>VZSC01010152.1:538375-555078 GCA_013398225.1 Steatornis caripensis
ATTTTCCCTTGGTGAATCCATGTTGACTACTCCTGATAGCCGCCTTCTCTTCCATGTGCTTTGATGACTTCCAGTATGAGCTGTTCCATCACCTTTCATGGGATGGAGGTGAGACTGACTGGCCTGTAGTTTCCTGGGTCCTCCTACTTGCCCTTTTTGAAGATTGGAGTAACACTGGCTTTCTTCCAATCCTCAGGCACCTCTCCTGTTCTCCACGACGTTTCACAGATGATGGAGAGTGGCTTAGCAATTACCTCCATCAGCTCCCTCAGCACGCGTGGATGCATCCCATCAGGACCCATCGACTTGTGGGTGTTCAGTTTGCCTAAGTGATCATCATTAATGAACCAAATGTTCCTTTTCACTTTAGAAAATGCAGGGTACTTGTTTTCTGAAAATTTTGGAAGTGCTTTTTCCTTGATGTAGGATTCAGAAAGATCCTTATATGAACAAGAACCACTTTCAAATTTGGTAAATTTAATTTCACTAATGGAAAACCAAAGAACTAATAATCAAAAATTCACTTACCACATACATTACATTAAACATTTTCATCGTTATCCCTGTGTTTGTTCAAAAAAAATCCACATGCACAAAGAAAAGCAGACGTATTTCCCTTGCTAAAGGTAGTATGCATGGAATATCCACATAGACATCAACATTCACAGTTTTGCGTTTGCATATCTCTCTTGAACGCTGCACATCCTTTGGTTTTTCATTGACACTACCTACACATAGCCAAAATACTACTACTTAAGAGAGATTATCTGTTAACAGCTTCTAAAACAAAAAAGTGAGCAGATCCTCATCTATTTGTCAGTGCATCATAAGGCCACTGAAACTCTTACAAATGACTTAGGTCATAATACAAATGTGATTATATGATACTTAACATGCCAGATTGACCAATCACTCCACTTGCTTATTTCAAAGTAGAATTCTCCCTCAAATCCTCTTTCAGGTTTCCTGCTCTAACACACATGAAGGCACATGATCTTTTCCCATCTTCAAATTCATTTTTTTTGTTCTAGATTTCTCTGCTAAGACAGTGTACATCTGTCATAGGCTGGAAGATTCACAGCATAAGATCAAGCCACAGAAGCGCTTAAACATGAAATCTGTAGCCTAATCTTACACGGGGGCAAACAACATCTTGCATGTTGTGTGGAAATTTGAGAGACTTAAAATTGCTACTAAATTAAAAGCAATGATTTCAATAAAGCATGTAATAATACCATTATTTTTTAAATGGTCTGAGGAAAGCTGGATGAATTCATCCTTGTTCATTCTTTCTGGTCTACCTATAAATAAATAGACATAAATACAGATGTATCTGTACATTGGTACAGCCATAACTGATAAATGAACATACTTTTGTTAGTTTTCCAGTTCGTAGAATTTGACACGTGTTGCCATGATCTACCAAACTGATCTGTCTCCAATTCCTCATACCACTCAACCACATATTCAGTTACTTCTGGTTCAGAGGCTATCCATTCCACAACCACTTCTTCATTTGTTGTAAAGGTCCTCACTGTTTCAATAATCTGAGAAGCTAAAAATTTAACAGAAAATGTCAGTCATTCTATCTTCACAAAAACTGCAGCAAGAAAACAACAGATTATAGCAATCTGAGAGTGCTTCTTTAGAAGAGTATGGGACTTAGTAAAGGTCGAAAAGAAGTTTAAGAAGTTACTTTATACCTATGTTCACATGCGTGTACTCAAAACACTTCAAGATTAAGCCATGTAAGAACTGTTACAGTGAAAGGGCTGTGGGAGGCAGACTGAGGAGATGACACTCAAGAAGATTTACAGATGCAGTCTCTCTTTTAGGATCTCAATTTTACAGTTTTTAAAATTTACGAACCAGTTTATTACCAATTTTACAGGTAGTGCAGATAAGCAAGTTTTGATTTAGGTGACCAAGGCAATAGGAAAACAGTAAATCAAGTCAGCAAGGTTATGAACTACATTGAAGCAAAAGTGAACAATCAACCTAAAGAACAGAGTAATGAAAGTCTGAGTCAAAACCTAAACTGGCAAAGCAGAGGCAAAAAAAGACCTGGTGAAGCAGAGGGAAGAGAGATGTATGTAGGTGGGAAAAAAGCATGTCACAGCATGGAAGAATCAGAATAACACTTATTGTGGCATACAGAAGTAGACAGGTAGTCAGCAACCTCCAGGATAAGATGACATAATGTCTACTTATCCAATTTTCTGATTAGTCTGGAATTTGATTGAGCAATTCCAAGGTAACACTTGCACTTACTTAATGAACAACTGATGTAGGAGAAGTGATTCAAGCATGTCAAATGCAACCTCTCTTTCAGATGATGGGTGGGCAGCAGGATGTTGCAACACAAGGCTCACAGAGACAGCAGAATTAAACGTACAAGCCAAACAACACAACTGTTGTGCTAGAGCAGACCAGCTTCCTGAACTTGGCAGTGGGTGGGATGGGGTACTTTGGGAATGCATATGAAGTGAAAACAAATACAAGGTTTCTCTCTCTGCTTTCACTGATGCGTCTTAGGGACTTCTATTAAACACAGCTCTGAATGTTGTTGTTAAATGCACTGCAATAATGCCCTGTGGCCACCAATTTTATGACCTGGTAGAGGAATAGGTGGGACTCTTAAATTTATTTGGGAAGTCCAAGGTTAATGAAACAAAACCAAAAAACCCTCAGAAACTAATAAAATAGAAATTCTAATAAGATATCAGGAAGTGCTGATATCTTAACAACTGTATCTCAAAACAAAACCCCCAACAATAATAATCTGTAACAAAAACATGGTATGAGATAGCAAAATACAACAATATGGTAATACTGGTCTAGTAAAAAGTAATGGACTACATAGCTTTGTACCTAATACAGTTCTATATAGAGAGATCTATAACAAAAGTCCTTAGCGCAAGTTTGCTTCATCTATAACAGAAGTTAAACAGATGTCAGGAATATAATTTTTTTGTTAATGAGAAAAATATATCATGACACTGAGAAATCTTACTTTTTTCATCAGTGGATGGAATCCTCAAAAAAGCTTCAGGAGAACTTCCAGCGGAGTTATAGGCGGTAATAGATACTATATATGCCTCTTCATTTAAAAGTAAAATAATTTTCTTATCGGTAGAGTTGTTTGTCATTTTAAGTGCAGCATTGTTTTCTGGAAAATACTGTATTTTGTAACCTAGAATTCTCCCAGAAGGTGGAAAGCTCTTTAATGGCTATTAAAAAAAAATTATGCAACAGTTAGTGTTCCATGGTGTTATCTGTATAATCAAAAGTATATACTGTATTAAAGAGTCTAGATCAAATCACAAAATTACTATAATAAATTTAGAAAAACAAGGTACTTTCTTCAGTCCCATCTTCAGGATGGTCAGCTGCAACAATTTCATTGAAGGAAAAGTTCAAAAGCCAAATAATGAGATTTGAAATGCAAAGAGCGTCTGGTCATTCTATTAGTAGACTAAAGTGAATTTAAACACAGCTTTGGTAAGCCACATTATTTAAGAGAGGTTGTAAGGACCTTCAATCAGATTTTCCAGTTATCTTAAGGGAATTAAACCATTCCTTTCCACACAGATTACAAAACTCTCTTCATCTACCATTCAGTAAACAGAAGCCTTTTCAATTCTGCTTTAGTTCAGTGAGGTTTTTTTCTGATGACAGCAAAACCCCCTGGCAGTTCTATGTCCCACATCCTAAAATACTTCAACGCAGCATGAGCTGCCCAATACCAATATGATTATCAATTCACAAAAAGAGTATATACCTTCCACATAAGATGTACAGATCTATTTCCAGCTGAGTGTGAAGACTCAATTACCCTCCAAAAATCCACTTTTTCTGAAGGAGCTATTTAAAGACACAAAAATACCTTGAAATTTGTTGTTATATTAAAAAGATAGTGTAATATCATAAAAACAATCAAAAGGCTTCAAAAATCCAATCCAAGAGTAACTTATTAAAAACAAGACGTTTTCCATTGTGTAACATTGTGCCTTTCTTCCCTAATTAGTACAGCTTCTCTCTTTCAGTAAATTTCCTTCTGCTTTCTTTTATTTGTTAAGTTCTAGAGGAGATTTTCTAGTCTTGTCTATAACTGGCAATTTAATTTCTCTAATTAATTTTATTGGACATACTTGCTACACTATACTTCTGCTACTATGCTACTTAGCGATGTTCACTCTCCATCTACACTCTCAATCTTTCTGCTCTTCACTGTCTGTCTATTCACCCATTTTCTTCTTTAGACCTATGTTGTTTGTACATTTTCAAATCTCCTCAGTTTTCCCCCTTATATTTAAAAAAAATACAAGTTTTCTGTTTAATCAACAGAATTCTAAATTCACTACTGATAATATGCTGAACATACAGTTTTCCATTATTAAACAACAGAATTCTAAATTCAATACTGATAATATGCTGAAAATACAGTTTTCCATTATTAAATCCTAATGCCCCAAAGTATAAAGAAATAAAAACTTACTAAATAGTTAGCCTACCTTTATCTTCTGTGCTTGCTGTTTTCCCTCTGCTCCATTCACTCCAGAATATTGAAACAACACTCATACACCGAACATCAACTGAATATTCTGTGGCATCCCACAGACCTGTGAGGTTACACGATCCTGTTTTCTCTGCAGAATTCAGTGAGACAGTGACAAATTCCTGAAAGCAGATAGATGAACAAAACCTATTTGCTATAAAGTTGCATGCAGATATACAACTTAGTTTTTAAAAAAACACAAAGGATGCAGTTTTCATGTTTCCCACTTCACTCCTCAAACTCAAAATTACTTGTTTCACACTTCATTTTTCTGTGTAACATCTTTGTTCTTCCTGCAAAACTCCAGGGTCTGAAAGCCTTGAGCCAAAACTAGGTCTGTAAGGATTGACCTATGGCTTGAACTGTGTTCAGCTCACACACGATTCTGGAGCAGCTGTGCTGGCACACGAGGTGCTGGATGACTGCTGTTGCCGCTGGTGGGAAACAACTGGGTATTGCTAGAGCCGGCACCACCATAAGGTCCTGGATACAGCTCCACCTCACAGCAGAAGTATCCCTTCGGAAGCAGTGATCAACTGCATCTTGTGAGCCACCTGGGTACTTGCTCCTTTTCTTGATTTTCTTTTCTGAGTTGCAGAGTCTTGTAGCTCTTAGCCATGTAACAGTGTGGCTGTAAGCCATCTCAAAGATTTTCACCACATGATCAAAATGAAAAGACCAATTAAAACAGAAAATTATGGTAACAAAAGAAAAAAAGAAGACGGAGCCTTTAAGTGGTGAAGGAAGACAAGAGTATGGGAAATAACTGACAAGTATCTTCTTGGAAAAGGAATGACAAGGTGAGTAATTTCTTCATCTTAATAGGAGCCCACTCATATCTTACTGATGGAAGTCAGAAGCTAGATTGTTGCTCCAAAACAAAAGATGGAAGAAGTCATGAAAACCAGGAACCAAGTTGATGCGTCAACTCAACTGGGCTGACAATGGGAAGTAGAAGAAAACACCAAGGACTACAGAAAGATTTAAGTGTTTGTGTACAGAAAGACTGATATAATCACTATACCAACATTAATGTCTCCTCTTACAAACTGCAAAAATCATATCAATAATCAACAACCTTCCTCCTCTCAAATTTCAGATGACTGAAACAGAAAGAAACTAAAATAAATGTCCAAGCTTGCTAAATTCCAAAAAGGTCAGCAAAGGTAAGTTTTAGAATAAGAAAGATTCCCAGTAATAGCCATGTCATGTAGATTTACAACAACAGGGCCAAAAACCTGTGAAGAAATTTGTGTCTTCCACCAGCTAAAGCTTCCAATGAAAACTGAATCAAACTACAACAATACAAAATGCAGACACCCGCCCCTGTGAACACCATAAAGCGCACTGCACTGTCTAATGAAACTGAAAATTTTAGTCCATTCTGATTGCAAGAAACTCATTGTCAAAAACAGAAAACTGCTTCTATGAGTTGAATTCAGGGATCTATAGACCACTGCTAGTTGACAGACTCTTTAGCCAACCTGCAATAAAAAGGGCTTCAAAAGTATTACTGACTTCCTGCAGAACCTGACATAGAACTGTAGACATCCCAGACTAGCTTTCAGTTACTTGCTAAAGGCTGTTAACAATATACAGCAATATAAAGGCTGTTAATTATAATCAGAAACTTAGTATATGCAAGTAAAAATACAGGTAATCTGTTTTTCACTCAGTAAAAGCAATTCACAGCAAACTATTTAGATTAATTTGGTAGGAAGGCTTGAAAGGTCAAGAAAATACCTGTCATTTTCTCAAACAATTTTTTTTTTTTTGCACATGTGTGGTGACAGACAGAAAAACAGGTCCTATTACCTAACTGATGGTTTGAGGTTATCTTTGTTGGCCATTGCCATTGGATCGTCTATGGACAAAACTATGAATCGTGCCTGTCTAAGATCCTACAGAACTAAACTCACTGGACTTTTGTCTTTACTGATCATGGCTACTATTTTTTCTCTTAAATGTCTATGGAAAAATGCAGGTAAGTTCTGAGGAAGAAAATGGATGTAGACTGCATATGACAGTGAAAAAGTAGCCAAGTGATTTCATATACAGGTGCTGACAAATAGACACAATATAATAATGCCATAACTTTGCAAAAACATGAAAGTTCTCAACATTTGGGAAGGATCTCATATGCATGTAAGCATCACAAGGACACCACTGTTTTGACTCCAAAGGGATAAACACCTTGAGTGGGTCTTTTAAGTAAGTATTAGTTCAGTTTCTAATATCCTGGGTGGACCTGAGCCATCCTGCCCATCAGATCATCCTGAATATTACACCCTGAATCCAACAACTACTATGTCATATGTGTAGTAAAGATGTTTGCCATGAGAATGTGAGGAGGATGCTAATTAGAAACATCTTTAGTATTTGGAACTGAGATCTGAGGACTACTGTTAGTCACCCTGATGAATTCTCTCCCAGAATTACACACTTAATGTATAAAACAGTAAGGTCAAGGTAGATATCTCAGTTTAATGAACTTAAAAAAGAAGCCAAGCAACCTGGCCCATTCTTAAATTTGGAAAAGGAAACAGTAAGACTACAAACAGGATCACTTCCACACTGAGGCACATCGGAGTAGGCCATACAAAAGAAGCGAATGACTAAACACTGGTTTTTCTATAACAGTTCCATTTAAGTGCCAAAAAGACAAACTCAGAACAGTAACTTCCTTTATTTTCCATCTTGCAAAATTTATACTTTAATTCACTTGAAAATTAATGTATCATTATTCCATCTTAATCTGATTCAACTACTGTGGTTGGGAGTAAACCCAGAGTGGGAGAGGAAAAGAAAGTATTTTGACTGATGTGTGTGTAATCCTGTAGCCTTTCACAGAAACAGACGTAGAAATATGCTATGTAGCAAAACAGATCTTGACCAAAAGGAAGAGAACAATTAGTTCTTAAGCAACAAAACAATGATCTTAAGATCATGCATACCTAACTATGCTCCACCAAAATAACTAGGTTTTAATCATTATTTACAACTACTTGTTACCTTTTTTCCATTTAGTCTCCTATAACATTAATAAATTAGACACAAGGAAGCTAACATTCAGAAGAAAATTTATGTAGCTTACCGAAGAGTTTGAATACAAGTTTCTGTATTGAACCTGGCAAACCGAATCTTGTGAAGGGATAATCTTCTCGGGCATTTTCCAGGTTACTGTAAGCAACTGCTTTATACCAGTGATTTTTTTAACTGAAAGTATTTCAGGAGGTTCAAATTTCTCTAGAATGCAGAAATAAAAACATTAATAGGGGAAAATGCTTCTATAAAAGTTCAGAATTGCTCCGTCTGTGTGTTCCAAAAAGTTTCATTATTATCCCAATAATGTACATCCTATTAAGAGTATTCACATGATGGTCTATTTTATAGACATAACTCTACATTTGGAAAGTTATGTCTAAAGAGTGTTTGCACACATAACTAATTCAATGCCGACAAACCCACTCTCAAACAGATGTGCAGATTTCTTTCATCTCTTTCAGCACTGAAGAATACTACTCAGAGACAACAGCAGAGAAAAGAAATTAAGCATTTGCTGAAGTCAAATAAGAACTGCAGATGAGGGAAGAATTCAGTTGAAAGGCACTTGAGGGCAAGAAGCGTGACAGAGACAATGGGTAAAGGATGGATTAGCACTGAAAAAAGAGATGGCTGGTAGAGAGGATGTGGAAAGTAAGGAGAAGCCACAGCAGGTCTGAACACAGGGAGTAAAGGCACATATGGCTGGTGGAGTGCTGCCGCAAAAATACTCAGTTAAAACAGTTGTTGATTAACCACACCAAAATGAACAGAGGAAAATTCAGCACAGCACAGAGGGAGAAGACGCAGACAAAATATTTTTATTGCTCCTGGGAATCACAGAACAGATGGTTTTTTAACACTCCTAACCAGAAAGTACGACAGCCGAGTAAATGATGGGCGGATCTGCAGAAACGACAATATCACTGTTAATTCACAGCCATACACTGGACTGACATTTAGTACCACTCAAAAATACAAAACTACAGTCCAAGTACCACTTAATTTAAAGTTTTAGTATATTGCCTTTACTTATTAATACTTTAAAACGTACTAATTTATAATGGATATGTCACATGGTACCCTAAGAAAAAATTGTTGTAGCTAGACATTTCATAGTATGAATACAGCACACTACCATTTTTCACCATCTCTTGGTAAGATCAAGAAATTGTGGAAAAGTGCTGCTGTACCACCAACCAGTTCAAAGAATTTTACATGGAAAAGCCATGAATTAAAGTATATCAAGAGACCTGCTTCAACCAAGTTGGAAGCATCCAAATTTTGGTGAAAATATTGGGAAGGATGACGCATTTTATTAAACCCTAAATGTAACTTCAGAGACTTTGTAATGTCAACTAACAAGGAAAATCAGATGGCACTTCAAAACTGAAACCAATTTAAAACTAAATGAAACCCAGTAGTTTCAAAACTACTATATTGAAAAAATTATTTTTTCATTATTTTCTTCTCTGTAAACCAACCTTGATTACACAATTTGATTACACCTGCATGTTACAGGGATGGAAAAAGAATTCGGGAGGGTGCAGTCAGTTCAACATACACTGCTTTATCTCCATTTAGCTCTTTTTTTTCATTACCTATTTTTTCCATAGGTATAGGAACACAATCTGATGAGGCTTCACCCAAAACATTTTCAGCTTTCACCTGAAAACAAAAAGAACTACTATATGGAGTATCTGGATAATAAAACGAACATGACTCCTTTTTGCTTTGACAGGAGCCCAAAGTATTTGGAAGAGTCACGCTTCCTTCCGTTATCCTAAAAAACAAAAAGAGAAAAATAAAAGGAGTTAGAAACTAGAGGATTTTCTTAGAATAACTCAAACTGATTGTTGGGTTACTATTTAATTATTATTTATAAGGTTTTGAGGTTGCAGGACATTTTTACTAGAGAACATCTCCTTAGATGATATTGTGCAAACGAAGTCTTTCCTTACTGCACTGTTCCTGCAAATGCATATAAACAGCCTGCACAGACTCAATTAGTTTTAATTGCAATTAGTAAGACAGCTTTCCAGGAACAGTAATGAAGAGTAAAAATGCCTTATTGAGGGATTCAGATACTGTTACTATTTTAGATTCAAATCTCAAAGAGAAGTGAAATCATGTAACTCCACACAAGACCTCCTTTAAAAAGGTAGATAGATAGACAGATAGAGCTAGTAACACATGCCACATGGAACTATGTGATAACAAGTTTTTATTCATCTTTTAAATACAGAAAAAAGAAAAGCCAAATTGTACCGCTACCAAGCTATTATAAGGTAATAGAAATTTGACAGATTTTCCTGAAAGAACACACTGACAACATGCTGTCTTTACAGTATATACTTTCATAGTAAGTAGCGTGGGATGCAAAACTAACAAAATTTGTTTTGTTTCGCCGACCCACAGAGAAATTCTTCAAGAAATAAAAACTCATATATGGTACCAGTTTGAGGCTAGTATTTCATGAACATTTTTAAGTTATTGTAAGCCTGTGTTGTTGCAAAGGCAAGCAGTCCTACGTTTCCTAACGTGCACAGCTGTTTGTTTCCATACACAGCTCTCTGCCCCCTTGTACCAGTGCACATATAGTCACATGGCAAACTCAGCTGGGGAGTTATCTGGATTACAATTAATCATCAAATTTTACTGGAAATAGTTCTGCAATCCAATTCACTGTGTGGTTAAAGAAGAATTTGTGCTGGTACAGGAAGGAACAATATTGAAACTTACTTTCAATAGCTGTTCTTGTTTATCATTTCAGAAACTCGGCTAAGTTATAAAATGCCAAAACACTAGAAGGAGTAAGAAGCTCCACCTAATGAAGGTGAAAGCCTAAAATGTCAAGCCTAAAATGTAGATAAAACTAAAGATGTTTTCCTGCCCTACCATTTAAATAAAAAAAGATATCACACACTAACATTACTTATGCTAAGAAAACGTCTCCTTCGAAGTCTGAATTCCTTCCAGTTCTCAAAAATAATTGTATACATTTTAGTAAACTCTTAATGAAATCATATGACCTAGAGTCCTGGTTAGGCAGAAAAAGAGCACTACAACCAGCACTATTATGAAGCAGACTGACAAGTACAATTGGGTCAAAATCTTTGCTATTGGCTTCAAAATTGTATCAGAAATCTGCCTTGGAACAACACTGATTTCACCATTTTCACAGTAACTTATGAAAAACCAAGCTTCTAAACAATATTTATATTTTAATGGAAATTGAAAGAATCAATTATATACGACATGGTCACAAAAATACTAAAAAGCATGAGATAACGTAATTTGTACTCGTAAATATAAATCCCCAGACGTGAGCCCCAGGTTAAACTCTACCAGTGTCAAGCAGAATACAAGGGGCTTTAACAGTTTTCACTGGGAATTTTTTAAAGTAGAGGAGGAAGTAGTCTTTTTTACCCATCTAAAAGGAGGCTAGTTAGTAACACAGAATGTTTCTGGGTAACACTCACACAAAGTGCCTTCACTCTCCATTTCTACCTAGGCTTTGATCTAATTAGTAATGTTACTACACGAAAACAAGTGAGTATCAATTATGATGTAAAAATCTGTCTACTGAATACTGGGCTGAGAATGTTCATTTCCTTTATACAGCATACTAAAAAGATTTCAGAATGTAAATTTTTTCAACTATTACCAAACCCAAATTAATTGAATTTACTGAGGGAATGCCATGACTCTGAACTCCATGATGTTTCCAGGTTTTCTTTAAGCAGAAGTCAGGATATGAGGGGAAGGGAGCTTGTGGTCTCATCCCAGCAACCCAGTTCCCAAAACATCCTATACTTACATTTTTCGGTAAAGAGTATAGTTTGTCATAAGATTTGTTTCTCTTCCTGAAGTCCAGGTGCAGGTAAGTTCAGCTTCAAAGTAATAAATGCAAGAAATATTTCTTGGTGTGTCCGGTGGAACTACAATGACAAAGGTTAAAAAAAAAGTCCAGTAAAAATATGTAACTTTAATGCACAACTGATTTTGTTGGGCAAAAAGTAGATTATGGCAAACTTCACTAAGTGTCTTGCATAGCACTTCATTTGTTGTAAGTTCTTACTGCCCTCAAAATTCCCCACAAAACCAAAATCAAAACCACTCTTTCTTCCCCTGGGAACACAGGGAGATTTGCTCCAACTACTTCTCAGAAGTACTTAACTAAGTGGGCCTGAAGGTATTTTTGCAGTAACTCATATACTATCTTACATCAAACCACTATGTATATTGCCCTGAACCTCTAAGTATAGCCCTTGTAATATGCCTGTAGCTCAAGGCCAATCCAGCAAGCAAGAGAAAAACAATGAAACAGCACAAAAGTTCAGGAAAAGGAAACTGCTGAAAGATAAAACTCCTCTTGGTTCTGTCCCAGGATGTCTAACCACATATCCTATGAAAACCCCTAATATGAGGAGCCTGCACGTCCTCAGAGTGCAGAAGACAACTTTCTGGGAAACATATCTACGTGACCTTGAAGAGAACACTTTATCTTGTAAGCAAGATACCCCAAAGGAAGCAATCCTCTATAGTCTGTAAGTCATCCATAAAAATGTAACACCTTCAAAGACTTCTTCGCTAAAGCCAGACTTTTCACTCAACACAAGAAATTTGGAGTTGAAAGGAAAAGAACTGCACCCAGTGAAATAAACTGGATGAAAAAGCCCTCTCTCTGAAATACTACTTTTCTGTCCCACTTACTAAAACACTCAAAAGATCATTCTTTTATTGACAAGCCTATGGTACACTAAACTTTGTAGACAGGCAGTACCTTCTGCTGGCTTTTATTCCACAGATATACTTTTCTGCAGTTATTGCTTCTTTACTAGAACAGGACCTCCAGGCAGATGTTAGTATAATCTGGACTTAATCTGTTCAATACATTAGAGAATTTGTATACATATTTATCCTGTAACCACCTCCACAAGAGATTGTAATTATCATTTCTTTAGAACAGAGGATTAGAGAAGAAATCCTCCCTGGAGAAAGCTAAAGTTGGCTAGGCTAGACAAAAGATACAACCAGAGTGACTGACTCAGTATCCTCTGAACTCAACCGAAAACCTCCACGCACTTCAGCTGGCCAAATGTCAGGGTCAGAGAGGTTATGGACCAGTGTCAGTAAGGAATGCCTGCAATTTCACGCTTTAATTCAGCAAAAAAAAGTGATACTTGAATACAGATGTCTTACACGCCACAAGCTAAAAAAAAAAAAGTAGTTGTTTTAAAAGCAAAATGTTTACAATAAGTTATTAAAAACCGTTAAAATTCATTTTTCCGCATTTCTACTTACAGCCAGATTTAACTTCAGTGTGAACCAAAAGTTGTTCCTTGCCCAAGTACTTAGTGAAACATTTCACATGAGCTTTGCTGTAAGTGAAATTATGGATGGTTATACTAGATACAGTCTCGTTGACAATATTATAGTTTTCCTGAGCGATCAATTCATGATTCAATCTCCAGATGATCTGGCTTGCATTTCTGTGAGGTGTGTAGCGTTTTCCAAGAATACAAAATAGTTTCAGAGTAGATCCTCTTTCAATTTCAGGAGACGAAGGAAAAATGTCAGCATCTCTGATAGAGTTTTCATCTAAAAACAAAATCAAAGATATCACATGACCTAATTCCCTTGAAAAAAACAGTGGGAAAATGATAGCTTAATTTGGTCTACAGATCTTTTAATTAGATTTTTGTCATATCAAGTTCAAATAAAATGCTCAGTCACTCAATTCAGATTATCACTGTTTGGAAACTCAGCTCACATTAACTACTGGAATTTCATAGGTGTTATATACAAACAATGTTTCCATACCTTCGCAGAAATAATGGAGAAATTTCAACTCAAAAGTTTTTTAATAGCTAAAAATGAAGAAAAGAGACTCTTGTCTTTTAAATCTGTTTCTAAAAAACATTCTTATATGTAAAAGATATGTGTACCATTTAGATGTTACCATTACTAATTACTATATCAGAAAATCCATCAAACTGGTAAGTTCAAAATTTACAACTAAACTGCACTATACTTCAATATCTCATTAGTACTTTTACCCCTCACAGAATTTATATTCCCAGATACAGTGCAGGAATTGTATACAAAATGTATATAAAAAGAAAACACAGAAGCAGGCTGAATGAATGAATTCAGCAAAGTTATCAAACAGTGCAAGAATCACCCATTAGAGTCTGTTAGGTGCTAGCTGTTTGGTGGTTTTTTGCTGCTACTTATTTCTTGAAGCCAAATTTCATAAATATATCTGTTAAATAAAACAAAAAAAACCCCAACTTTCACTGATAGAATTTCTTTGCTAGAATTGAGGAATGAAAGGGAATCAAATATTAAACTTTCTTCCTTGTTTTCTGTTAATTCTCCCCTTTTGGGGCATATTAACTGTAAATTGCTTTCTATGTTTCTTTTTGTGTCATTTTTCTTTGAAAGTAATTTCTTCATATTTCAAAGCCATACTAATGGCTATTTTACACTCTACTGCACAAATTTATTGTATACCAGTTGTAAGCAATTACTTGCACTGCTCCATATATTGAAACTTTTGTTCAATCTTCTACAAACATATGCACCCCTCTTTCACATAATCCCCAATTTAAGACACAAATACCATCATATAATAAACTAACATTGTGTGTTAAGTTGTACGTGATAAATTGCATGTGAACCTTCCCCTACTGTCACAAAGTCATTATTTCAATCTGTCCTTGTGATTTCCTATTTTAACCTACAATACTCAACTTAAACAGTTTAAAGTGGCAGTGTTCTCACAATACACGTTTTTAATCCTCAACCACTCGTTCACTGCTGTTATTCCCTTTGCATGCCAGAACCGCCTGCATAGTGAACCAGAAGGGAACTGACACAGGTGAAAAACAAAAGCTTGGCAAAAAATAACATATTTTTTCATCCACATCAGATTCCTTACCACTTACAATGAGCCACACAAACATGTACTCCAGTGGAAGGAGAGGGAGATGAGAGGTGGAGGGAGTGTGGAACTACCTGCTCTTCCAACCTCAGCAGTTACCTGTGCTGGCTTAAACTGGCAGTGGCACTACCACATTAAAAAAAAAAAAAATTAAAAAATAAATAGTCACACATTGTTAGGTGACTCTTAAAATTAGGAATGAGAACATTAGTAGTTATTGTATGAATCTCTGAATAGGTAACATTTGTCTTAAAACAGTCCAAAACAGGAGACACTAACTGCAGTTTAAGTGTGCACGTGTTACATGAACATAAATTTGTTCCATCACCAGATCTCCAAAGTTAACAGCCTTTACCACCCAACAAGAACGAAAATATGACTTCCAGATGCAGATTCCCACTCTTTATCCTGTACAACAGGGAAACAGTTAACAAAGTAGGTTTTAAAATACTTTTTTTTTAGTACTTTAAATACAAAATAAAACAAATCCAGGCTATCATGATCACAATTAACATTCCACAAAAGGACATCAAGAATGCCATAAATTAATTTTTCTCTCTGTACTGTACACTACTTAGTCAATTACCTACTAACATCCATTTTTATAAGTTTTTTTTTCTCAGAACTCTGCAAAATTTCATTTGCAGAAGGCCATCTTTGGGAAAACTTTCTTATGGCAAGACAGATACTAATAATCAAGCAACATACCTGCTATGGAGCTGCAGAGCAGGAGAAACATCCAAATCAAAAAGCTGAACATCTCCTTTTCAGTAACTGTGGGCAGGAAATGCTGTCATAAAACAAAAAGAAAAATAATATACTTCAAGCAGAGATGCCCTGTAACACTTCAGAGGCATTTGTCTAAGAGTTAATACTGTTATTCAGCATTTCTCACTTGCATTCAAGTTAGGTATTGCTTTGTCTAAGTGTTACTTTCCTGCACAATGGGAAAAATTTGATGCAGTTTCCCTAAGTATACATTTTTCCTATGAAGAGAGAGAACTAAGTACACCTGAAATGCTTCTGAGGAGGATTCAATCCACCCAAGTAACCTTCCTAGGACTGCATAAAGAATTGTTAAGAAATATATCTACATCCACTTGAAATCCAGCCTGCCCAGTCATCTTCTGAGCAGACTGACTTAGAAGAGTGAATTCTTTTGAAAAGGAAGCCTGTTGCAGGAGAAGGAATAATCTTGTGCATCACCACCTAATAAAATAATTGTTCAGGAAGTGGGCAACTGTCCCACATCATCATCCATCCAAGAGAGTAGAATGTGAATTCACATTGGTTTTAGCCCAGCTAAGTGTCCCAGGCACCAGACTTGAGGACACTCTGCAAAGGCAAGGGAAGGCACCTCTCTTCTGCTTGCTCTTTGAAGCTGAACTGCTGTGCAGCCAAAATAACCCAAAAATCTCAGGGAAGATGGAGGAAAGCAAAGAAGTAGAATGATACCTGCTAAAGGTACAGCTGAGTCTAGAGTTCCAGGGGAAAAATTACAGAAATCAAACACTATCCTTGCCTCACACACCAATGCCATCAGTCACAGAATCAGAGCAGTTGAGATTGAAAGGGACCTCCGGAGGTCATCTGGTCCAACCATTCTGACCAAGCACGGCCTGCCGGAGCCAGCTGCCCAGGACCATGTCCAGACAGCTTCTGAAGATCTCCAAGGATGGAAGTCCACAAGCTCTCTGCTCAACCCGCTCCAGTGCTGAGTCACCCTCACAGTGAACAAGTGCTTCCTGATGTTCAGAGGAAACCTCCTGTGTTTCAGTTTGTGCCCACTGCCTCTTGTTCTGTCACTGGGCACCACTGGGAAGAGCCTGGCTCTGCCCTCTTTGCACTCTCTCTTCAGATATTGATGAGACCCACCCTGAGCCTTCACCAGGCTGAACAGTCTCAGCTCTCTCAGCCTTCTCCCATATGACAGGTGTCCTGGGTTCGGCTATGATAGAGTTAATTTTCCCCAGAACGCTGGGAGGGGGGTAGCCGACCCAAAGCAGCCAGGCAGGTATTCCATACCACTGCCGTCACGCCCAGCCCACAGCCGGGGGGCGGGCCGGGCAAGGCGCGAGAAGCGGGCGGGAAGGGCGCGGGCAGCTCCGGTTCCCGTTCTGGGTGGTGAGTGCTTGTGCTGTGCATCACTCGTTT
>VZSC01010153.1:0-21035 GCA_013398225.1 Steatornis caripensis
CCTTTCTTCCGGTTCATGCATTGCTCATGAGCTATTTATGAAGTTTTTTACTTTAATTGTTATCCTAAATTATTCATCAAATAATTTTAATAACTAGTTCTTGGGCCAGATTACATTTTAAATGAGCTCTTTCCATGCGTGCTGCTGCCAGAGAGCTCGCTGTCAAGCAGCCACAGAAAGCGAATGCAGAAAGGGACACGAAACAAGGAGAAACTGCAGGAAACACGCAGTTTAAGCGACGCTTCGCCTGCAGGCAGCGTGTGGCTGACCTGCCCAGCACCTCTCAGGAGCTGAGCGTTTCCCTCGCCGGGTCACCGGGAGGGTCGGCAAGCTGACGACAGACCCCAGCACCGCTGGTTCCCAGCAAAGGCTCCCGCTGCCAGGCTGCGCCTCCCTCCAGGAGCTGGCGTTCCCAGACGGAACAGCAAACCGCCTCTCCCTCCAAATGCTCCTCCTGGACACAAGCAGAGCCCCCGAGCCCCCTCCCCGGTCCCACGCCGCCCCTTGCGGTTCCAGCACCGTCTCTGCCAGGGCCACGAGCTGGAGGAGACGGGGGCACCCGACCACGGGGCACGGCTCAAACCGCTCCTGAGCAAAGCGGCCAGGAAGGGCTTTGCACCCAGAGCAACTGAAGAGCCAAGCGGAGCCTTTCCCAGCCCAGCCCACGGCCACCAGCCACGTCCATGGCACGGGGAGCGTTCCCCGGCTGGAGGAAGCGGTGCGCCCACACGCCGAGCTGGAGCAATTTGCTCACAGCAAGCGGTTTAATTGTTCGCCACCGTACATGGGAACAGTGCTGCCGTGTCACCTTCCCCTGCCGTAACCCCCCCGAAACCACCAGCAGCTTTAACGAACGTGGTGGAGACAACGCTGAGGCTGAACCATCGTTCAGCTGCAAGGCTGGAGGCACGGGAGGTGGAGAGGGGCCGGGGCTGTGTTTTTGCCCGGTGCCACGTTACCAGGCAATCAGATGGACTCAAATGCTCAGCTGATGTTTCTTTTTGCTGCTTGCTTTACTGGGGGCAAGCATCGCCTCGCTGTTGTGGGGCGCCCAACACACCTCTGTCCGCTGACAGCCCAGTGCAGCGCAGCTCAAATGACTCCGGCAAGCTTTAAGGGCTCATTTTGCACATGGGATGATCACAGCTACCTCTTCTGGTGTAAGAAACAGGGAAAACCTCCTCTGGTCTAGAAGCCTGTGCTCCAAGAGGCAGAGGCTGTAGAAGGCTTTCAGGGAGAGCTCCCCCCGCCCTCCCCGGCCGAGCCGGGCACCCGGAGTCGCAGCCCAGGCGCACCTCAAGCCCATCCGAGCTCACGCGTGCGCGAGCGCAGGCCGTGGCCGTAACAAAGACAAGGTGGGAATCAGGGAGGAGGCCGAGAACTGACCCTGTCTGCTCCTGAGATAATCTGTCTCCGAGAGCCAGCTCGGGTTTCCTGGCTTCAGCACTGCTATTGAAAATTTATGGTTTGAGAAAGTTCTTGGAGCCCAAATCCCTCGACCTATCACCTTTTCAACCTTGTGTTTATCGAGACACGAGTTCCTCTTCCTCCCACTCTTTGTTTTCGGCTCTCGGAGCCCAAGAAGCTCAGCCCTGGCGCTGCCCAAGCGGGTGCTTCCAGTCAAGCCGTGTGAAGGTGCAATAAATCCTCCCGGTCCTCTCCTCCTCTCTTTTTGTCCCCATTCTCCTTTATCTGGGGTGCAGAGTGGTGCTGGGGTTTCCTCTTTGCCAGCTCCACACGTTCACCGCCGCTTTCCTGCTCTCCGCTCTGCTCCCTTCATCTCCGCGAACGGGCATCGAATGCCGCGAGTCGCCACGGCGACCGGAAAAATCGTGACGACCCTGGGGATGGGCGCTGGACCGGCATCCCGCGGCGCTGGCCTGGAAATCGCGTCGCCGATCAATCCGCAAGGCGTTCCCAGGCTTGTTGGCTTTCGTACCGAGGGAGACGGGCCGGCTGGGGCAGGGCATCCCCTCGTCGGCGCAGGAGAGGAGTTTGTTTCTGCTGCGTTCGTTATCATCGTCCCTGGGAAACAAAAGCATACGCGGGTTTATTTCCAAAGAGTTTCCCCTCTCTCGTGGGTTTTGGTCACCTGTGGAGTGAAAGACAATTTAGCAATGTCAGCAGGGGACCTTCCGGGCTTGTATTAGCAGGAAACGGAGGAGGGCAGCGAGGTCCCTGCCGGGAACGGAGGCGGTTACGGGGCTTGGACGAGGATGGCGGGGAAAGTCCAGCCCTGAGCGCGAGGGGACGGCAGGAGCCCAGGTGAGGGGGTGGAAGACACTCAAGCGCCAGGGATTTGTGAAGAAGGCTTGTAAAATTGCTGGAAGTAATGAAAGGAGAGAAGAATGACCAGGAGAACAGAGCAGCCTGTTCCAGGAGGAGCAAGATGGCTGCAGAGGAAGGAAACACGAGCGAGTTCAATAAAACCATGGACAACTGAGACGAGGTGAATAAGAAACAATTATTCCCATTTTCTCAGAACACAAAACCCTCAGGACATCCAATAAAGCCAGGCAGCAGCAGATTTAAAACAAACCAAAGGAAGCCTTTGATCGTACGGAGCCCAGATGCGCCGCGGAGCGCTGTGCCGCAGGATGCTGCCGAGGACAAAGCCGCCACCCGGGCGGCCGAAGCGAAGGGACAGAGGCGTGTGAAGGGCTCTTGCAAACGACGAACGAGATAAAACCTCCGGCTCGGGATGTGGCGACCGCCAGAAGCTGGAAGGGCGTACAGGGGAGATGGGCGGCTGCGCATGCCCGATTTCTGACGCTGCTCCCTCGGCAAACATTACCGGTGCTGCCGGAGAGGAGACACGTTTGGTGCGAGCCGCACGGACCCTGCGTTCCTGCGTTACCACGAGGGCCCCGTAACGCAGCCCTCAGCGCTGTCAGCATCCTCAGAGCAGGCTAAACCACGGCGCGCCCGCTCAGCTTCCCGCTCACAGCTTCCGTCACGCCGGGCTTCCTACAGCACGGAAAGAAACAGTGAATCACCAAAAGAACATAAATAGGCGAACTCTAAGCCCCCAAATGCTGACAGCTTTGTCAAACCAAGGGAGAGGCGGACAACACGAGACGGACGAGATCAGCGACTCCGCAAGCGGGACCGAGCGCAGCGCCCTGGGATGTCTCCCAGGTGCTCGGCTGGGGATGATGGGCAAAACGGGCAGCCAGGGCAGGGGGGCTGGGGTCTGTCCCTTCGCGGAGAAGGAGAAGGCAACAAGCCCCAGGAGGACGGGTCTGTGAAGGGGAAGACACATCTGCCTCGGATATTTATTCTCCAGCTGGTCTCACAACAGCCTTTCGTGGAGGACACACCAGGCAGCTCTCACCAGTTATTAAAATCTGATAAAATTCCACTCCAGTTAATTCTGCCAGCAGAAAGCTCCAGACTGGCGCGCAAAAGGCTGTCCCTCCTGACTCGGCTGTGCCTGCTTATTTATTTATTTACTCCCAACGTGCACCTCAGCTGCACAACAACGAAAACGGGTTTGCAAGCGGAGGAGGGAAGGAAGGGGCTCGGGATACAGGGGCAGGGGAGCACCCGCGGCGGCACGGGGCACCCCTCTTGCTGGGGCTCAGTCTCCCCTCTAGGGACCAGCCAACGAGCCGTTCGTTGCTTTTGTGGTCCCGATGGTATTTTCGCTCGGGAGGACACGGGAGGCTTCGCCGCACCCGCTGCCAACTGCGCCGGGCGGCTCCCCACGCGAGCCTAGCCCCAACGCCGCCTGGCTCTTGCGCTCCCCGCAGCCGGCCACGGCCACGCTTCCCAGGCAGATGCACGCAGCCAGCCACGCTCATCTCTCCTTCCCACACAGTTTAATAGCTACTTTGCCGGTGTTTCCTGAGTTTTATATAGCTTTTACAGTCTGTTTTTATGATGTTTGAGTAATTGCTGTTTGTTTATCATGGATTGTATGTCAATGGGCTGGGTCACACCCCACGCGCTTCGGCTTGAAAGGAGCCATTTGATATATTCAATTAACATTTCTTCTTCTTATGCTATTTATTATACGCTTAGGAGCGCAGCTGGGAGACCTGCGGAGGAGGAGGTGCGTGGCAGCCCAGCCCACGCCGCCGAAAGCAGCAAACCTCAGTCCTGCACCCACGTCCTTCGGCATGGTCCCATCCAGCCTGGAAGCTCCTGGCTGCCCCTGCAATATTCCCAGCCAGGAGGACTTCAAGGAAACCTCGCCGGTGATAGGAAAAGCAAAGAAAGTGCTTCAGCACTGATAAGAATTGGAGATGAAAGGGGTCCTTTCCCCGAGCTCTCCCGGGCGCAGCTCACCCGACACCATCCCCGGTGTCACCGGCCGCACGGCGGGAGCCAACAATAACCCCAGCGCACAAACCTCCGCCGCCACACTCGCACGTTAGCCGGCCGCGCTCTCCTTTCGACTGCTAAAGCAGCACCCGAGCAGAGCACTTCTTGGGGCGCGGCAAAATGAGAGATGAATCCGTCAGGGACCAGGTTTAGGAAAAAAAAAAAAAAGAGATAGAAAAATCCTTCTCCAGCCATTCGGCTGAGGGAGCAGCTGTCCCTCCGCTCCAGGGAAGCCAGGCACCAGCATCCACTCGCTGGCACATCCCTCCTGCTCAAGTCACTCATTTTAGCAATACCCACTGACAAGGGCTGTACAGCACCAGCAAAACAGATTGCTGTCGCCGTTTCAGAGCTGAAGAAGGGGGAAAGCCATGTGGGGAGAGTGTTGGAAAAGAAAAAGCAGTAAAAGAGAAAATCTGCATGCAACCAAAAAAAAGCCTTCCCCTCAGCCAGGGCCCTGCATATGGGCTGTGGATGCTGGCGCGCGGAGGGGTGCGGGCAGGACGGGGAACAGACGAGTGCTGAGCAGAGGCTCTGGCAGAGGTGACAGGCAGATGGGTGCCTGCGCTGAGCCACCCAGCAGGGACCCAGCACCAGCCTGGGTGAGCAGGAGCCAAAGCTTTTGCAGCTCAGATTCGCATCCTGCTGGGGTGCTGCCTGACCTCGCCTTGCACCCAGCCAGGGGACCAGAGCCCAACGGGACGTGGCAGGCAGGGTGTGGGTGGCAGCCGCCTCTCCCACAGACCAAGGGGCCATAAGGAAAGCCATTGCCTGAGCGCACCACTCACCTGCCCAAGCCCCACACTACCTGCTCTGCTCCCCTCCTGCTTATCCAAGTCTTTATTGCCTCCCTCGTGGAGAGCCCAGCTGCCGTGAGATCCAGCTTCCTACCAGCTGGGGAACTTAATTAGGTCAATTCATTAAGATCATTAAGATCGCCTCCTCATCAGGCCTACATGGGAAGTGTTCGGGGTGAACTTGGGGCAGGGACCCTGCCCCTCTGCTCGCGTGGGTGCTGGGGAACCTCCCCTGCAGCCGCGGTGCCCAGCGGTGTTTAAGGCAGCCCTGAACCCTGTTTGGCGCTGGACTGGCAGCTGCCTGCTGTGAGGGCTTGCTTCAGCCCTGACGAAGCTCAGNCCGCCACACTCGCACGTTAGCCGGCCGCGCTCTCCTTTCGACTGCTAAAGCAGCACCCGAGCAGAGCACTTCTTGGGGCGCGGCAAAATGAGAGATGAATCCGTCAGGGACCAGGTTTAGGAAAAAAAAAAAAAAGAGATAGAAAAATCCTTCTCCAGCCATTCGGCTGAGGGAGCAGCTGTCCCTCCGCTCCAGGGAAGCCAGGCACCAGCATCCACTCGCTGGCACATCCCTCCTGCTCAAGTCACTCATTTTAGCAATACCCACTGACAAGGGCTGTACAGCACCAGCAAAACAGATTGCTGTCGCCGTTTCAGAGCTGAAGAAGGGGGAAAGCCATGTGGGGAGAGTGTTGGAAAAGAAAAAGCAGTAAAAGAGAAAATCTGCATGCAACCAAAAAAAAGCCTTCCCCTCAGCCAGGGCCCTGCATATGGGCTGTGGATGCTGGCGCGCGGAGGGGTGCGGGCAGGACGGGGAACAGACGAGTGCTGAGCAGAGGCTCTGGCAGAGGTGACAGGCAGATGGGTGCCTGCGCTGAGCCACCCAGCAGGGACCCAGCACCAGCCTGGGCGAGCAGGAGCCAAAGCTTTTGCAGCTCAGATTCGCATCCTGCTGGGGTGCTGCCTGACCTCGCCTTGCACCCAGCCAGGGGACCAGAGCCCAACGGGACGTGGCAGGCAGGGTGTGGGCAGCAGCCGCCTCTCCCACAGACCAAGGGGCCATAGGGAAAGCCATTGCCTGAGCGCACCACTCACCTGCCCAAGCCCCACACTACCTGCTCTGCTCCCCTCCTGCTTATCCAAGTCTTTATTGCCTCCCTCGTGGAGAGCCCAGCTGCTGTGAGATCCAGCTTCCTACCAGCTGGGGAACTTAATTAGGTCAATTCATTAAGATCATTAAGATCGCCTCCTCATCAGGCCTACATGGGAAGTGTTCGGGGTGAACTTGGGGCAGGGACCCTGCCCCTCTGCTCGCGTGGGTGCTGGGGAACCTCCCCTGCAGCCGCGGTGCCCAGCGGTGTTTAAGGCAGCACCGAACCCTGTTTGGCGCTGGACTGGCAGCTGCCTGCTGTGAGGGCTTGCTTCAGCCCTGACGAAGCTCAGAGCATCCCCCAGCCAAGCTGGGCAAGGGCAGGGGGGGTCGCAGAGAGGGATGGCAGGGCGCTGGCGTGGCGGGGGCACACGCGCCCCTAGCAGGGTGGCTCCTGGGGCACTGAGGACAAGGACCCTGTGAGCTTGGGCAGCGAGGAGTGCGGCCCATCCTAACCATTTCTGGGAGCTTCCAGCCCCGGTTCCCGCGTATTTCACGTGTCCCCATGTCCCCTCGCACGACGGGCAGGAAGCTGCTGGAGAGCCAGAGCGTGTGTCCCACCAAAACTCAGGGCAATGCTCCCAGTAAGGCGCAGGGAGCCTGCCTGCAGGCAACGAAGGAGCGAGACAGGATGGTGCGGCTCTAGGGGACGCACCGCCTGGGCTCAGCCCAGTCCCACGCACCTCATCCGTGCCCTTCTTTTATCTATTTATCACAGGAACACAAAGACCGGCACCTCCGCTCATCCCCACGCCACCTTGTTTGTACACGACAGCGTAGATTTTGTTTACTGCTCAGATTACTCTGTTTTTCCCTCTAAAATCTCTGCCATTTATTTGAAATAAAACCAGTGATTTAACATGGGGGGAAAGAAAACACCCTTACAGTATTGCATTTCAAAACATTTTGGTTATTTGGACGTTTCTGTCACTTCCAGCGGGGCAAGAACTGCTGGAATTTAACTCACACTCACGATTGGCTTTAGTTCTCTCCCCTCACATCACAGCTGTATTTCTTAGCAAATTTGGTATCGGGGAAGTAAAACCTGTCAAGGTATATCTAACCACCACCTCTGCAGGGAGAGGAGGACACCGGCCGGCACCCCGGGCGGGCGGCAGCACCCCGGCTCCCAGCCGGCACGGCTCAGCCTCCTCGGAAAGAGCGTGCCAGGATGAACAAATCCGTCCAGCTGTGTCGTGCCCCGCGGCCCGGCAGCGAGGGTTTATCTCCTCTGATACCTTCCCTTGGAGGTGGCTTAATGCAAAGCAGCGCTCAGATTTGGGATTAGGAGCGGGACAGAAAGGTCAGCCTGGATCAGCGGTGATTAGCTGAAAAGGACCTAAAGAGCCTGGTGTTTGCTCTGCATTAACGATCCCGCCGCAGAGCCAAGATTCCCTCAAACCACTTGAGAAACAAAAGGACAAACACAGCGCGCTGGAGATAAAGCCCCGAGCCCCTACACCTGCGCGCAAGGCAGCGACGCTGTGCCGGCCCCTGGGCGTCACGGACGGGGCCGTCGTGGGCTGCGTCTGCCGATCTCCGATGTCCCTTCCCGTGCTTAGGAAAAGGGGGAAGCAAGAGCCAAGGAGGATTGACCGCGGGACAGGAAAATGAGATGAAGACTGACAAAACTGTGCTGACGGAGGGAAGGCAGGGACGGCAGCAGGGGCGCTGACATTTCCTCTGGAGGAAAACGGGAGCGCATCACGGAGGTTACTTTAATGCGGAGCATCGGAGGAGCACCTTGAGTCCCCTTTCCTGAGCGTGCGCCGCTCAGGTCTGGCCCCACCGCGGGACTCGCCGGAGCCCACGCGGACACGAGACAGCCAGGGTCACCGCGAGGGTCACGCGCGAGGCTGAGCCCGCAGGGCTGCCCCAGCTTTACGCCTTGCAGCTCCACCGTGGGCTGCTGGGGCTGCGGGGCTGGTTCGGGTCTGCTGCTGCTGGGAACAATTCCCAGCCAACACCATTTTTCCTGGAGCCGTATCAACACGAGACCAAAAAATTCGTTCGGAGCACAGGGTGAGGGATTCTTTCAAGTACGTCAGTTTGATTTCGGCTCACCACCCGAGCTTCGCCTGCTTGCATCTTCCCACCTCCCTTCCCAGATTTCCCATAAAAGCTTCATTTAGATAGAAAATGATATTTTCAGCACGTTAATTAAGTCCTAATTGCTGATTAGAAACACATTTACTGAGGTCTCACAACTAGGTAACAAGCGATGTCTTACGACGGCGCCGTTCCCCGGGATTCAGACCTGCGGGAAGGCTGCTCTAGCAAGCGACTGGCATTCGGGCAACGCGGCCCGGAGCCGCTCTCCCAAATGGGAGAAGACAGCTATTTATGTTAATGAGATGCCAGCTGATTATTAGAAACACATTGGTACAGGTTTGGGCTGTGGTGTAACTGATACACATCTACTGTGTTCAGTAGCTGTGAAACCTCAATCAATATGTTTCTCATAATCAGCCTGCATCTCGTGCACATAAATAATGTCCCTGACGCGGAGAAGAGCTCCAGTTCCCAGAAGTTAGTAAGAAATCCCCACTTCCCACCCCTCGCTCCCCTCCTTGCCGCAGATGTAACACCGGGATGGGGCTTTGCTGCTCGCCCGCGGGAGCTGGAATTTAACCCCCGGGGGTCTGGCCTGGGCAGCGGCTCCAGGGTTCCTCGGAGCCCCGTGGCCACGTCCAGTGTCCTCCAGAGGAGAAGTCCGGACCGCTTAGGCTTCCTGCGTTCAGTATTCAATGCACCTCACATTTTTATTTCTAGGTCTGAGAGCCAAAGGCGTCTCCTGAGAGCCCAGCTGGAGGACGTCCGTCCCTCCCGACTTCCAGCAGCGCCTGTCAAAGGTTCCCGTGGCGCAGAAGGCAGGGGTGCGCCCAGTGCCTTGGCGGCAGAGGGATGCGGAGCTGACGGCTGTGAGGAGGACGGGCAACGGCCCGGGCTGGGGCACGGCTGAGTCTCATGGAGACGTCTCAGCATCTGCCTTGGCCGCAGCTTTCGTCCTCTCCGGGCCAGGACTGCACCACCGTGTCCTCCCCGGAGCCGCCCCGCTGCCGGTCCCGTGAGGCGGGCGATGCTGCTGCTTCGCCCCCCAGCTTGAGCAGCCTTTCTGGTTTACTCTTTGCTGCAGCTGGCAAGCGTCTGGGGAAAACATCTCCGCTGCACAGACATGCAGAGCGGAGAAGGAGACCCCAGGAGATGCGGAGTCTGCCACCTTCCTCCTTCCGAAGGGAATGTCCTTCACTAATATTCCCACCGTGACCTTGTCCAGGCTCAGCCTCTGCTCAGCCCTTCCATTACGCGTTCCTCCGCTGGATAAACAGACTTGCAGTGTCCCCTCTAATCTCCCTAAACCCGCGCTGATGCACTAATACAGGCTCGCACAACAAAGGCATTTTTGTCGGCCATTTCTGTGGTTCCTTTCTGAACCCTTTCCATTTCCCAGTGGTTTTTAAAAGCACAGGCAGCAGAACCGGAGGCAGCGTGCAGGATCCGGCTCACAGGAATGCCCCGTCCGAACGGCCAGTGCCCCCCCACCTCCCCCGGCAGCGCCCGTGCCGCAGCCGCCTCCAGGCAGCTCCCGCTCGGATCCCTCCTCCGCCTCATCCCCGCTGTTCTCCACCGCCCGGCCCCTTCCCACCGCAGAGATGCAGCGTGCAACGGAGCGGTGCGCGGCAGAAACAGGTGAGGGTTTCCAAAAGGACCCCCGCCTCCTCCCCGGCCCCTGGCGCAGCTGGCCGGGTCCAGGCGCTCCCCGGCACCTCGGGCGCATCCTGCCGCGCCGGCCGGACACCCACGGGTTACATCTGCACGGCCACCTTCGCAACCCAAAGTCTAATCTCATTACAGAACGAAATCAGGTTTGTTTGGCAAGATCTATTTCCATAAAGCTGTGCTGACTGACACTAATTCCTCCTCAATTAAATCCCGTGTCATTTTTTTCCCCCTCTTCTGCCAAGGCCAAGTCGCCCCTTTTGCTCTTTCCGCAGACAAAGGACGCGGCGCTCGCCCTGAACCCCATCCCCAGCGCCACCAGCGACGGACCGGGGCTCTCCCCGCGCGCAGGCGCCTCAGCTCTCGTGGGGCCGAGGCCAAGCCGCCCCAAAGCGTTTCTCTCCCAGGATGTGCGACAATCCTCGGCGGCTGCCACCGGAGCGAGACGCGCCTCGGCGGCCTTGCGTGACAGCAGAGCACCACCCCGCCCCTCCGAGGGAGCGCAGAGATGCTGACCGAGCACTTCTGCCCTCCCCGCGCCACTGCCAGCACCGTCGCTGCTATTAGCTAGTAATGAGCTCTATTACTGCCGCAGCACTCCCTCTGCCTAATATTGTTAACGGCTACTTAGCGTCCACAGCCCAGCCAGCCACAGATTTCTCCTTGATGCGTTTACCTTCCCGCACCGATTTTCTAAACTTCAGAGTCTCCCGTCTATCTCCGTTACCATCAGCTCCCCGTCTTCCCTGTTGGCTGCTTCCTGCTCCTGGCGTTCTGTGCTCCGTTACAGGCTTCATCGAAAAAAAAAAAAAGAAAAAAGATGGATGTTTGACCAAAATTATTGACTTAAGAAATTGCAGCTTTTTGGCCAATCCGTAAATTTCGATTAAAGAGTTTCCTCTTTTCATCCTCACTTTTCTGCCTGGTTTTTCCTCCGCAGCGATTCTCGGCAGCCGTGGGGTCACCAGCCTCTCCAAAGCCACGAATATTCGTCTTCGTTAGCAACATACGTCGTTTGGCCTCATTGAATGCCGTTTAGTCACAGCAGCGAAATCTTTAGGCAACGCTAACTTCTCTGCCAGACTTTAACTCTCATGAAAAAAAAAAAAGGTTTGCGATGAGAATAACGGCTCCCTGGGCGACGCACCCCCTGCTCGCCGCGGCGGGTCTGTGGGCAGCAGCGGGACGGCTCGCGGGGACCGGGGCGGGGGGCAAGGGAGAGGACACATGGGCGCAGCTGCAGGGCCAAGCCGCAAGCAGGCTTCTGCAGAAGTCAGCGTCGGTCATCTGCTCCGTGCAGTTAGCTACCCAGGACCAGGGTGGGAAACACCGGGCCCAGCTCCGCACCGGCGGTTTCTCCTCTTTGCTTCCCGGCGCCCCCAGCCGCCCCCCTGCCCGGGCAGCCCCCACGGTGCCGATGCCGAAGGGGCTGGTACGCGTGATGGACAGAAAGGAGAAGCAGATGAGGATGAAGCGAGGTAGGAAGAGGAAATAAAAAAAGGCTTTTGCGGGGGAAAAAATCAACAGGTATGAGAGCAAAGCAGCGGGGATGATGCAGGGTGCCCAGCCCGCCCCTCGTGAATGCCAGAGAGTGGCAGGGAGGGAATCGTTTTATCGTTGTTTTTTCTTTCAGCTTTCTTCCTTCCTTTAATCTTTGATCGGGAAACAAGCTGATTTTAATTAAAAAGCCCTCCAATTAATGCTGCCACGGAGTTTTCATTTCCTGGGCTTCGGTAATTTGCAAGCCCAGGTTACGGAGGCTTTGTGTCCCCTCTTGTCGACTAAATCACAACAACCAGAATGAATTGCGAAGAAGAGCGGGGCGGCCGCCGGAGGGGCAGCGCGTGGTGGGCAGCCGTGCTGGGGGGAACCCTCAGCCCCACGCCAGGGGAGGCGCAGGGGGGCTGCGGGGGTCGGAGGTCGCAGCTGCGCTACGTGCAGAAGAGCCGCGCGCCTTCGACGTGCTCTGCAGGCGCGGAGGGCCCAGCCTTGCTCCTGTTCAAGGCAGAGGTTTCCCAACGGCTCCACAGGAACGTGCCTGTCATTCATTAATTTCCCGGTCCCTGCTCAGGAGAGAGAAGCAGCAGGCACAGCCGGGCTTCAGCCAAGCTTTGGGGCTCCAGCGCTTCCCCGGGGAGCGGCCGCCGTGCCCTCTTCGCTGACCACCCGGACGGCACGGCCAAACCCCGGTATTTCAGACCGCCGTAGAAACAGCGCAGGGTGCCGGTGTGTGATGACTCCCGGGCAGGAGCGCGGGCGAGTTCTCCTTTCCCCGCTGGGATGCTCGGAGACGCAGAGGAGGCAGAGGAGCGAGCGCGGGCTGGGCTGAGCGGGCAGTGGCGGAGCGGAAGTCGAGGACCCGGAGCTGCCGAGGAGCCAGGAGGGGCGCAGGACCCCCGGCAGCCCCCGTGCACACCGACAGGCACGCTCCCTATCGCTCACACACACACAGCTGTACGCGTGTAAAAGCCCCAGGAGAAAAAAAAAGGGAAGAAAAAAAAAAGAGATTGTGAAAAGCCTTTATTATCCTCAATCCCATCTATTGTTAATGTGATCGTGAGTAGGGACTGTTTGGAGAATTCATTTGTGATAAATATTTATGCCCTGTGTTTTTGGGCTGTTATCTGCAAAGTGTAGCTGTTTGATCTGGTGCAGTGCTTTTTTTAGGTCATTTACATTCCCTTTCGTAGGAGCCCTTGTCCGATAGCAGCTATCACATAATTATGTTTCTTTTGCTTATCCCTAATCCTGTCAAACCACCTACTTATCTCTAATTTCCTGTCCATTACCCTTATTGTTTGAGCTCAGATCTCTAACGCAGGCCAGAGACGCCTCGGGAGGCTCTGCAGGGTGCAGGGGCATCTCAATACTGCCAGCTGCACCGGTGCAGCCATCGGCCCTCGCCGTGCAGCGCCTGGGAGCCCCGAACCCAAGCGTGTGGGCTGGCGGGGGCTCCCGGCATGGGGTGGACGCTTGCAACGATGCCCAGCGGGGTCCTGTGCTCTCCTGGACGGCCACAGGCCCCGGCGGCTGCAGGGAGGTGACATGCGTGCCCCGGAGGCAGCAATGCATCCGCTTGCTGGGTGATGCCACCGAACAAGGAGCACGGCTCCCGGGCAAGCGCCTGCCCCGGGCTCAGCAGCACGCAGCAAGGCAGCGAGGACGCCCTGCCCGGCTGTGCCAGCAATGACGAAGTCGGAGGAGAGAGCTTACACTTGTCTGGGCGCCCCCAGAGCCCCCCACACTGATCGTGTCCCAGTGTCTCCAAGGCAACCTCGCATTCGGGTGAGAGAGGCAGGAGCCGCTCGGGCAGGGTGTCCCCTCGGGCAGGGTGTCCCCTCGCACAGCCCCGCCAGCCCCAGCCCCTCCTGCCAGCCTGCGGAGAGCTGCATTTCGGAGGGGGCCCTTCGCTGTGGTGGCCACTCAGGGCTGGCTGCTTCAGCAGCGCCCATGGGTACATCATGATGTGGGTCTGATAAACATGAAACGCTACGTCTCCCACGGTGTCAATCGCACGTCCTTCCTCTCCCAGAAAAGGGAGATGGCTTGGAAGCACGCTTCCCACATTTATTGCTCCAGGAAAAGTTTCCCAGCGTTCGGACCAGCCTGTGCCAGCCCCAGCTGGGGACCAGTAGTGCTCCCCTCTGACATCGGGGCACTGTCCCCTGTAAGCGCAACACGGCAGAAGTAGCCGGGATGATAAAGTCCAGGCTCCAAAATCCAGATTTCCAAGTCACTGCGCCTTTGCGCAGCACATCAGAAGGTGGGACACGGTCAGACAGACCCGACGGCTCCTTTGGATGCGACCCAGGCTCTCAGCTCTGCTCCATCGGCCCCGTATTGCTGGGAGCACGGAGCTCACCGCTCCGGCAGCGGCTGCTGCCGCCACGTCGTTAGTATTTGGAGCACATCCTCCCCCCATCAGTGCTGGCACACAGGGCAGAGCCATTTGTCTCTCCCTTCCTCTTCTGCCGTTTGCCGCCCCTTCCCTCCGCTCCGTGGGCTTAAACGCGCTGCCCGGTCCCCCTGCCAGAGCTCCGTCCCGCCATCGCCGGTGGGAGACGCGTCCGCACCAGCTGGCCACCCCGCTCGCTGGCGCGGGTGACTGCAAGGGTCCAAAGGAGAAGCCGTTCCAGAGGGAGGGAGGCAAAACCCCACAGCACAGGGCCCTCGGTGGCTCACCCAGGCACCGCTCCCGTGCGAGGCAGCCCTCATCTTCGGGTGGCTGCAAGCAAGCGCGTCCCCCTCTGCACAGCGCGGCGGTTGCTTCCTGCCCCGGCCACCCGCCGATGGCCACAGCGCGGTGGGACAGAAGGACGTGTCCTCCCAGAGACGCCCCATTGCTCTGGGACAGCGCACACAGGACCTGCAGGCTGGAAAGGCCCGGAAGGATGAGGACCTCTGGGTGCTGGGAGAGGAGAGGACGTTCTTCGGGAGGGACTGGGGGGCCAGGACCGCTGTAGGTGAGAGCACGGCGAGGGGGGAAATATCTCCCCGGGGCTGGCTGAGCCCCAGCTCTGGGTGTCTCCGGTGTCAGGCGCCCAACCCGCAGCAGCCCACGCGGTGCTGACTTTCAGAGCATGAGGGCTTCACCGGGTACGCAAAGTCTCCTTGGCCTGGACCCCTGTACGATACCCCTCGAACTTCTGACAGCTCGTCTTCCTAACACTTTCTTACACCTAACCCACTTACAGCCGCTTTCTGGCACGGGAGCACGCGCTTTGCAGCCACCATGAAGGGCGGCAGAGCGTCCCACCCCCAAGCGCCGCGGGGCTGCGGCCAAGAGCCGGTGCCGCCTACTACGGGCTTTATATTGGAGTTTTACTGCAGGTAAAGAGAGCGCCGTTGGGGAATCCCTGCCTGCCGCAGATGCCTCTGCCTGACTGCAAATAAGCCGCTCCGCCGCCAGACGAAGAGCATGCGTCACCTCCACGGAAGGAACCGGAGGTGGGACGCAAGGCCGGGCTGCGGCGGGGCTCTCCCAGCCCTGATGTCAGCCCGACGCCGTCCGTGGTTCCACCCCGCTTTGGCTCTGAGCACCTGCAGCACCGGGGGTTTACGGCAGCTGCCTGCCGCCCCGCTCTGCAGCCCCCCAGGGAGGGCACCCTGCCGCGGGCAGCACTCCCTGATCCACAGGATCCGGAATAAAAGACTCCCCGTGGTTTGGGATCGGGTCGGGGGAAGGATTGCCTTAACCCTTTTTCCCCACCGGCCATGGGTTGTGCTGTGTTTCGCATCTCTCCTTCGGCTCTCCAGATCCTGCCGCCTCTCTGCAAAGCAGAGACGGAAACGGCAGGTCAGGCAGGGGCAGGGGCCTGATCCTGCACTAGCAGCTCTGCTCTGCAGCTCTGCTGCTTCCCTGCTCCACTGGCTGCCGCCATGGGAAGCGGCTGTTGGCTGTGGGGCACCCAGCACCAGCAGAAGAGAAATTTTCAGGCCAGCGAGAAGCACCAAACCGGCGTACCCAGCAACGTCGGCTCAGGACCGAGCGGTTTCCCGCTGTCCCAAAGTGCCACGGACGGGGCACTGCAGGAGGGCGCGGGGCGGATTTAACCCAGAGAGCTTTGCCCGGCTCCATCCTCCATCACGCCGCGTGTCCCTGCGGGCGAGCGGGGCCAGCGGCCACGGAGGGCAGGGAGGGAGCTCGGCGCCGTCGCCTCCGCCGCCGCTCACTTCGGCTTCGGAAGCGCCCAGGCGCCGCAGGCTCCAAGCCTGGTGATGTTTTTCAGGGCTTTCAAGGCTGTCTCACGCTGGCTCCCCTTGAAGCCGGGCTTCTGAAGCACGCACGGTTTGTGGAGGATGGTGGCTCAGTAATTAGCAGAACCGTCTGGCCACAAGTGGAGAAACGATACTGCGCGTTGTTACCAGCCCGAGCCCTCGGCACCTGAAGCGAGAGCTTCGTCTGCAGGACTTTGATTACTGGAGCGACACTGAAAGACAGCAGATCCCCATGTCCTCCAGCCCAGACATCCCTCCCAAAGGAGGAATTCAGCTACGAAAGGCTTTATTTATCTTTTTATTACAAAAAATGTATATGGGAGCTGGGTACTTGTCCCCGACACGTGAGGTGAAGGTTGTGACCTTCCCCTTCGTGTTTGCACGTGAGGCGCTGGCAGCCCCCGAATCGGCTGTGACGAGAGCCCCTGGGGACGCTGCTCGTGCTGGGGACGAGCCACAGGCTGAGCTGCAGGACGGCACGGCGCTCCACCGGCCGGCTATTTTGGGGAATCTGATGTCCTGCGAGTCTCACACGGCAGCCAGCGCCCCGCGAACGCCTGTACGACACAGGTCACGGCATAGGAACTGACACAGCAAAGCAAAGCGGGGCTCTGTTCAGCCCAGGACCATGTCTAATCTAAGCGAGAGAGACTGCAGCAAGGGGACCAGTGTGGTGAAGAATTTATCTTCTGTGCCCATCAGGGTCACTAACCCTGCGCCTGGATGGTCCCAGCCTGCCTGAAAATGGACAGACCTGGGCGCTTTTATCCCTCCTGACACCTGCTAAACAACATCCAAAGCCGCACGAGCAGTGAGGCTCTCCCATAAAAACCGAGGCAGAGCTCATCCCTAGCACCTGGAGGACGGAGCTGCCTGCCGAGCCCCGCCAGGCCTGGCGAGGAAAACAGCAGGAGGGGCTCAAAGGGAGCAGGGAAGTGCCGCAGAGCGGAGCACAGCCCGGCTCGCTGGGCGAGACACCCTCAGCGCTGCCTTCAGCGTCCTCCGCGGCGCGGGAGTCACGCTCCCGCGTGACTGAGACTTGGCAAGGCTGAAACCGAGCCCTTCCCGTCGCCCTTCCTAAAATCCGCCGCTTCCTGCTCGGGCTTTTTCCCAGCTATTTATAGAGCAGGGCTGACAAGGTGCCCCTGCTAAGTGCTTTCCCTTGGGAAACAGCTGCCTCCGTGCGTGCTCCCCGAGGCACACCGGCAAGGCGTGAGGCTGCCCCGGCTCTCCCAGCGCCGCTGCCCGTCCTTGCCCACGCTGGCCCTTGGCGCTGCTTGTCCCCGGCACCGCCTGCCCCGTGCTCATCCCAGCCTCTGCACCCTTCAAGACTGAACCCAGTTCAAAACTCGCGGCAGAGGCTCGGGCAAGGCAGGTGCCGCCAGGCTTTTGCACTTCCAGTGCAGACACGCTGCACAACACGTCCAACCTTTTGCAAAGCCAGGTAAGGATCACCCCCGTCTCGTGGCGGGAGTCACCCAGCACGCGAGCGCAGCCACGTCCCTGCCCTCTGCCTGGCTGCCGGTGCCCAGCCGCCCCCGGGAAGGATGCGGCGGCTGCTCCCCTTTTGGGGATGCTGCTCCATCCCCCTCCCCACACCCTGGCTCAGCCCCAGCTCCGGCTTTCGCAGCAGCCCTGACTGGCAAAGGCTTCCCATGAGCCTGCCAAAGCACATTTCTTTCCATGAGCACCAACTGCCCTCGAGGCCTTTGCTGCTCCGCTCGCCCCGACGCAGCCGCTGCCGGCCCCTCTCAGCTGCAGGGACGACGGTCCCCGCGGCAGGGACGGCGCAGGTCGCTCGTCCCACCCTGCCCAGACCCGAAGGTGTCGCCCCCAGGGTCCCTCGGAGCATCTCGATGAAGTCAGGCAGGGACCTGCCAGGGCTCTCCAGGAAGGATGCAGACCCCTCGGCTCAGGCCCCGGCTGCGGAGGGGAAGGGCTCCACGTGTCAGGGGCCGAACGCTGGTCTCCCCACGGGAGGAAAGCACGATGTCTGGATGAAGACGGGGATTAAGAGGGGATTCACCGCCTGTGCCGTACCTGGCCTGAGTAACAGGCACCGTTCCCCAGAGCTGTCAATCTGGTACCTTTCACCAGCACTAAAATTCAATTAGTTAAAACAACAACAACTGTGGCTCCAGACAGCTTGTGCCTAACACATTTGATCCCTTTTATTACTCAGCACTGCTCAAAACCTAGCCAGCAACATCCTAGCTGACTCCCACTAGTTTCCCCATTTTATTCTACCAGGATTAAGTCAACCCTACAGTCTCCAGCTGTTTTGTGGTTGGGCCTGGATACATCTTTATACTCAAGCTACATTATTAAGTGGATTGTGGCCAAATTGACAGAGCTGCTCGGGGAGGACAAGGCCATTTAGGTCAATGACGGTCCTGCCAGCTGGAGAGACACTCGGGACTCATGATTTGCTAGCAAAGCCCTGGACTGTTGTCTTAGCCTCACTTGATGTCCCAGAGGGGGCTTCTGTGAAAGCCCTGACTCTAGCAGGAATGTCTGATTTCTTGGCAGGGAGATGTAACAATCTGTCTCGGAGTATTGCAGGAAGATTTCGCGTTCGGCGCGGTTCGTCCACAGCATCCCTTCATCATCGGATGCGTAATCCGCTCTTTGGCCTTCTCCAAATGGAGCCTCCACTGGACGCTGGCAGCCCCCGCTGCCCCTGGCAGCTGGACAGGAGTTAAATCTGAAGACGAGAGCCGCATCCCTGGGCTCGCGTGAGCTCACGCTGGCTGGAAACCAGGCGGCCGTGCCGCAACGCGTGGCGACGCCACACGCTGAGCCCCGCTCTTCTTCCCAGCAGCTCGCCTGAAGGTGTGATGACACATGATCCATCGCGGTGCGATGAGACACGGCGCGCTGTGCCGCGCCGCGATGCTCGCCCACCAGGCACGCCGCCGTGTCCTGCCGGGGATGCTCGGGGAGAGCCGCCAGCTGCCCGGAGCGCGGCTTTGCCTGAGCCAAATGGGACGACTCAGGAGAGTTAACTAAACAAACGAGGGCCCAGTTTGCTCCCAGGTTAAAACACCCTTTGTGTTGTTAATGAATAGCAGCAGAAGGGTCACGCAAAGAAAGGGATGAAAGCTCCATCCATCAGCTCGTTGGAAACAAGACTGTCTGCGTGATTTATGAAACTCCCCTGAACACAGGGGGTTGGTGCAGGGCTCGCTCGTCTCATCAGAAACGAGCAGCATCCAGACGCAGCACTGACGGCAGCGAGCGCTACCAGGGCACCGGTTGCTGCTGGCGTGCGCTGGGGGGCACGAGAAGGCGCCCAGCCCACGCATCACCTGGGTGGCAGCAGCGCGGCACCCCTGGCACCCTGAGGACCCGCCTGTGCTGAAAGAACTCCTTGTGATCAACTCCCAGCACGGCGGCGGTTCTCGCTCTGGGGTAAGAGTGGCTGGTTTTGAAACGCCCGGATTCCCGCGTGGAAGTGGGGAATGCTTAACGTGGACGGCTCCCATCCCCGCTGGGAGTTCACTGCACAACAGCTCTTCGTGGTCCGGAGTCATCCCGCAGGAATCTCACGCCTTGCCTAAGCGCAATTTACCTTCCCTGTGCAGACACGTCCCGACGTCTCCTGGCCCCTTCCTGAGCCGCCACTCGCCCGGTGCTGCCAGCAGCTGGGCAGGGTGAGGGCAGCGGTGAAGAGCCCTTCCCGGCAGCGAGGGAGGCTGATGTGCGTTTACCTTTGGAAAGCTGCAAAGCTGATTCTCCCGCAGCACAATAACACCACTTCCATGTGTGACTCATATTTTTTCCCCCTGCCTTGGTCTTGTAGTTTTTCTAATTACTGCGAGCTTTGCAACTGTGAACATGTAATGTTCCAGAAATGTGTGTGTGATTCACCTAACGCAGGGAGCGGATTTCCAGCCAAAANCGGGGAGAGCCGCCAGCTGCCCGGAGCGCGGCTTTGCCTGAGCCAAATGGGACGACTCAGGAGAGTTAACTAAACAAACGAGGGCCCAGTTTGCTCCCAGGTTAAAACACCCTTTGTGTTGTTAATGAATAGCAGCAGAAGGGTCACGCAAAGAAAGGGATGAAAGCTCCATCCATCAGCTCGTTGGAAACAAGACTGTCTGCGTGATTTATGAAACTCCCCTGAACACAGGGGGTTGGTGCAGGGCTCGCTCGTCTCATCAGAAACGAGCAGCATCCAGACGCAGCACTGACGGCAGCGAGCGCTACCAGGGCACCGGTTGCTGCTGGCGTGCGCTGGGGGGCGCGAGAAGGCGCCCAGCCCACGCATCGCCTGGGTGGCAGCAGCGCGGCACCCCTGGCACCCTGAGGACCCGCCTGTGCTGAAAGAACTCCTTGTGATCAACTCCCAGCACGGCGGCGGTTCTCGCTCTGGGGTAAGAGTGGCTGGTTTTGAAACGCCCGGATTCCCGCGTGGAAGTGGGGAATGCTTAACGTGGACGGCTCCCATCCCCGCTGGGAGTTCACTGCACAACAGCTCTTCGTGGTCCAGAGTCATCCCGCAGGAATCTCACGCCTTGCCTAAGCGCAATTTACCTTCCCTGTGCAGACACGTCCCGACGTCTCCTGGCCCCTTCCTGAGCCGCCACTCGCCCGGTGCTGCCAGCAGCTGGGCAGGGTGAGGGCAGCGGTGAAGAGCCCTTCCCGGCAGCGAGGGAGGCTGATGTGCGTTTACCTTTGGAAAGCTGCAAAGCTGATTCTCCCGCAGCACAATAACACCACTTCCATGTGTGACTCATATTTTTTCCCCCTGCCTTGGTCTTGTAGTTTTTCTAATTACTGCGAGCTTTGCAACTGTGAACATGTAATGTTCCAGAAATGTGTGTGTGATTCACCTAACGCAGGGAGCGGATTTCCAGCCAAAAGGGACTCGGAGATTTTTCTGGCATCAGCCTGCGATCTGGAGAGCAGCCAGAAAAACTCACCAAGGTCATTTCTTTCTTTCTCCTCTTCCTTGTGCGCCTTTCCTTCCCTCAGCCCCTCTGCTCCCTCCCCTCTTTCCTCCAACCAAGACTCAGGCAGCACCTTGTTTATTACTCATCAGCATTCCCTCTATAAAATCTCCCCAGAAATGCATTCCACGCCGCAGCTGCGCTTCTGCCAGCGGCTCGCTCCGGGCCCTTCGCGCGTGGCCCCCCCCGAGAGCAGCCCCCCGCCCGGGGCCACTGTCACAGCCGCGGCGGGGACTTCGGCTGGGACACGGTCAGATGTTCCCGTGAGATTTAGGAACTTCGTTTCCAAAGGGATTCATGCACTGAGTTGCTTAGGAACTCCTGCAAAAGTTGCGTGCGCGCGTGTGTCCGTCCATCCACGCGCGCCCGGCC
>VZSC01010153.1:21075-39821 GCA_013398225.1 Steatornis caripensis
CCTGGGTGGCAGCAGCGCGGCACCCCTGGCACCCTGAGGACCCGCCTGTGCTGAAAGAACTCCTTGTGATCAACTCCCAGCACGGCGGCGGTTCTCGCTCTGGGGTAAGAGTGGCTGGTTTTGAAACGCCCGGATTCCCGCGTGGAAGTGGGGAATGCTTAACGTGGACGGCTCCCATCCCCGCTGGGAGTTCACTGCACAACAGCTCTTCGTGGTCCAGAGTCATCCCGCAGGAATCTCACGCCTTGCCTAAGCGCAATTTACCTTCCCTGTGCAGACACGTCCCGACGTCTCCTGGCCCCTTCCTGAGCCGCCACTCGCCCGGTGCTGCCAGCAGCTGGGCAGGGTGAGGGCAGCGGTGAAGAGCCCTTCCCGGCAGCGAGGGAGGCTGATGTGCATTTACCTTTGGAAAGCTGCAAAGCTGATTCTCCCGCAGCACAATAACACCACTTCCATGTGTGACTCATATTTTTTCCCCCTGCCTTGGTCTTGTAGTTTTTCTAATTACTGCGAGCTTTGCAACTGTGAACATGTAATGTTCCAGAAATGTGTGTGTGATTCACCTAACGCAGGGAGCGGATTTCCAGCCAAAAGGGACTCGGAGATTTTTCTGGCATCAGCCTGCGATCTGGAGAGCAGCCAGAAAAACTCACCAAGGTCATTTCTTTCTTTCTCCTCTTCCTTGTGCGCCTTTCCTTCCCTCAGCCCCTCTGCTCCCTCCCCTCTTTCCTCCAACCAAGACTCAGGCAGCACCTTGTTTATTACTCATCAGCATTCCCTCTATAAAATCTCCCCAGAAATGCATTCCACGCCGCAGCTGCGCTTCTGCCAGCAGCTCGCTCCGGGCCCTTCGCGCGTGGCCCCCCCCGAGAGCAGCCCCCCGCCCGGGGCCACTGTCACAGCCGCGGCGGGGGCTTCGGCTGGGACACGGTCAGATGTTCCCGTGAGATTTAGGAACTTCGTTTCCAAAGGGATTCATGCACTGAGTTGCTTAGGAACTCCTGCAAAAGTTGCGTGCGCGCGTGTGTCCGTCCATCCGCGCGCGCCCGGCCGGCCGCCCCCCCAGCTCTCAGCACGCCGCTGCAGCAGCGGAGGCAAGCAGGGGGTACCCCGGGTGGGAGCGTGGCCGCCGCAGCCCTCGGCCTTCCCACCGCGCTCCCGCACCTGGCCGCGGTGGGAGGCGCGAGGCAAGCAGCTCGTGCCGACGCAGCCCGAGGGCTCCCGTTGTGCACGGAAATGATCTGGCACCCCACGAACTTTTCTGAAAGCAGCAGCAGCGTTTGCGGCTGTTATCAGCTGTAGCAGGTTAGCGTTAGACACAACAGCGGCTGCCCCAGGGAAGGGAGGAGAGGGACCAAAAGGCATCATTTGTCAATGCCTTGCTTCAGCCCATCGGGACGGCGGTGGCCCAGGGGAGCACCTCTCCTCACCGCCGTCCCCTCCGAGGACAGGGAAGGATGCTCCGACCTCTTGTGTGTGTTCACGCAGGCTCCCCAAAGCATCTGCGCAGGCACAGGGTGTGGGGGCCGGAGCCGGCTGCTCCCTGCGTGTGGCTGGCANATCGGGATGGCGGTGGCCCAGGGGAGCACCTCTCCTCACCGCCGTCCCCTCCGAGGACAGGGAAGGATGCTCCGACCTCTTGTGTGTGTTCACGCAGGCTCCCCAAAGCATCTGCGCAGGCACAGGGTGTGGGGGCCGGAGCCGGCTGCTCCCTGCGTGTGGCTGGCAGGGACTGAGGACCCGCTGGGGCCCCCCCGCCGGTGTAAAACTCCCACTCGCACAGCGACCGCAGTGCCTTGTCCTGCAGAGAGACCTGACGGTGCAGACGGGGAAGATGAGGAGGCCTCGGCCGGCAGAATCCTCACCTCAGACCTCTGGCCACCGGAGGCGGCACAGGCACGTGCCCCCCACTTACACGAGGCTGGAGGGCTGGTGGGTCACCCAGTAAGCCCAATGGATTTGGAGCATTTTCCCACTAAAGAACTGGCCACCCGCCTGCGTCTGCGCCACCGCAGCCATTTGGGAACAATCACCAGAGCGTGGGGGTCCCGGCACACCCCGGCCAGGGGGATGTTCGTGTGACTCAGAGGCACCCACCCGACGCTCTCATCCGGGCCGGGGAGGACAAGCGATGGTGTTGCGGGGGTAGCTGGGATCGTTACACACGATTTTGCGTCTCCTGGCTGCATTACAAGCGTCCATCTCCCCCGCCAGCCAGCCCTCACACCGCCCTGCAGCTCTNAGGACAAGCGATGGTGTTGCGGGGGTAGCTGGGATCGTTACACATGATTTTGCGTCTCCTGGCTGCATTACAAGCGTCCATCTCCCCCGCCAGCCAGCCCTCACACCGCCCTGCAGCTCTTCACCCAGCGCCGGCAGCTCTTCCCTGCGGTGCCTCCCCCATGCCTTCCCTTCCTTCCCACCCCGCTCTGCCTCCCCGTGCAAGCCACGAGCTCCGAGACTCATCCCCTCCGCTGCGCCAACCCTTTCCCTGCCGCAGGACTCGGAGCAGAGGTGATTTATCTGCAGGAGCTGCTAATCCCAGAGGCGCTCAGCCCGAAGCCATCGGGGCAGGACTAGGGGCGGCCTCCCCATGGCGTTGTGGGAACAGCCCGTATCCCCTGCAAAGACGCCTCACGGCAGCTGCCCCTTGGCAGCAGCCGAAATTACCCTGGAGGTCTCGGAGAGCAGACACGAGGGGCTTTCAGCTGCTTTCTTCACTGAGGCAGTAGCTGGCAGAAACAGGGTTCAGCTCTTTGGTGGAGGAGGGCACACACGGGTGCAAAGGCAACGCCAGCGCTGCTGCCCTGCCTGCAACACCATCGCTTGTCCTCCTGGGCTTCATCCCAGGCAGGATGATGGTGCCTTGGGAGGAGAGGAGCCACAGGCACCGACCCCGCCAGCAAAGCCTTTCAGACCCCAGATCTTGGCGCTCCCTGTTCCCAGCACTCTCCTGCCTTCTCCCCGGCTTTGCGCGCACATGACGCGCTCACAGCGCTCTGCCAGCTTCCTCTGATCAAGCTACCCACGCCGCCGCCGAAAGTCGGGGCTCATCACCCTGCCTGCGCTGGCTGGGGCATCGAGAAGCAGGATGGGACGCACCAGGGATCACGGAAGTTGGGACACCGCCACGAAGTTACAGGGGTTGCACAGTCGGGCGCAATGCTTTTCCGTCACGGGCTAGGCTAAGGGGGGGGTTACAGCCCCCAGACCTTCCCTCCTGAAGCAGCTGGGCAGCATCGTCTCCCGCCGTGTCCTGCAGTGTTGAAAGGACGGTTTTGCAGGAAATCACTGCATTTCACGACACGTGCGTTTTCGGCCAAGCGGTGTGTGCCGGTGGGTAAGCGCGCTGCGGTGTGAGCTCCAGGGATGCTTTGGACCTTCTCCCCTAACAGCATTTTTCTGAATTCTTCCTCTCTGAGATCACAGATCAAGGCAGAGTTTAAGGCAGTGGCCAGATCACTCTTTCACAGACCTAGAACAAATACACTAAAAGCTTCCCCTGTGTGTGTGCAGATTAAGTCGTTAATGAATATTTTTACTAAGCATGAGAAATCTGGCTGGCTTCGGAGCACAGCTCAGCCAAGGCGTTGGAGATTTGGCTGAAAAGATTCGACAGCAACCAGCAACAGAGCCCGGGGCCTCCGCTTGCTGGAAGGACGCACTGGTTAGTCCTGCAAAACTGCTCCGGCTCCAGGGCTCCGGGTACGTGAGTGCACCTGGGAGGGAGCGGGGGAAGCTTTGGTTCCCATCCGCGGTCCTGCCCCAGTGCAGCCAGCAGCGAGTCGGAGCAGGGTGGACCCCGTCTGCAGGCAGGGCTGCCTCCTCCAGAGAAAAGGGGGAGAACTTGTGTGGATGCTCAGCTGAAGGGCAGACACAGACACGGGCTCCCGCTCATTCGTATGGAGAAAGGAAGGACTGAGCTCACTGCACCCCTGGCAGGCGATCCGAAGCCATGGGGAGCTGTGAAGCATCCATGGTGCCCCCGTTACACCTTTACCGCACAGTCCAGCTACACACCCAGTGCCAGAGCAACCTCACTGCAGCACTGTGGCACTTCGCCAGCCTCATCCTACACCTGCCTCTCCAGAAGAGATCCTTAGTCCCGGGCAGCCTCACGCGAATGAGCCCAGAGCGGCTGGGACCCAGCAGCAGGCGGTGCCGCGTGCCCTGCGCTGCGCCCCAAAGAGCCGCTCCGAGGAGCAGCACAGCTGCACGAGGGTGCCAGTCACAGGCTTCGCTGCTGCTGCCTGCAAACCGGGGGATTTGCATTTGATTTGCCTCTAATTTCTCAGTTAGCAAGCAGACAGGAGCGAGGACTCCTGAGCTGCTTACCGAAACGGGTGTAAGAAGATGTGTGCTTTCAGCGTGACTGTCCGCACGCGCCCCGTGCAAAAGCCAGTTTAAGCTACTTTACGGAGAAGGCAGAAGGCAATTCGTGAGGTTCTGCAAATCACTGGCAACTGCGCGCTACTGCTGGAAAAGGTTTGGATATCCAGTGAGCGTGCGCGTGCGTGTGCGTGTGCGTGTGCGTGCACGCACGGCTGAGTCCTGTGTGGGCGCTCCCTGGGGAAACCCAAGAAAAGTGGGAAAACTGGGGTGGGCAGGCTCTTTGCTAGCAGAGGGAACGCTGAAAAGCAAACCCACCGCAGAAGGGTAGATGGAGGTCTGCATGCCCAAGGGGAAAAAGAAGGGGGGGGCTGCAAAGAAGGAAAAAAAAAAAAAAAAGATAAAATCATCTTGATAGGACAGCAACCTTCTCTGTCTCACATTTTCCAGGCATGGTGCTCAGGCAGCTTTACAGATGTTAATTAAGACTCTTGCCCTTCCCTAGGGATGCGCTGAGGTATTACAAATAATAGCATTACCAGGAGCATCGGTACAGACAAATTAATTAAGGGTAATATCTTGAAGATGGAAAGCTGTTGGGTCACACTGCCAGCGGGGGAGCTGGGCAGGGAGGGAGGCAGCGGTGCAGCCCCGCGGTGACGGACGATGCCTGCCCGCCCGCTCAGGGGCACGCTTCGGGCCGGCAGCTGCGGCACTCGCGAGAACTTACCCTGCCTCATCTGAGCCCAAAGCCCGACTTGCCTAAAGCCGCGCAGCTGGTCTGTGGAAAGGCTGGAAGTCAAACCCAACTCTTTTCTAGAGCGAGGAGCCCGAAGACCATCTCTGCCAGCGGTGAGGAAGGGCTCCGGCTGGCCAGTCGGTAACACCGCGTCTTTGCTGGTGCCGGCACCAAGTGCTGCTGCGGCGAGGGAGCATGGTGGCCGCTGCAGGTGCTCGGGCCACTCTCTCCCTTCCCTGTGCCCTGACCGCAGAGGTGGCGGCTCAAGGAGGTGGGCAGAGCTCATGCCCCCAGGGGGCTGCCGTGTTTTGCCACCGTGCAAAGAAAGTGCTGGGAACCTCTGGTGACTGGTCCAAAGACGCAGCACCCATCCCACCTCTGCCCGCCTCGGCAACTCCAGGGTGCTGCCGGGAACGGCACCAGCGCAGACCCCTTCCCCCAGGTGCCTGCGGAGGATCTCCAAGTTGAGGAGGCAACGGCAAGGTTTGAACCGAACCCCTTGGAAATTACAAGGTTTCCTTGCTCTGAGGATTTTGGGAGGAGAGGAAGAATCGCCATTCCCGTGCAGGAACTAGCAGTTTCGTTCTAATAATTCAGGCATGTTTATGAGGAGAAAAGGCAAGACAGGAGCTTTTCCCTGTGCCCTGCTCACTGCAGGGAGAGGAGGGGATCCCCGAGGCAGCCATCGCCGTGCTGCACGCCACCGCCGCGGCCATCACACGTAAAGACCCGCCATGGGCAAGTGCCGCACGAACGCTCCCCACCTGGCCTGGGGAAAGAGTCGGCAACTTTGCTGGATGTTTCACCCTGCTTTTCTTCAAACCGTCTGGTTTCAGCCTTTGCCGGGGGGGGAGGACACGGCCGTACGTAGACCATGAATCAGCCCGGCAATGATCGCATTTCATAGTTATTTTGGGAGACCAACTGGTTACGTGTCACACCATGCCTCATGTCCAAAAAGAGCCAACAAGGACAGTGGGGGGAACAAAATACTGCCCTGCGATGTGATGCAGTTGAAGGTCGGATACGATCTGGTCCGATTTCCTGCGATTCTCTCCTCTCGGCGAGCCCGCGTGAATCCCGGGACAACGCCACTGGCTGCCAGCGGTGCAGGCCAGCGCGGGAACAATGGCCGGTGTGCGCGTCCCGTGCCAGCAAAGAGCCCTATCAGATCTTGCGAGGAAAGAGGGGGCTGGCCGGGCTCCTGCGGCTCCCAGATACGGCCATGCATTGTCTGGAGCGTTTATTTCCATCCAGTTCTGGCAGCCAAGGTCCTCGGGATACTCGGGTGAGGCAACTCCTGTTGTGCTCGACTTCCGTTTCCCTTCCTCTTCTTCCTTTTAAACAAAGCCGTTATCACTGCCCTGATCTTACTGCTGGAGAGGGCGAAGTGGGGGCTCTCGCTGCCTGCGAAAGCCCTTTTCCTTCCCAGCACACTCGGCCCCTCCGTTCGTCACCTGAGAGCCGTGACAGCGAGGCGCACGCCGAGCAGGCGGCTGCGGAGGCCACTAGGCTGCATTCTTGGAGCACTTTTGGAAAAGTCTGTGGCTTCTTCAGAAAGATCAAAAAGAAGAAATTTATTCCAGCCTGGCAAAGCCCGAGCTAAGACTAGGTGGACAGCAGACGCATGGTCTGCATGGATTTTCAGCGGGGCGAAAGAGGAGAGGGATCGCAGGTCCCTGGCCACCGAAGCGGGGATGAAATGGTCTGGCTGGGGCACCTGGAGGATGCTGCGCAGAGCAAAATCGAACGGGAGCGCCGGGCCACCTCGCCAGCAGGCCAGCTTCTTCAGGAAGGAGCAGCAGCACATCGCTGGAGGTATTTGAACAGTCTTGGCCAAGGCCCAAGGCGAGAGGCTTTCCAGACCCCTAATCCAGCATCAGAAGAGCATGAGCTAAATACCACTCAGAGAAACGACGCTTTCAGGAATGTGCTCCCGCGCAGGTAATTGGTGCAGGCAGTTTCTCTGCTTGCCTGTACCTCTGCCTGCTCCTGGGGCCGGAGATGCTCGTTAGCTGGAGCAGGCACCGGCACAGCGTACACACACATGGCTGGAGAACACAGACCAACCCATTTTTCCATCTTAAACTCCTCAGATGCTTTCGCTCATCTGGAGCTGCTGTTTTGCTCATCACTCCTCTTCCAGCGTGTTCCCAGAGTGTGCTCAGCCCTTACTAATTAAAGCAAGGGTAAGGAGAGGCAGTGATCTGTGCGTGGAGCAGACATGCAGAAGCATGGATGCTGTGAGTCAGGGAGCGCTCCTTGCCAATTCTTCACATATGCTTTTGTACTCACTCATTGTTTGGCTGCTTTATTTTTTTTTCCCAGAGAGTTAAGCAGATGGATGGGAGCACTCTGGATGTGCCCGCGAGTACACTGAGCCCTACAAAATCCACTCCACGCCTCGGTGCGAAAGCTCTTCGATGGAGAGCAGAGGTGGGAGGGTCTTGCTCCACTAGCGAGAAGCGTGGAGAGAGAACTGGGAGGCAGATGAACAGCTAAGTGGGAGACTGGTGGTCTATGTCTGATGCAAGCCACAAAGTCCAGGAAAACCAAAGATGTGTCATGGTTGGAATAAATCCTGTTGCCTGTGGTGAGAAGCTGCAGCAGCTCGTGTCCTGGGAATTAAACAGCGTGGTAGGGAGTGCTGGCTGGAGAAGGGCTTCGCTCAGGAGCCCCTCGTGCTCCCAAGTAACATCCTCAGTGAGGCAGAGGATGGTCTTCAGCACCCTCCAGAGCTTCTGGACATGGCTCAGTCGTCTTTCCTGGTGCCCTCCTTCCACAAGGGCATCTTTGGATTCCCCTGACCTCACCCAACGCCGCAGCGATGCCGTGCCAGCGAGAGCAGGCTCTGAGCCTCAGCCCCACACTCGCGGTGCAGCCCGGCGTCTGCCACGTTGCTGCAAGGGATCCTGGCATCAAATCCTCCTGGGAGGTGGCACCCGGACGGGGCCAGGAGGCTCCTGTCTCCGGTATGGAGCAGCACTGACGGTGTGTGGGAAGGGGCCTGTGTCATGAACCCATCCAGACGAGGGTGAAATGAGGGAGAAGAGGCCCACGGCATCCTAGAAGCCCAGAAAAATGTCACCCGAAGGTCTTGTTTGGGTACCTCGTCTGCAAAAGGCATCGCAGCGTAATGCGAACCCCACGCGCATGATCCTCCGACCGGTCTGATGATGCTTAAAATGCAGGTGCAGGGAGAAGGACGCAGGCAGAAGCAGTAGGCATGACCAAGAGAAATTAAGACTGAGACTCGCTGTAATAGAACAGACACCTCAGATCAGATCGACGTCTGCTTTAATGCAGAGTATTTCTGCCCCACAAACGTCTCATTGTTCCAGGCAGGCACCAGGTTTCAGCGGCCGGGATGTTCCACGAGGCTCATGTGAAGCAGACGGACACAGGCACCGCTCCTGGGTTGCATTTGCGGAGAGCTCTGTAAAATGCTTTAGCAGCCTAGAATAAAAAGCCCCATTTTCCTCAAAATGAGGGATTCGTGGTGATATTAACACTCCCTTATCACCGTTGTCGCTGCAGAAGCACATGCACCTCATCATCCGCAGCTTGCCAGGGCGAGAACAAACCGTTCCCACACTTCATTTCGGAAAAGTGCCTGCGAACATTATCTACACATGCATTAAACAGGTGGAGAGAGATGCCAACGTACAGATACGGCATTAAGCTCGGGCACAGGGAGGTGGGTGATGTGCTCGCTTACAAGTGGGCGTGCGAAAGCAGAGCACTGTTCCTAAATAATGTTCCACTGTCACTGGTTTTCTACCCATCCCATTTCTGGTTTCTCTCAGCGACCATGGGAAAAAGCTTCAGGCCACCCAGCATGCAAATGCAGCACGCGAGGGCAGCTAGAGGGATCTCAGCCAAGCTGGACGATTTTCTGAAAGTAGGTATGAACCAAGCCGCTGGTTTTTCCGAGCTGCTTGGAACAAAAGCCACCATCTGGCTCAGGCCCTTGCTCTGCAACTCAACTCAAACCTCAGCTGACATGGGCTGGAAATGTTTGGTTTGCTCTCGCTTAGAGAGACACATCCAACGGCCTCTCTGCCGCTGAGGCTTTGTTTTCATCTCAAATAGCAAGGTGCAATGAGAAAAGCCTTTGTTCTGGCACCGCGGTTTTGGTTCAAGCAGAGCCAGGAAGCACACGAAATCTCAGGGGAAGGGAGACCTTTCAAAGTTTTCCAGCCTAATCTTCAAACCAAAGATCTGTGCAATACGTCTAGATGAGCTGCCTGGACGGCTCTAGACTTGCAAACCTTTTGAGACTCATCGCCAGCACTTCCGAAGCCTTGCCCGATACTCCGCGAGAAGCGGCACCGAGGAGCAGCTCCTGACTGAGGGATATGGCACAGCTCCACCGACTCCATTTAAGCCACACCAGACGGCCTCTTCAGAGCCATTAAGACTTTCTAAATACCACAGAAATGCCAGAACATGCATCCGAGTCCAGCAAATAAATCAGCACTGGCCGAGCTCACGCTCAGATGTTATACCGATACTGTGCTTTCAAGGGTCAGCTGAGAGCCGTGCGTTTTGCTACGATGCAAAACTGCTGGCCACAGCTACCAAAGGCAGCAATGTCAGGGACCCTTGCCACAGCCCGGCGTACAAACAAGGATTAAAAAAACCCTAAACCACACAGCATGCCCTGGAGCATGTGGTATTTATCCGTGAGGATGAATGCTTGGGTGCAGCAGGCGAGCAAGACCAAAATTCCCCAAGAACGAACCAAACGAGCCACGCGCAGACCCGGCCGCTTCCTTCCCAAACCTCCCAGTAATTGCACCTGGCGTTAACACGTGTGCCTGGGCGTTCGCGAAGTCCAGCAGCAGCGCAGTTCTCCCAGTAACGCCTCGGTGCCAAGCGATGTGGCCCAGAAGAGACAAGCCTGTAAACAACCCCAGATTCCCCAGTGCATCCCAGTTCCACCCGCTTCACACTTCTCCTGCCAAGAGATGCTCAGCTGCCTGCTGCACAGATCATCCCGCGTGACCTCGGCATCCAAACTTAGCTACACGAGACCGCTAGAAAGTCAGACCTCTGCTTGGGGGCTATCGCGTGACCGCTCTCTCGCCTGCTCCCCCTCCTCTGGGCTCTGGCCTCGGCTCCTCCTTCCTGGCAGCCCCGGCAGCAGCGAGGGTCCCCCCTCTGCCAGGGGACCCTCTGTTGCTACCTGTAAACAGCAAATCACAGTGTTTGTCTGCGCAAAGTGAACGGAAATGCTCTTTAAAGCAAATGGAAATCTTAAACTGCGCAGAATTCCCCAGTCCAGCTCAGCGCTCTATATCCCGAAGTGGGAAGGGTTTGAATTTTCCTTCTGAAAGGCTGGGTGCAACAGGAAACCACCCACTGGGCACCAACGGGGCTCACGGGAGCCCTGGGCACGACATGTTTACCCTGCGAGGCTGAGTCTGGCGAGTCCTCCAAGGCACCCCGGCAGCGTGGGGCGATACACGGGCGCTGCGGACGTCACCCCGTGCACAGCAACGCCTGGGCGGCCCCAGGAGCCTGCACCCTGCCCGCGCACATTTCACCAGCAACGCGGATCTCTGAGTCTCTCCGGCAAAGGCACGAACAATCTGAAACTAAACTGGTCTCCAAAAAAATCCCTAAAAAAGCCATAGGGGAAGGCAAAAGCGTTGGGAAGGGGCCGGGTGGAACAGCACTCCTCCTGCCCCGGGGAGGACGGATGAAACGGGACCTCTGAGCCTGCTCCATCTGCAATCCCTCCGTAGGAATGAAAAAAGCAGGAGAAAGAAAATGACTAAGAACGTGGGATGCAGAAACAGAGCTGTTTCTAAACAGGATGCTTTTAAAGCCTTCCAGGAGGCATGTGCTCGTTCTTTAATCCCCATCAGTTCATTTATACCTAGTAACTTTTTACTGCTGCCCTATTACATCAGGCCCTACAGGGACAGAAGATGGTGGTGGGAGAAACTCAGGAAGTTGGAAATTTCAGGGAGACGGCGTTGATATAGGTCCTTTCTGCCACCGGCTCTCCTAGAGTTCAGCTTTGGGTAGAACACTCAGACGCTTGAATGCTTCTCCAAACGCGTGCGACCCCTGACGCCGACCAAACCGGCCAGGGCTCTGGCTGCGGCAGCGCGCTGCAGACCTCACCTCCCTCCTGCCTTCAGCCACGCCAGAAACGCCAGCCGACGAGCTGGTTTAGTCAACGGTGAAAACAGGGCGAGACGGCGAGAGAGACCTTCCTGAGCTGCCCAAAGGTTTGCCACGGCTTTGTTTGGCAGAGGAGTGTCTCTGGGGGCTCAGGAGGCCTTTCGCGCTCTCTGCTGCCCAGCACGGCGATCTCCTGCGTCCCGGAGCTCTGGGTTACAGCCTCCGCTCTGCTCTTCTGCTCCGGGAGTTTTGCACGGTAACCGAGCCAGAGTCACGCTCAGCCAAACCTCCGGCACAATCGAGGAGCAAGGAGGGTTGCAAATGTTATTCGTGCTACGCACGCGCGCGACTTAGGAAACATCCCTCTAAAAAGCGTGTTCAGGGCTGTCCATCGGACTAGCCCGGCGCGGAGTCGCGCTCTCTGCTCAGCAGCCCCGACGGGGTGAGGAACTCCTCCAGGCGGGGCACAATGCAGCAGGAGGACGTGAAAGAGGAAAACTCCCCTGTGAAATGCAATAGTTTTTGTCTTTTGTTTGCGTAATTGGTGTGATTGGGTCTGGTGGAGTGCAAACAGGAGTCAGCCAGGAGGCTAACAGTCATTTATTATTGGGAAGCAGGTAGTACATGTCCTAGNACTCCCCTGTGAAACGCAATTGTTTTTGTCTTTTGTTTGCGTAATTGGTGTGATTGGGTCTGGTGGAGTGCAAACAGGAGTCAGCCAGGAGGCTAACAGTCATTTATTATTGGGAAGCAGGTAGTACATGTCCTAGCCCTCTCAGCCCGCCAGAGGACCACACGCAGAATATCCCTTGCAAAAATGAGTCAGATTCAACTTAGTGCCCATTTCCAGCATGCCTATTCATTTACCCAAACGCAGCGATGCTCAAACTCCGCCTGTCCTCATTTCTGCACCTCACGAGGAAGAGCTGCGGGTGAGGATCAGCGCTGAGGCTCCATCCTGGAGGAAGGACAACTGGGCTACTACGCCCCGAGGCTGCTGCGAAAGTGGGAACGGTCTTCGGGCACAGAAAGAAACACAATCTTCCCGCAGAAAAAAACGGAGGAGTGTGCGAGAAGGATGCACGGAAAAAAATCAGCATGGAGAAAGAAAGACGGATGGGATAAAGTCAGAAAGGGAAGGAAAGACAAAGAGGAGGAGGAAAAAATCAGAGGCAGAAGGGAACAGAAAAGAAAATGTGGGGAAGGCTGGGTCTCTTACAGGGAGCGGCCGTTCCCCCCGCGCCCAGCAGTACTGCTCCGTCGACTCCTTCCCCCTTGCAGCGCAGCAGGAATGCCTTTTCCCACTAGCATCATTTTGTTCTTGCTCTGGTTTTTCCTCGCCTGCTTTGTTCTTTCTCCTCACAAGCTCTTGCCGAGGGTAAGAGTTAATTCTTTCCAGGTGCTCGCGTCTCGCCATCCTGCCGTTCTCGGCGGCTCCCGCTCAGCTTTCTCCAGGCAGACTCTGCTCACCTCCCCATGGGGCAACACCCCGGGAGCCCCGAAAAATGGCCAGCTGTTCCCAACATCGGTCCTGCTCGGTGCTTTGTGTTGCGGCCCTCAGCTTTACTGCGATTGCTTTCCCATGAAGAGGTTTGCGTTCAGAGAGAGCACCCTTCGCAGCCGGAGGGGTGCCCAGCGCCGGCGCGGCGGGCTCTGGCAGTCAGCCGGGAAGCGCTCCTGGCCGCGGGGCTTGCAAAGCCCATCGGGTTTTGCTGACAGCCTGACAGCAGCGTGGGACGTTTCCCTTCCGCACATGTGAAGGGCAGTGCTGGGGGCAGCTTGGCAGATCCATGGGGCGATTTCTGAGAAACTCATCCAACGGCAAAACTCCTACCGCGCTGCAAAACCGGGCCAGAGATCTTGGGAGACGAGACCTCAGCTCCCCGCTCCAGGTGAGCGCATACGTCTGGGAGCTTTGCAGTTTCTGGACAAAGCTCGGAAGAAACAGAGAAGTGGTGTCAGGCCAGGAACTAACATCAGTCTTGGTTAAATGCTTCGGCGTCTCAGTAGAAGTTTTTGAGGGGAAAAGAATGGTTGTTCAGGTTGTGGGCAGCAGTTCAGGACGCTCACAGGCGGGTTCACGTGACTCTAATAAAAAGAAGCCCACGTCAAATCACGATAGGTGGCCCACATTACCCGTCCGTGGAGCCAGCAGGCGGCGGACACGCAGGCCCTCTTTGCACCGGCCCAAAAGGGCTCAGAAAAACCCGCTGGCGTGAAGGCCCCGTCGAAGGCTGGCCTGGGCTCAGCAGAGCCGCCTGCCATTAGCGCATCTGAGCGGTTGGAAAGGAAGCACAATAAAAAGACCACTTAAACAACTCATCGGCTGAGCCGCTGACAAAGCCAGGCAAGAGGTCTGCCAGCAAGGTGGGGGCTTAATGTGTCTGCAACGCATCAGCCTCCTGCTTCGCTCCTAGCGAGCCAGCGAGGCCGGGATTCAGAGGTGAAATACCTGCGTCTGCTCCCATCGTGTCTGCTGCTTAGTACAAACATTGCTGTTTCTCAGCATATAAAATAAATAGGCCCGTGTTCCAGGGACGCCTGTCAGTGCAACGGCAGATACACTTTATGATGTGCGAGCACAACTCCCAGTGCACGGGTGCGGGACTGGGGGAAGAGGGAGCAGACCCTCTTTGCAAAGCAGATGCCCCCTTGGCCGATTGCTTTATTCACCTCTCCGACAGACGGGCAACGTGCAAACGGGAGGCCATCTCCTCCTCCTCTCCTGGAAGGCAAATGCATGTGGGGTCGGTTGCTGTGTGGGAGAGAAAAGCCTTGATCTCCTCGGCTGCCAGGAGACACTGCAGCACCTTCCCCATCTCCATGCGTACACCCCAGCATACAGGCACCCCCAAAGCAGCAGTCACCCCACCTTTTGTTGTACGCTCCCTCTCTAAGGGCCCATTCGCAGTGAAAAGCGGATCCCACAGAAGGTGTTTCCTGAGCCCGGAATGGGAAGCGCCATCTGGAACCGCCTGGCAGACGGGGCTGCTTCACACCGGCACTGCCCAGCCTGCACCGGCACCGGGGCTGCAAGAGCCGCCGTCGCCCGAACCGCCCGCGGTGAAAGTGCTGGCAGGTGCTTACCCCGTGATGTGAGCAGGTCCGTGTCCTTCTGCACACAGGAACGCGCATCACCGGGCAGTCTCTCTGCGATCGCTCCGCTCTTGGGCACCGGCAGCCACACATCACCAGCTCTCTTTCAGCTGATTTTTTCACGTGTGTGTGAAAGGATGGGCAGTGCCCGTGCAGGAGCCGAAGCCTCTGCTCAGCGCAGGATGCAGGACGGGGATGCCCGGAGACAGGGATCACGGAGAGCACGAGTGAGAGCAGCCGACGGCTGGTGAAATGCCACCTGCGGCACGCAGAAAGCGCAGCCACGAGGATGGAGCCTGTTGGTATCTCCTCTGGCGTCAGATGGAGGGGGGCAGCCCCAGACCCCCACAGCCCAGTGGGTTTCAGCTTCCAGTCCTGAGCAAGAGCTTCTGCCACTTCTGGGGGACTAGGATCAAGAGTCATCTTGGGGAGGAGCACACAAATGCCTCAGTAGTGACCGCTGGACTTAAAATGAGTTGCAACAGCCTCACTTAGCTTGTGAGGACACTTTCAAGGTGCGTGTGTGACGGTGCAGCCACGGGCTGCTCCTCAGCGGCATCCAGGAGCTCTGCAGGGCCGCAGAGCAGCCAGGGCCTCCTGCGTGGGGAGGGCGGAGCGGCTGCCCAACCCCAGCCTGGGGACCCCAGCACCCCGGCCCTCAGCCCCCAGCGCCACGCTGGCTCTGCAGCACAGCCCCTGCACCTCTCCCCCGGCCTCCTGGCAGCCTGTCCAATTCCCGACTGAACCCAGTTAGCAGGCTGAAGCCGTTTACTAATTAATTTTATATCAACACCGGCAGCACCTCACGCGATCATGCAACGGCATTGCGTATTGGTAAGTTGTAATGATGATGCTGGTGCGGGCTCGTGCCTGGGCACAACGGCAATAATCACGGACTCCGCTGTTGTTGGCTTAGCTCGTTGCCTGTGCCGAACAGCCCGGCACACCACACCGCACGGAGCAGCTCCACCAGGAGCGCCGCTGCAGCTTGGTTCTTCCTCCCACGACGGGAGGCGCGAGGGATGGGCTCCCCGGCTTCTCCCCGCCCCGAGTTATTTCTCCAGTTGCTGCCTCCAGTTTCCCAGGGCTTCAAAAGGAGAGGTGAAGATAAGAGATGAGAGAAGGAGAAACACACAGGAAAATCCCGAGGAAATAAAGTTACTGGAAGCAGCGAGACAGGCTTCCTTCACAAGCCTGTTTTCCATTTCCTCCTCCTCCTCTGAAATTATCGCTGAGGATTTTTCCCCCCCTCTTCACTGCCCAATATTTAATTGAAAACGCAGATCTGTAGCCCAGAGAGGTGTTATTTTCATCACACGAAATAGAGATATCTCCTAGCAGCTGTCAATCCCAGTGACCTTAGCTTCTGTGCAGACTACATGGGCCTTTTTTTTTCTCTTTCCCTTCCCTTTCTTTTTTCCCCTTTCTTTTTTCCTCCAGCTGAGTTACTGTTTCATTGCTCTCCGCTGGGACTCTGACAAGAGCCGAGTTCCTCGCAGATGACACAGAATAATTGAGATGTCCTTCTGCTGACCTTCAGTCCCTGCCAGCGCTGGCTTCCCTCCTGGTGATGAGGGCGAACGGCAGCTGAGCAGCACACGCGTGCTCCGCGCCCGCCCCGACTGACGCCGGCACACGCGCAGGAGGGATGCTCCTATCCTAGGGGGGCAAAAAGCGAAGGGGGGGGGCGCAAAAATAACAACCCAGGCACGCAGCAGGAGCCAGCGGTGCAGGCAGGTAACCCCGTACCGGCGTCGCACGACCTGGCGCACGCACCCACGCTACGGCGAGCATCGGGCAGGACAGCACCGGCAGGACAATGTGTGCCAGTGCCAGGCACGCATGTGGCCCTACGTACGTTAACATACAGCTGCAGGGATGCAATCCCACCATAAGCACTGGGAGCAGGGAGACCCAAGCCCACGGGAAGCAGCGCAAAGAGCTCGGTGGTGCGGATGAGGGAAAGGGACGGAGGCAGGGGAGCGGGAGGGAGCCGCAGGGATGCTCCATCCCCACAGAGGAACGCACTGGCCCCTGCAGGCTCCCCAGCGGGTCGGAGGCAGATCCTGCTTCCAAATTACACCTAGCCTGGCTTTCCAAGGCCGGGGCCTCGCATACCACTGAGACGGCAACGCGGCAGCCCCCGCGCCAGGGCAGCGGAGACGCAGGGGCAGAGCGCGGTGCCTTGACTCCCGGGCGCTCCTGATGTCAAAAGTTGCATGGAACCAAAGACGGAGCAATTATTTCATCTGCGGCCACCGTGTTTGCACAGGAGCCTTGCGGAAACACGGCATCAGTCTGACGTTTCCCTCATTTCCACAGGGGCTGCAGAAAACGAGTCGAAAGTGCGGGCAACAACCTTTCCGCGTGAGCCGGGCCCATTAGCGTTACATGGACCGGGTGCTTTTACACGGAGGAAGGAAGAGGAGATAGAAGCGCTGGTTTAGATTACGGGAACATTTAAAAGAGACGGTGATATAAGCAAAGAGGGTTGTTGGTTGTTGTTATCGCTGTGCCTAGAGATAAACCATGAGTGGGGACAGGGCTTCAAAACAAACGCAATGAGAGACAGGCCCCGTCACGAAGAAGTTTATAGTGCGAATAAACACAGTGGGCAAGGGTCGGAGGAACAGCGATAAGGCAGGGCGGAGGGAAGGGATCGGCGATGCTGCGGCTCCCCGGCTCTCGCCATGAAGCAGCTGGGGGGCCGGCATCGCCGTGATAGCCGGGCATGGGCTTTCCGACACGGGCTTTCTGCAGGGGTTCTCAGAGCAAAGCGAGCCCGCGGAGGAAGGGCTCGCTCCCACCAGCCCAGCCGCTACTCCAGCCCAGAGGAGAGCGGCTTGCTTGGCCGTCTCTTTAAATCTCAGCCCAAATTCCGGCAGATTTCTCAGTGTCCGTTCAAAACAAAAACAAATTCATTGCAGAAAATCGTATGACTAAAGGGTTTGACTTTTCCAGAGGTTTATGGTTTGGGGTTTTTTTTTCCCCTTCTTAATTTGTTTTCCAGTCTACTCTATTCATCCAATTTGGCAGTAATTCACCAACAGTTTCGATTGTCCCCAAAGCAGTATTTCTGGTAAATAAACTATTGTCCACCGCTTTCTCCCCAGCACTCGCGATGCCAACTTCCATTGTGCTGACAATCGATTCCAGGTGGGGATTTTGTTCTTTTTCTTTCCCCCCCCCCCAGCGTATGAAAACGCCTATACAGAATTAATCTCGGTGAAGAAACCACCCCTCAGAAACAGGCTGGCCAGCCGGAGCCAAGCGCACTGCCAGGCGTGCGGAAGAGGGGTACAGATATATGGGAACCTTCCTAAATTCATTAGCTCCAAAACAAACCACGAGAGAACGACGAGCGCTGCTCGTAACCAGACAAATTGTACCCTTTAAGCCGGAGACTGAAGCACAATGGAAAGACACTTCCAGAAATCCCCCGCTGCCTAACCCCGGGGCCGGGGAGCGGGCGCAGAAACCCGCGGCGGGGCTGTCCCGCGTTGGGAACAGCCACAATTCATGTTAAAACCAATTATCACTTAACACCTTTCTAATCGTAAATGCAGGTGCTGTACCTGCGTTGAGCTGAAAAATCGGAGGCAGGAGAAATATTTTGGCCGGTCAGGTTAGCGGCTCGGACTCCAAACTAGCGGACTTGTAATTCCCCTCGTGCACTGGCCCTGAGATATTTCAAAGAATACTTGTAACGGTTTAAAGGCATTACAAGGAGCTGTTAGTTAAAATGGGAAATGTCTTAGTTTTGGCTAGGGACCTTAAAAATACAGTGAAAAGCTTAGGTGAGACCCACATGTGGAGTGGGAAACATGCTGCCTGTAAAAAAGTCAAGAATGGAATCAACAGAGGTTAAATATAATGGCTACAACTGAGCAAGGGTAGTTTAATTGTCAATTCAGAGGGAAATGTCATCTCCACAATGGAAATATCCACAGATATTTATAGCAAGGAACTACTTGGCAAAATGTACCCCAGCTCAATCTATGGTCAATGATTGAGGTAATTGCTCCAAATTATATTGTCTGGCATTGAAAAAAAGAGACGTAAGAGACATCTGCGCTGCCAGCAACACCGATTTCCAACCTGCCCTCGTTAAACAACAGGAGTAAAGAGAGTTCGACCCTAACGGGGGATCATCTTGTCAACTTTAGGGAGACCTTATCCAGGCAAACGTTTTTCCTAGAAGAAGGAAAATTATTCCTGCAGTGTTGGGATGAGGACATTTCCCCTAAACCCGCGGGCTCCTCAGCCCTCGCTAACCACAGGCAGGCAAGGGCAGAGCGGGGCCTCCTGCCGCGGCCACACAAACTCCTACGGAATCATTTTCTGCTAAAGCCTCCACTATTTCCCCAGGACGGAAAGAAATCTTTGGGAGCATTGCCCTTGGGAGGAAATACCCCTCCGCCGAGTCCCGGGAACCCCAGCAGGATCC
>VZSC01010153.1:42833-56283 GCA_013398225.1 Steatornis caripensis
GGCCCAGGTGCCCCCACCTGGCTCTGGTCTCAACAAACCCTGCCAAGAGCGGAGCGGGCTTTGCCGCCGCGACACACCGCCTCCACCACCGACGCTCGGCTCCCTGCAGCAGGCCGCAGCAGACAGACCAGGACAGTGAGGCCGAACCACAGCAAAGCTTCAGGACAGAGGTGCGCGCTCCAGGGGCTGATGCCTGCCAGGAAATATCTATTTTAACTGCCCCGGGAGTCTTGCGTGTCCTCCTGTTCCGTGTCTCCTCCTGCCCTGGCACTGAGCGCTCGCCCCGCACCCTCTGCTGTGGGTTTCCCACTTTTTCACCAGCCACGGCGACGTCCCCGCGGCTAAACATACATGCGCAGCAGGACGGAGCCACGCGTGTGAGCTCGGCCCCGCGGCCCCTGTGACACGCAGGGAGCGGGACGGGCTCCCCCCGCGCCAAAGGACGAGTGGGAGGCTGATGGGAGCAGAGCTGCAGCGTGTCCTGCTGGTACAAACAGTGGGAACAGGATGGGAAGAGCTCAGCTCCCGTGTCTCCAAGATGACCGCAACCCTCCTGCCTCATAGCACCTGGCCCTGCCCTTCTCCTGGGTGAGAACGCACCTCCGTTATCCCCCCCACAGGGCTCCGCCGCTGCTAATCCCTGTTGCGATTCAGCTGCGCGCCCCCAAACTGTCCCAAAGCTCTCCATCACTCCCACATGGCAGTGTCCTCTTTTCCGTCCCGTTCCTCTCTGCACGGTACCCAGGACCACTCCAGGCTTCTCCCTCGCCCTGCCCTCCGTCGCTCCTACCCTAAGCAGCCCCTAAACCCACCCGGACCTCGGCTATCCTCCTCCTTGCAGGCCCCGTAGCTGCTCACAGCTCCTCACACCCCGCCTGGCTGTCTCTTCCAAAGAAGAGCATCGCTTGTCACCGCGCTGGGGGAGAGGGCTTGGGCACCGGCTCCACGGTACGGATAACCACCCACCAAAAGAGATGACACATCTGTGGGAATNGCCGCAGCAGACAGACCAGGACAGTGAGGCCGAACCACAGCAAAGCTTCAGGACAGAGGTGCGCGCTCCAGGGGCTGATGCCTGCCAGGAAATATCTATTTTAACTGCCCCGGGAGTCTTGCGTGTCCTCCTGTTCCGTGTCTCCTCCTGCCCTGGCACTGAGCGCTCGCCCCGCACCCTCTGCTGTGGGTTTCCCACTTTTTCACCAGCCACGGCGACGTCCCCGCGGCTAAACATACATGCGCAGCAGGACGGAGCCACGCGTGTGAGCTCGGCCCCGCGGCCCCTGTGACACGCAGGGAGCGGGACGGGCTCCCCCCGCGCCAAAGGACGAGTGGGAGGCTGATGGGAGCAGAGCTGCAGCGTGTCCTGCTGGTACAAACAGTGGGAACAGGATGGGAAGAGCTCAGCTCCCGTGTCTCCAAGATGACCGCAACCCTCCTGCCTCATAGCACCTGGCCCTGCCCTTCTCCTGGGTGAGAACGCACCTCCGTTATCCCCCCCACAGGGCTCCGCCGCTGCTAATCCCTGTTGCGATTCAGCTGCGCGCCCCCAAACTGTCCCAAAGCTCTCCATCACTCCCACATGGCAGTGTCCTCTTTTCCGTCCCGTTCCTCTCTGCACGGTACCCAGGACCACTCCAGGCTTCTCCCTCGCCCTGCCCTCCGTCGCTCCTACCCTAAGCAGCCCCTAAACCCACCCGGACCTCGGCTATCCTCCTCCTTGCAGGCCCCGTAGCTGCTCACAGCTCCTCACACCCCGCCTGGCTGTCTCTTCCAAAGAAGAGCATCGCTTGTCACCGCGCTGGGGGAGAGGGCTTGGGCACCGGCTCCACGGTACGGATAACCACCCACCAAAAGAGATGACACATCTGTGGGAATAGAGGAATGCACGGAGAGCCCTAACCCACTCCTGAACTTCCCACGCTGGCCTGTCCCTGCAGCAAGAAATGGCAACTACCCCGACATGACAACTATCCTGAATTTTCTGGCTCAGGAGCAGAAAAACAGCCATCAGCGAGAGCACGACCCGTCCTGGGAGGAGAGCGGCTGCGCCCGGGCAGGGCTCTCACCGAGTGGGACCTGCTGGTGAGCAAGAGCTCCGTCCGCGCAAGGCAGAGCGTGGAGAAAACGGTCAAAACCCTTTCTATCGAGGGAAATGGCAACAGCCCTGTGCAGGTGCAGGCACTAAGGAGCTCCTCTCTCGGTGCGTTTTAGCTGGATGGCCAAGCTTTCTTGACCCGAGCGCCGGTACCCGGAGGCATCAGAGGACCCACTGGAACGCCAGCGTTGTCCCCACAAGCACCTCCGCGCCTGCAGGCTGCCCGGCTCGCAGGAGGGCAACCAGGGAACGCCCCCCACCCTGCCACGCTGAGCCTTTATCAGCACTTAATTAAAACTTGACAAGAAGATTAACACACAGAGGGCAGTTTTAATTAACTTAATATCACGTTCAATTTACCGATTCGTCGCAGCGTACCAGGCACCTGCAGATCTTCATACAAAACCAAACAAAAAAGGGGAGCAGGGGAAGGGGGAGAGAGAGAGGGGGGCGACTCGGCCGGCAGCAGAGCCACTCTCAAGCTTTCTGCCGCCGCTCTGCCTGCACGCAGCCGCCTCCGTTCACCCCGGGCTGCCCATAAGTGGTTTCAGATGCTGAGGGCCGCTACTCCCCACCAGCTCCACTCGAGCCAACCTAGGGATGTTTGCTTTCCAAAATGCATTTATTTGTTCTATTTGGATTTATTTATTTTAAGGTACGTTCCTGGGGTTTCAGGAATGGAAAGGGAGTTCTCCTCTTTACCCCGCTGTCCGGGCTGTCAAGCGGTCGTTGGAAAAGGCCGGGAGGACGGCAAGGAGGATGGTCCCGGACGGCTGGGGCTTAGCGCAGGGAACGTGCGCTGTGCGTCCATCTCATGGTGCCGCTCAGGGACGGAGAAAGGGAAGGCATCGATGAAAAACATCGCCGCCCCATTCCTCCCGGCTATACTAGAGCAAACAGCCCGGAGCGGGATGCTTCTCCCTAGGAGGAGTGGCACATGCGGGAGGAGAGAGGGGTGAGCCCAGCACCGGCACGAAGCAGGTGAAGAGAAGGCAAGGAGAAAGGAAGGCACAGAAATACGGCACTCCTCTCGTTGCTCGCAGCGCTTTCAGAGCGGTTAACTGCCTTGCAGTCACGGGCCCCAAACGAGGGCTTGGCGTGATCCAAAAGCAAAGCAGGCAACGCTGCCAGTGGCGTGGGACTCGGCCAGCAGCGTGCCTGCTCCTGGCAGGCTGGCGGTGCAGGGGCTGCCGGCAGCCACGGGCAGTCGCCTGCCAGGCGCTGTGAGACCACCCGGTGCCTTCGGCCGCCTGCCCTCTGGACGATGCGGCCGAGGGCTCCAGCTAAAGACACCCGAGTGCCGTAGCTCTGGGTGTTTGAGCTGCGTACGTTTGTACGGGAGCCACTCAGGAACCTCTGGATCACCCGGAGACCCCGCGGCTGCCTCTAAACACCCGCTCACCGCAGAGCCTTGGGCACAGCCGGCACACAAACTCAGAGCGCAGCCAAGCTGGATGAATTGCACAAATTACTACACTGAACCTTCAACTTCAACCTTCAAACCGCTCTCCGTTTGCCATACACCAAAAAAAAAAAAAAACCCTTTATCGTAGACTTTCTCCTTCCATTGTTGTTTCCGTGTCACCTCGTGCCTCTCCCCACACCGATTTCCTGACAGCCTTGGGACGAACAATGCGCCGACAGAGTAATTTTTCCTCCCGAGATGTACAGCCTGTGTACCGAGGAGGGCCGAGCAGCGAGGGTGCCCTTCCCCAGCTCCAGCTCCGGCTCTGAGCACAGCTCTGAACCCTTCACAGCACTGGAAGGTTCATTTCAGGGGGCAGAGCAGGGCCTGTTAGCTTTTCCTCCATCGCTATGGAGCGTAGTCATTATTAGATTAGGGCAAGGTAATTCAGCTCCAAGGGGAATAATCTCTCAGCTATGCAGCCGATGAAGGAAGCGTGCAGCGCTCCAGAGACAGGTGTTGGACATGCCCTTTCGCAGTTCCCGTGCCTTTAATTTTTGGCTGCCATTAAATTTCTTGATGCTCTGAACTTAGTTAGAAGTAATTTAATAAACTGTTGTAGTCCAATTTTCCAGCGAGTGTTTTGTTTGGGTTTGACCGGGGAAGGAAGAGGAGATGTCCTCCTAGCACCGTTATAAAACAGGATTTTCCTGCTCTTTTTCTGAAGCAAATCAGACCCCGAATCAGACAGGGGCCACGAGACACACAGAAAACAGCAGAGAAAGTCGATGTCATCAAACATCCCCACCTGTCTGAAGCCGCAGTAAGAAGAAAGGAAGCAGCGATGCCTCCTGCAGCGAGCCCACGAGGTCCGAGAGGCTCCCAGCAGGTAAAATACCCGGCCACGTCTGTCCGGGGAAGGCACGGAGCCTTGCAAACAGACCGTGCGCTTCCCAGCAGAGTCTCCGCTTGCAGGGGTCTCTACTGCAAACCCAGGCAGCCCACGAACGAGAGCAAGGTGTCGACGCTGACGCACACTGCCTGCACGGGGGTAACCACAATCAAGTCCGCGTGACCCAGCAAACACTTCGGGGTAACAAACACTTGGGCAGAAACCAGTCACGGGTGCGCGAGTGCTTTGCGAACGAGAACCACGCTATTAGCGATCCGAGGCTGCAGCACACGGTATCCAGGTCTAGCCCCGACATCCCATCTCCTGGCTTTGGCAAAAGTGGGTCCTTGTTTCCTTGTGCTTCTCCTCCGGAGCTGAAGCTGCAACGGCCAGGCTGCCTCCAAGGTCTGCCCTTCCCAGAGAGGACTCAACGTGGGCCCTTCCCGGGGTCGCCTCAGCGCAGCCTTCAGCGCCACGTAACACAGAGCGAGCTGAAGTGTGGGCGGCAGGCGGAGAGGAGGCATTCATTCCTAACGAGCCCTTGGGTCCTTGTATAGACATACTTCCAGTTGCTCGAGACAACTGCGCCAACCTGGTCCCGGGAAGGCGCAGAGCCCCCTCCAGCTCCTCAGACCAACAGCCAAATTCAGGGCTTGCCCTTGCCAAGAGCGTTGCCTTGAAAAGCGTACGAGCGTTTGCGCGTGGCCTGCGAGTCCCCCGGGTTGGGTCCAGCCCAGCTCTTACTAGCAAACCCTCACCCTGGTTCCCAAGGGGCAGCACCGGGGCCCCGAGGTTACGCAAAACCCGCTGTCCCATTTCTTCCCGGATTGTGCCGGTGCTTCGGAGGCCTCGTCGTTCAACCGGTGCTGCAGCCAGGCTGTAATTCCCCGCCACCATCTTCCACCTGAGCGATTCCTCCTAACAAGCTGCTGCGCTGGCAGCAATGGTGCACAGCCCCACGACACCTGTGCCACCACACGCTTGTCGGAGAAACAACCCCTTAGCGAGCAACCCAAACTACAGGGCACTCTGGCGTCTAAATACGACCCCAGCCGCAAGCGTCCGTCGCTGCAGCAGCCTCTGCTCTTCCAGCCTGCACGACTGCCTTGGAGGAGAGGCAGCGAGGGCAGAGAAGGGGCCTGGGTGATGGAGAACGGGGACGGATGGAGCCCCTCGTGTGGCAGCCGATGCCCCCGTCCCCTCTGGAGCAGGGACCGGGGGGGCTGCAGCACCGGTCCCAGCGCTGCCGTGCCAGCAGGCTTCCTCGCGGGCCAGCAGCGAGGGGAAGTCAGGCAGCCCCAGCCATGCCCCCTTGACCTGCCTGCCGACATTGCTGACGGGGAGGAGCAAAAATCACCATCCGATGGTGGGTTTTCGGGACACGGACAGTTCCTTTTCACGTATCCTCCACCTGAACCGGCATGAGGCTGTGACGGACACCACCCCTCATCACCCCCACCCCACGGCCCATATCCTTTCACTTCCCAGGACGGCATCTTTGGGAACCTCCCATCCCCAGCCCATTCCCACAAGGAACAGAAGGATGCGAGGCCGTGGGAGACGGACAAGCATTTAAAATGCTTAACGGACAGAAGTAGGCCATCCTGAGTGGGGGTCTCAACCTCTCGGAATATTTCAGAGGGAAACAGAGAGGCAGACCCTCCTCCCCCACCTTGTACCAATATGGTGTAGGGTTTAAAGGAGGCTCCCCATAGCGAGGAGCTTCAAAGCCTCGCCAGCCCCTCCCACCGAGTGTCCTCCTGGTTCAGTTCCACCCTCCACATTTAAGCGCCTTTCATCCTTCCTCTTCTTCGTCTTCATCGTTATTAGGTTCCCTTCCCCCACTCCCGCCCACTCCCACCCTTGCTGGAGACTGCCTTTGGTCAGGAGCCCAATGGGAACCAGCTGTCAGGCGTAGCTGGGATATCCTGGAGAAAACAGCTTGAAAATGCCTCCCCCACGCTTTCCCCTCCACGGCAAAGAAAAAAAATCCCCTCCGCAAAATGGCCCCGCAGATGGAAAAGGCATCCTGCAGGCCACCCTCCTCCTGACCCGCGCGGGTCCCGCTCGCTGGCCTGGTACCAGGAGGTCCCGGGTCCCGCTCCCTCTGGAACCGCGAACCCATCCTGTTTGTCCTCCTCCTGGACCCTCCTGACCCACACAGCGAGAGCCCAGGGCCGTTGCGCCTCAGCGTTTTGTATTAAGCCTCCTTTGCCGGCTTCTTTCGCGCACCTCGCTCCAGCATTGTTCTTCAAAGATGTTCCTGCCCTTCCCGGCCTGGGGGTTGTTGTTGTTTAAACAGCAGCAGCAGCCACACAAGCTGCTAGCTGTCCTGCCTTTGCAGGGTGGTCTGTAATTGCTTCCTGTCCTCTCCAGCAACCGGCTTCATTTGTTTGAATTTCTGCCTAACCTCAGAACTGGGGGAGTTTGGAACGGGAGATGCTTTGTCCATGCTCCTGGGTGTCGCCCCGCGCTGGGCCGAGCCTAGCCGGTGTTGGAGATCCAGCCTGGTAAAGTCACCGTCCCTCGGTCGGAAAGAAAAAAACAAAAAGCTTGAGCTTAAAATAACCCAGGCAAGGCAAAGCCCGGTCTCCGTGAAGCTGGAGCCCTCGGTTTAGAGGTGCTGCGAGACCAAGCCTTTCTGTGGTCCTTGGACGCGGCAACTGGAGCCCAGGTGTGCGCCGGCAGGAGCAGAAGTGGAAAAAGAAACGGGGGGATGGGGAGAAATGAAATGTTACTTCGCAGACTTCAGAGCTTCGCTGCTCTTGGTCGTATTATGGTATGGGCCGCGCTTGGGGTGGATTTTATCCCAGCCAGTTCGCACACATCCCGCTGATTTCCCAGCGTGCTGACTGCATGCCTCCGCGCTGGCCTCCGAGCTGCCATTATACCGAAGCAGGAAAAGGGTACGCTGGGGGCCAGCCACGAGCAGAGCCGAGCTGCTCAAGAGGCTTCATACCAAACGCTGAAAGCTCCCTTTTCCGCCGCTGGCTCCAAAAAATGAACTTTGGGAAGTGCTGTGGATAACGTCCACTCTCAACAGCATTTTCCGCGTTGATATACATTAAAGAAAAATGCCCCAGACAGTGTTTCCAGGAATAAGAAACATCTTCCGGCACAAAGCCTTACGGCCCGTCTGGAGCAGGAGCCTAAACGGGCTTTGTTCTCGGGGTCTGGTGTGTGACGGAGGCAAAAGGACGGAGAAGAGAGGAGTAAGGTGTGCAGTGCAGCCCTGACCGTCTGCCTTCCAACCCGCCCGCCGGCAGGACGTCCCCGGCATGGCCGCCTCTGCTATGAGGTTTGTGTCGGCTGGCTCCCAAGCCAGTTGTTTTGTGGCACAAGTAGGGGAGAGGTATCCTCCTATTTAGTGCCCGTGGGTTACAGGAGATCCTTCCCTTCAGAGAGATTAGAGGGAAACGAAGCCAAAGCGTGGATTTCAGACCTGGGGTACTCAGAGCCAGAGCCAGCCCAGAAATTGTAAACCCAGTGAGAAAATGCAACGGATACTGATTATCTGGGGATGGTGCTTCCAGCCAGGATTCGGCTGTGCATCTGGCAATCTTCAGGCAGGCCAGAACTGCACTGGAAGAGGATGCTGGAAGCAGGAGGAGGGGTGACCTGTTGGCTGGGAGTCGCAGGCTGGGACCGCAGTGAGGGGCAGACGGGCACAGGGAGAGTTTTACTGGGGCTGGGATAAAGGGGCTGCGGGCTGGACCGGGGCACGCGCAGAGCCAGGGAGGAGGCTGTGCAGCACAGGACGAAGGCCACTGCGAACCTGCAAGCGGGTACGTGCGGGTCCCCTGCCCGTGCTCAGGCTGCCTACTCACCTTGTCGCGTGCCGGCAGGTCCAGGAGCATAGCTGAGACGCTTTCGGCAAACCTGCCCGCGCGGCGGGATTATCAGCGAGGCCAACGCTTCCAGGAGCGAATGGAAATCTGGGTTCCTTTTAATACCGCTCTTCATTAATCGGCCACCGACGCAGTGAGATGACAGCACTGCACAGACTGGGCTGCCCGTCGGGGGTCACCAGTCCGTGCTGAGGGACTCCCGGGACAGAAAACCTGCAGTTAAAGCAGTCACAAAAACACAGACAGAACAAGCCCATTCCCGCCCCTCACCCCTCTAAATATTTTCCTGAATGGCTTTGCAAGCTGTTCCTGGTCCAGATGCATCTCACACACACATTTCACATCTATCCGCTGCCTGTTCATAGTGTGCATTACATCGCACGGCGCATATTGAAAATATATCGGCCTACTGTCTCATTTAAAGTGCATGAATATTACGTGTTAGGTAATATTTTATATGTGGCTGCATATATTTTAAATTAATGTATGGACAATACGATATATGATGGCTTTTTAATGCCCCTTGTTGCACATAGCCCCCACGGCAGATGCTGCTCAAAATACTTCTAGCAAATCCCGCGGGCGCTGGCTGCCGTGGTGCGATGCAGACTGCATTTCCCATGCCGGAGTGAGGAGCAATTTGCTGGGCCATCCTGGCTGGGCCTTGCCTTGCAGGGCAGGATCAGGCCTTCGAGGCACTTGCTTTTTTGCCTTCTGGAGCAGGAGAACGCGCAACGCTCGCTCTGTGGCGCGGTGTCTCTGACACAGCCCGGGTCCCTTCTCTGCTCGCAGCTTTGGGATCACGCTCCAACAGCTCCAAAGCCCTGTGGGCCACCTTGCCCTCCCCATGCCTCCAACAGCTTAGGCACCCTCCTCCAGAGCTCCGGGTTTGTCAGTTCATGACCTGCACTGACTGGCAAGGACCACGCAGACTTTAGAGAGGGTCTTCCAAATGAGGCGCAGCTTAGGAACAAAGCAGCAGTTCCAGCTCCCCTTCTGCTCAGTCTTCTGGTTTTGGCACAAGGTATCACCAATACCCATTCCCCCTCCCCATATCGCTTCCCTCTCTCCTTGCTTGATTACATGCAGCTCTCAATAGAGCTCTGGTCTCTTTTTCTGGCACTGCGTTGCTTCACTCGCAATTCAGACTGTCAAGAGCTATCTGTTCTCAAAGAGACAAGCTCCGTGCTGTGATGTGAAAAGCAAGGAGGAGCTCAGGTTGGAAGAGAGATCTCCAGCAGTAGAGTGCAGCTGGGCCACAGGAGACAATAGGAATCGACCATGAAATCTCCCGCTGTCCTTGCACTGATCACCTAGGCGTGACCTTAGCATCAGTAGCTGTGAAGACAGACAGCGAGGTCCCAGACAGAGACATCCATTTTCCAGGCAGAGCCCAGCGCTCAGTGCCAGACCTTTCACTCACCGAGACGCCCCTCATCCTCTGCGGCCCACCGGCCATGGGGAGAACAAGCGCCGAACAACGAGCCTCAGGGACAAAGGAAGGGGAAGCTGTAGCCCTGGCTTTAGAGAGCAGGACGGGAACGCTCTGTCCTGTTCTCTAAACTAACAGGCAAGGACCATGTTGCTTTTCTTTTAGACATGGCTTTTTGGCTGCCAGTAACGTATCTGCTAGCTAGCGGCCGGTTTTAAAGCGCTATCCCAAAGGGCTGCAGCCTTGCCAAGGCTTTCACGTTGGTGGTCAAGATGCTAAAATGGACTTTCCGAACCAACAAAGAGACATGATCTGATTGGTACCAGAAAGAGATGGGGGAAAGAAAAACATACATGGTTCTGATTACCTGGCTTCAAAATCATGGTAATAACCCCAAATTTGGGAAGCAATTAGAATGGGAGAAGAAGAGCAAGAAGAAAAAAGGGGAATGAGAGTTGCCTGGCGGTCTCAGGGCAGCCTTTCAAGAATCAGTATTTGGCTAAAAGCCAGCATATCAGCTCTAATCTTTGGCTTTTTGTTGGACTTAACAAGGACTTTAAAATGAATCCAGTCGCAGCTGACGGGCCCCATATGGATCCTGGTTTGAACCCTCCTCCTCAGCCCTGCATCACATAGCCTGGGACTACAGAAAGCCGGTGAGGAGACTTTGAAAGGGAAAAACCAAGGCAGAAGCACACATACACACGCTCACACATGCGCACGTGTGCACACTCGTACACGCAGGCGGTGCATGAAGACATCAGGCTCCGTATCAGCGCCGTTACGGCAGGCAAGTGGCTTTGTGGCTCCACAGAGGGGCTGTCTGTGACCATGATGATACCACGATGACATTTCCCTTGATGCCACTCAACTGAGTTGTTTCCCGGGCTCTCCCTGAGTCCAATCACATATGCATCTGTAGATTGCCTTCATTTACTGCCTTTTATTTCAAACTTTGATTTTAAAACTACGGGTATTTTCCTTTACATATCAAAAGAGAAATTAAAACAAATTCTTCCCTCATCTTTCTCTGAAGCTGGCGCATCTCTCATCTCCCTAAGCTACACCACAATGCGAGAACAAAGGCATCTGACCTGTATCCATGGCAACCCTCAAATTCTACACCTTTGCCTTTTGTACAAAGTACCCCCTCCCTTCGTCTAGACACACGCATGCATGTGTACACACTCCCTGCCTCTCTGCCTACGTTCCCAGACATATATACATACATACATATGTGTGTATATGTAACAGATGCATATACATTTAAAAGACATTGTCCCCTATTCTTACAAGAGCTTCTGTATTTGCCTCGCATGCCAGCTGAACTCGTATTTATTCCACGGTGGGGTTTGCCTTTCAGGTGACGGCACGGTTAACTTAAAATCCACTGACGGCCACAAGGTAGCACTTGGTTCAAGGAAGAAAAGCAAGTGTTGAGAGCGGAGAGAAGCAGGAGCGTAATAAGGGGTTATTGGATAACACTTGGTATGCCAGGGCTGGAAAAGCTGGCCTCCGCCTTTTCATGGCCACTGCCGGTGATTCAAAGGGGCATTCACCTACTCAACCCATCCGTCAGCTCCAGGGGAAAGGCATCACATCCCTGCAATGAAAAAAGTAACAGCAAAACAAAATCCATTCGATTCTTCAAAAGGGACGTGCCAAGTGGCAGCGCTGCTGGGTCGCATCTTTAGCACCCCACTCTCCCAGCCGCCAGACCCGGACCCGCTCCTGCCTGCCTGCAGTCAGCTCCCCTCTTTGCAGAGGGCTCGCCCTCAGCCAGCTACAAGCCCCTTCTCTGAAGCACGGCCCCTGCCTTTGTGCGCTATTTGCTTTGGAAGCCTTTCAGTGCTTTGCAGCAGAAGCCAGGCACTAACGGGTGTGGAGGATGGCACGTGAGAGCGTGGAGAACGGCACCCAGCAGAGCCGAGGCAGGGCTGGCAGCCAGGAGCCATGGCACGTGAGAGAGAAGGTCCCTGCAGAAGGCAGCAGCCCTCGGGTCTCACCGAGTTTTAAACCCAGCAGGATCTTGGAGGCACAGACTGGTTTCACTGGTCAGCTGATGGGCAGCATCTTGCCTTCTTCAAAGGCTGGTTCTCAAGAGCTTGTTCAATTCAGGGAAGGCTGGCACCACTCCGCATGTCATACCCAAAAGGCTGCCAATCTCCGAGCTCTTGGAAGACACCAAAAATTTTCACAGTAACAGTCGGGTTTGTAGCGACTCCGTAGAAGCAACGAGTTTCGTTCTAGGAGGGAGCATTTAGAGCTGCCACAACAGCATCCCACAGCTCCCTCTCAGTCCCGAACAACGCCTTCCGCCCCGAGGGCAAAAGCATTGGGTACTTGAACCCGCTTCTCCCCAGACGCACCGCCACCATCGAACCGCTGGGGAAAAGGGAACGTCTTCCAAAGAGGAGGAGCAAAGCTCTGCTGAAGGCACTGACCAGAAGGCCTCCCTGTGATCAGGCTGTGTCATCCTAACACTCCCTGGGCAGAGAGGGCACGGTCAACCCTTTCTCCTCCCTGCCTTTTAAATGCTTCCAGTTGTCAGTTTAGCAATATAAAAACAGCTGAATTGTGGTTATAGACAATGAATGATGCAACAGAATACCTCATGCAGACATAGAAGATTTGCTGCTCATTTCTCTTCAGCAGGAGGGCCGTATGCATGGGACCAGGTCCAAACTTATTGACGTCAACAGAAAGACTCCCATTGACTTCAATGGGCTTTCATTGGGACCACTATTCCCCGTGAGAAGCCACTCACTGGGAAACCAAGGGAGGATCTAAATTTGTGCAGAACAAACGTAACGTAGCCTTGGTCCTCAACGGTACCGAGGCACGGCCCACGGAGACTGCATTTCCCAGCATGCTATACTTGTCTTTAGCCATCAACAGTAATTTGACATGCTCAAGTCCATCCACAAAGAGGGCTGATGCTGCTGCTCTTTCACCCAACCAGAAACAAACACGTCTGAAATACGTAGCGGCCCAGTCCGGCTTTGCTGCGTTGCTGGGCCAAGTTTTCAGAGGAATGGCCAAACTGTCATGGTGAAACCATAATTACACTGAAGGGGACGGCGACGGCTGCAACGGCCGGGAAGCAGGACTCTGGCCTCTGCGCCCTCTTGGGCTCTCATATCTTCCCAGAAGGCTTTCGCCCCCCAGCCAAGCACCTTTCAGAAACGAAGAAGCTCTGCATGAGTTCAGACTGAAATGGTGCCTGTATCCCCCAGGTAAGACTCCCCATTCTTTTTAACCTACTCATTCACCTATAAATTGTTGAGCGCCGTCTTGCACCCCAGGCTCTAGGACAGTCTTAAACCCCAGGCTCTCCTGAGCTACCAGCCGCCAGTGTGCTGGCTCTAGGCACCGCTGAACTTTGCTTCAAGACTCTGTACATCAAAAGATGCTTGAGGTATTTGGGCCTATAGTTCAAATTCCTCGGCCCCCTGAAATAAAGCCTACAAGCTGTTTGACACATGGGGATGAAAGGGGAAGCAGAGAAGAGAACGCCAAATAAAAGGACCAGCGTACACCAGTTCCCCTCCTCAGCTGGGAAGCTTTGGACACGCAAGCAGAAAAGAGAAGCTGTCTTCTCCCTGCCCTCTGCTCCGTGACCCAGGCTCTCCCACCCCGCCAGCCTCCTCCTCCATGGGGAGGAGGTCCGGAGCGAGGAGCATTCCAAACACCCTGCTGGTACCATGTTTATACAGCGTGTCCTCCTCGCCTAGCTGCTCAGAAACAGCCCCTAGAACAAAAAAAAAAAAAAAAAAAA
>VZSC01010153.1:56385-73424 GCA_013398225.1 Steatornis caripensis
AAGGGAAAAACAGAGAGAGGGAAGAAATGAACAGCTTGGGCTTTTTGGCCAGAAAACAACATATTTTGTTTGTTTTTCTAGCAAAAAAGAAACCCTGCCAGAGATTCTCGAGTTTTCAGATTTGAAGGTGTATCTTGAGCTAGAGACAGGGAACTGGATATTTGCTTTATTCCCTTTTCCTACATTAAATAAGAACCATCAAGGACTGATGTTTTTGGCGGGACTAATCCCTTCTTTATCACTCCTCTGGGTGAGGAAAGGAGTAGGGTCCATACGCTTCAGCTTTAGTTCCAAAATCCAGGAGAAAACAATAGAGGAGCTAATTTATGGACCTTGCAGTTCTGGTGCAAGGACTGAGCTCTGGCTCCTCATGGCTGTTGTTTTCATTTGAAATCACGGTCCCCGGAGAACGCGGCAAGAAGCTGCTCCACACTGACACAAAGGAATCTCCAAATGCAGCAACAGCCACGGCGAGGGCCGTCTCCTCAGACGCTTCAACAAACCGGGACAGCACATGGTTTGCTGTAGTCCCTTTTGGGTGTGAAATAGCCACGGCTTTCCAGGAAACACAAGAAACTAGGGCTATGCCAACAAAACCGTGGACAACATCCACATCTCCTGGAGTTAACCGTTTTTAGGGACTCCAGGAAGACTCTTCCTTAAAGAAAATATCATGGAGCGCCATGAGCTCCGTTATCAGTCTCTTATGAGACCCTCCTTTTTAGGACCCACGAACACTCCAGGCATAATAGGATGTAGGTGCCACTTGTTGCTGCAGACGAGGGACTCTAGAGCTTACGAACAACAGTCCATGCCAAATTCCCACACCATGCTGCCAAAAATACTTTGTGTGTGTCTCAGTGATGCGAAATGCTTCTCTGTATTGTTTCCTCCGAACATCTCCATTTTTTGTTGCCAAATGCAGGAAGGAACAGAGTCCTGCATTTCCATCCCCAAGGCTGGAAAAGGGCCGCTCTCCAGGAAACATAGCTTGGTTTTAACCACAAAACAGTATGAAGACGACAAACACCATAAGAATGCATTCAAACATGCCTGGGACCGAGGGAAGCTGCTTCTGAAATACCCAAGTGTCTGAGAAGCCACACTGGCTGTCATAACCCCAACTCGGTCGTGGGTGGTAGGGTACCGGAGAGCTTCACAGCCCAAAAGCTAGCGCCGTGTGTCCGTTCCTCCCTCGCCTTTCCCAGGCAGTAGACCATTGAGATGTTCCACTAATTTACCCTGCTATCTTCTGTCCGTGGCTTTATTTGTATCTCGGATCTCAGTCATGCATGAAAGGGTTAATTAAGTGCATAGCGTGGAAATGCATGACACCGAGGGAGTACCTTGTTCCAGCCATTCTTGGAGGTACAGAAACAACTCACATGACGAACCACACTGGAAGCACAGGTCAGGGCTGTGCTTTCCCCTGTAGATATGTGGGTGTGAATTTGAGTGCCAACATGAATTATGTTGTTAAGCAAAGGGCTGATAGTGCCAGACGGAGACAGCCAAAGAGTGGGAAGATGTTAGGCAAGCTTCCTCCATCTGTCCCTATTAACGCTTTTCGGTCCCAGACCTCATCACACCCTTTCCACATCTAATCCTCAGCATCCACAAATATCCATCCACCTTTCCCTGCGTCAGAACAGCCCCTTCCTGTTTTCCGTCTTGGCCGGGCAACCGGCTTTGCTGTGTCCCTGCAAAACGTCCTCCTGTGTCCTCCGCCCCTGCCCAGTCTGCCCACTAGAGCTTTACCGCTGGGCTTCTACTAGAACAATTCCGCACAGGACTTTCACCACTGCCTGTGTGTTAAGGTACTTCTTTCCAGAGAATTCCTGGGTCCATTGGCTCAGGATCGGAGCTTCATCCCCGGGCTTCGCAGGCAGAATTTTGGCTCACTTTGTCTTTGCAAAGGAAGACCAACCTCATCTGCCCTCTATTACCCCCACAAAAAAAAACATCTGTGCAGCTTTTATTAAGTTTACATTTGCCAAATAGCTTGGAAAAGGATGATGATTTTTATTCATTCACAATATTCCCCCCTTCAGAACCGTCCACAGCATCGCACCATACCAAGCCTTCATTTGCCTTGTCCTGATGGGTCTGCAAGACGCACCCTGAACGAACACCCNTATTAAGTTTACATGTGCCAAATAGCTTGGAAAAGGATGATGATTTTTATTCATTCACAATATTCCCCCCTTCAGAACCGTCCACAGCATCGCACCATACCAAGCCTTCATTTGCCTTGTCCTGATGGGTCTGCAAGACGCACCCTGAACGAACACCCCGGTGCCTCGACTGAAGTTTGACTGACCAGTGCCTCGCCTAACCCCCTTTGATCTGGGGGAACAGACTGACTGAAGTTTTATTGCCACTGATTAATCCCCCATGATTCTCTGTGAGGGAACTGCCTGACGCTTCCCCTTTTTAGTCTGCCAGTGTTTGAGACCGTAAATAAGCCTCACATTTATTGTTAGCACAATATACTGTTTTATAAGGGGAACGCAGCTGTCTGAGAAAGATCAGAGCTCTCTCCTGCGGCGTCCTAGCATCAGAGGCATTCCTCGGACCGCGAAGAAGCCTAGGAGCACTGATACTAGCAGCAGCAGCACCGCTGGTGGTTCTCCACCTGTGAAGGCACACCTCCAAAAAACCCAAAAAAGGCGCCGCTTATCATGGGGCCACAATCATAGGCTGGCTGTCCATCTGGAAATCGGGCGGTTTGGCTTGTACCCACCGGGCAGCAGCCACCTCCCAGGTTCAGGTGTACCACTCCAGCCCAGGGCCTCCGGACCGTGCCAAGGGCTGGGCCGTAGCTGCAGCAGACTCGTTAGGCTCCACGCCTTGACGAGGTCCCTGCACTGCCCTGGACTCGTGACCTTGCTCGCAGCCTTCCCCTCCCGCAACAAGAGCGAGCAGGTCACAAGAAATATGGAGGACCACAAATAAGCCACTTTGGCAGTGAGATTTTGCAATCTGATACACTGTTTCCTTGTTGGAGGGGAAAAAAAAGAGAACAAGTTCAAGTTCATCCTCCCTCCCTGCACAAGATTCTCAGGGAAAGCAGGAAAGTCAGTAAAATCAGACGAGAAAAAACTGTTAACGGCAAGATTTGCCAAATAAGTGAGTGCATTCAGTGGCCTGGAAAATGAGCCGGCGAGTGATATAAGAGCTCTTTCCGAATTCTGCAGACTCAAGGAAACATTTAATACATCTTGAAGTAAAAATATGCCTTGGCTCTTGCTGCTGGCGTAAATATTTGTGTTCGCAAGTGTTGGCAAATATTTGAGACATCTATGTTGTTTAACCAAGAGCTTTGTCTCTCAGAGTCCATCTCCCTGTTTGGTCTCCTCTGTAATCACATTAGCCAGAGGAATCCTCTTGGTATTTATGCAGAGGACGGGATCAGAATCATTTCCATTCGCGCCTTAAGGAACAGGCATGAGCTTACAGAAGGCGACCGACAAAGGGCATCGGAAGAGCTGACAAAGATCGTGCCCTACACCCATTTCAGGTTGATACGCTCGCCTTCAGATGGCTAATTTGACATGAATGAGCAGGCACGGGCAGAGTCATTGAAGGCCTCTCTTGCGTCTGCAGTAATTTCCAAGCTTTTATTTACTACATTGTATATGTATAAGGGAACAGAGGAAAGACAGCTTGCCTTCTGCCACATCTATGGTAGTAGTTCAGGTTAGGTATGTTAGGACTCGAAGTCCCTCTGTAACCAGCTCTTGTACAGAAGTTGGACACCTTGACAGCTTCTGAGGAAAGAAAAGCAAAGGGCAGGGACAGCAGGAGTTGCAGCATTGGCAGCATGGGGACGGAGGGGAGGGGGCCTCAGCCTCTGCAGCGGGACTGGGGACACCACCTCGGCGCTTCCCAGGTCTGGGCATACAACAGGATACCTCACTTGTTTGTTTTTTCTCCTCTGTCAAGGACGAGCCATGTTATTATTAAGCAGCAGGTGAACCAGACATGCATACAGCCCAGCTGCCACACTACAGGGCCTGCCTGCACGCAGCATCCACCCGCAGTCTTTCAAGACACAGGCAGCTCGGCTCCTGCCTGGCCAGAGCCATTGCAGGCGTCATCTACTCTGCTCTCCACTATGAACTTCAAGAGAAGGTTGCTGGGGGAACACCTCGCCATGGGCTACCTCTAGTGCCACCTAGGTTAAAGTCTGCTGTGCTCATTCAGAGCCCCACAAATGCCTGTTTCTAACCCATAAATGGACCTTGCTGACTTTGCACTGAAGCTGATGAAGCGCGTTCACACAAGCTATAATCCCAGCTCAGCAGCAGATGGAACATCCAAGCACGTGACGGTTCTTTCCATAGGGACTCTGTGACTAGGCTGTAAGACCTTTCCTCCCCTGTGCCCACCGCCAGTGACAGCAGCACTAAAACATTGTCGTGCTAAGAAACAATTAGCAAGAAATTCATAAAAATTGCTAGAGTAGAGCAGTCGGATTTCTTGAAGAGGTCAAGGGGTGCACTCAAAGCATTCCAGATAACGCTGGGCCTTAGCAGTGCTAAGTCAAAACCTTTTGTACTTAAGCTTGGGCCCAGATAACATGCTAAAGATGCTGAATTGGAAAAAAGACGTCAAATCAAATCCTGACCAAACTGAACAAGTATGGCCATCACAGCCAACCAAGTGCCAGCATGGGGGACTGAGTAAGTGTGGAGTACGCAACCATGAAACCACCAAAGCCTCTGGCAAGGACCGTGGCGAGAGTGACTCTAAAGGTTGGGGCCGCACCTGTATTTTACCATTCTGACCAGAAGTGGGCATACAGAAGCGACACAAGCGCGCACACCAGGCTCTTCCGACCTGTTCATTCAGTGGGAGATGTTCAAGTAACCGGAAAAAAGCACTGAACTGCACTTTGGGGTGCTAACCTGAACCACCACTGTTTTGACAGGTTAGCCATCATGGACAGAAAGAGAGCTCCTGTTCTGTGCCCTCACTGGCAGGTTCCTTACAGCTAATGCATTAACCTCTGAATAAACAAACGACTAAGAAAGGCCCTTTCCTAACCCAGCAAAGTACAAACACAGGCTACATTCTTCTGATTATAAAACCACAAATGCAGGACACACTCCTGGGAATGGGCTCACTGTGTTTTCTCTTTGATTCCAACCTCTTGGGAAGATTAAACAGTGTCATTCCCAGGTTAATACATCATGACCTCAAAGTCTCGAAACATTATTGCATTGCAAATCAGACTGACATTTACATATTTCTCAGTTGCCCAAGGGTACAGAAGACATGTTTAGGGTGCCTGCACTGGGAGCACGCTGGAAGGCAGCAGTGCAGTGCGGTGCATGGAAAGCAAAGGGCTCGACACGGCATTAATGGATGGGGGAAGGAGGGCAGCTCCCTAATGAGCCAGCCTGAACCCTCTGGCCAGACTGGCAAGCAGCTGTCAGTCAGCGGCGTGCTAAAATCAATCCTCCTGAGCTGAGCTTAGCGCTGCCAGCGCCGAAGGAGGCCCCAGGGAACAGAGCAGTCTTCCATCTCCTCCTGCTCAGGCTGCCGCGGAGGAGCAGCAGGAGACCAGCTCGCTTTCCCAGCCAGTTCTGGAGGATGGTCTGCATGTGGGAGCTTTTCGTGTCTGGACACACAGCTGAGTGGCCCGAAAGGCGATGTGTGTGCTGGCTGGTCTGTAAAGCAATCGGCTCCTGGGGGCAAGGGGAGAGAGTGAAAGTCTCCAGGGGATTACCAGCACTTTTTGGTGTTTGGATGCAGAGGGGTCTGCAGATATGCCCCTCTAGCTGCGGCTGCTCTGCAAACCTAGAAGCACAGTGGCATAGGGAAGAGAAGGCGAGGGGATGAGGAGCAGCCGTGTGAAGCTCAGGGTAGCAGGATACCATTAATGGCTGCGCTGCAGCATGATGCCACGCTCTTAACACTCTGAAGAAAGACCAGCCACTTTCAGGCTGGGAAAAATCATTCTGCCCCCGAAATTGCCATCCTACTCTTCCCTGTGGGTGCTTAGATTCTACCACACCACCCACAACCTTTTGCTTTCCAAAACCTGACCCTGCCTGCCTGTGAAGAAGAACTTTTCTCTTACAGGCTCGTCTCTGGTCATATGGTGAGGCCTTCCCTCCATGACACAAAACCCCGTGATCTCCCCATGGGCTGTTCTTCTCCATTGCTCCTCCCGTGCCGAGCCCAAAGGCTTGCCTGCATCCTGGCAGACCTTCTGCATTCCCCAGAGCAGCCCTGCAGGCCGCCACCGGCGAGGCTGGGNGCACGGCCCTGCCCGCTGGCGGCCCGAGGACAAGGCCAGCACTTCCTCTGAAGGCCCGGGCCTCCTCTGGTTTCGATCTCCCCGCGGTGTGGGAGTGCCTGTGGCTGGGAAGGGGCCCTGTGCAGTGGCGGAGGGGAGGGTGCTGGCTGCCTGTCGCCCAGCAGCGAGCGGAGCCGCAGGCTGAGCTGCGGGGGCCGTGCTGGGGCCCTGCGCAGCCGAATGAATTTGCCAGCGTGGACGGGGAGAGCACACGGCCGGGCTCCTTCCCGCGCGCCCTAACGGGACGTTAATTCGAGGTTTCAGCGGAGGCCAAAGGGAGAGTTGTAGCTGTTGCGTTTGGGGCTGGGAGGAGGCCCTGCATCCAGGAAGCACGCTCCCCGGGGAGATAAGGGAGACCTGGCCACCCACAGCCCCGGCTCGCCAGGAATCCAGGCTTCCATATGTACAAAGCTGGTGCCAGAAGGGCCGTTCCCATCGTCAGCAGCCCCCCCACCCCCCTTCCCTGCCTTCTCCCTCCTCTCTCCATAACCAGCTGACTTTTTTCACAACCAGGAAACAATCAAACAATCTCTTCAGCTGCCTCTGCTCCTCCTCCCCAACGCTGCCATCTCCCCCTGCAAAGGATGCTGTCAGTGCTCCCAGAGCCTGATGTGCTGCGTGGTGCAAAACTGTTATTCCAGCCTCCCAGCGGGGAATACCCTCTGGGCTGCAAATACCTGTGTTTCGTTAAGTAAATAATCACACAAGATAAAATATCCATCTTGATGGTAAAATGGAGGGAGGGGAGCAGGAATGCAGACCTGGTGAGCACCAATCAGCGGCCCTGGGTACCGTGAGGTGGCTGGCACATCTGTCATGCGCCCGCCCTTTCTTCTGTACGTAGGTGGTCACCCTGGCACCCATGGGAGGACAATTAAATGAAGGGCCTTTGGAGGGGTCTATGACGGGACAGCATCGCATTTGGCTTTTTAAAATAGCTTTCAGAAGGAGCATGCCTGGGAAATATATTCCGCCGCCCTCGTTGGGAAAGGCTTGGAAACCAGCCAGCTGTGGTGTTCCTGTCTTACGGGGGAGTGAGGAAGAGGAAGGTTGATGAACCCCAGCGGAGGGAGGGCTGTTCCTGACTATCTGGGGGACTGACTGTGCCACTGATTGTGCAAGTCGATGTCGGGCCCTTCAGAAAAGCTGACCCCTACTGACGCACCGCATGGAGGGAAAGCTAGATCCTCCGGAACGCCCGCTCCCTTCTGCCGCTTTCCCAGGGCCACTGAGCAAGGTTATGCTGGAGCCAGGCTTTGATCCCAAGTGCCCTGGCTTGCAGCCTGCGTGCTCTAACCACCAGACGGTAGTGCTGCTGCCTCCCCTGCGATGAGGTCTCGGACATTTTATTGCTCACCTGTCTGGGAGACTTCACACATTCAGCATGGAGGCTTATAAACCCACTGAGAAAAGAGAGGAAGGGAAAAGGTGAAGGAGCAGTTCAGCCAAGAGTGAAATACTCAGGAGGTGTTGGAGCCTTGGGCCGGGCCTTGCTGAGGTGGCCCAGGTCCATCCCAGACCATGGGGGAGGCAGGCAGGTACCCTGCCCACGCCAGGATCACAGGGAGGGAGATCTGGGGTCGTCTGGGGGAGTCTTGGAGTGGCCAGGATGAATGGTGCGGGGCAAGCAAAGGATCGTGCCAGGTCCGGGTAGGCCTGACAGACAGCTTTCTGCTGTGCCTACGACTGTGAACTGGAAGTTGAATCAGGGCTGAGAGTCTCCTGGATTCATTTCTCAGTCATTTATTCAGATATAATTGCCTGTCTGCCTGTCTTAAAGCTAATGACTGGATGTGAAGATTTCCAGTTAGGGTTTGTGAGAAGGTAATTACATTGCAATCTCACTGTATGACTATTCCTCGAATGAAGATAAACTTGTTTGAGTAGGTCTGCACATCGCAGGAATCAGTTGTATTACACAGCCCAGGCATGGCAGGGGAGATAAGGAATGTTTTCGCTGCTGCTTTTTTATCTCCTGACCTATTAAAAGCTTTTCTGTCTGAAGGGAGTGAGGAGCAACCAAAGGGGTTAATCCCACAGCTCCTCACCCCTGATGAACGTGATTTAAGTCTCCTGTTGAGACTTGATCACTTGGTTGGGGTTTAGTGGGTGCTCTTAACTTTCTTTCTAGTAGGTGCTGGTTTGCTTTGTTGAGATGCCTTGAGTTGAGCTCCAGCTCCACGAGACTGACTTTACCCAAGAGGGACCCTGGAATGGTGTGAAGGGTATTGCAGATCCAGACAGAAATAGAGCTGAGGCCTGGGAAGAAAACCCTGACCTGGGGAAGCAGGGAGGGGGCCGCAGCATGACACCCATCAGCAGGACCGGGGAGCGACAGGCTACTGCTGCTGCGAGATTTTGGCTATTGACAGGGCTGTGTATCGGCTGCTAGCAGGCGGTGCTCCCGGTCGGCATCCAGGTGGTGTGTGTCCAGGCAGAGCTCGCCGTCCCCGTGGGTGAAGTCTGTCTCTGGCCAGCGTTATCAGAGCCTGCAGATGCACAGAAATTCACCCTGCTATTACAGAGCAAATTAACACGGAGCTTCCGCTCTAAACATCACCAAGGAGCTGGTAAACTCCAGCAGTAAGACATCCTTCCAGGCTTGATAAGGTACAAGCCTGATGGCTGGATAAAACCCGCTTCCGTGTTCAGGTGGCCCTTGCTCTTTCCAGGACTGTAGCATGACGGGAGTCTGCGTGAGAGCGCACAACCGAGTCTCTCGCTCTGCCCCTGGACCAGGCAGGCCTGGGGTATGAACATCGTTTGGGATTGCGTCATTTACCAGCAGTCTTGCGACCCAGGGCCGCCTCTGGGCAGCACACGTTCAACCGCCTCATGCGGTCACGGTCCTGCTGCGGCTCCTGACACTGCCTCGGGTGTGCTGGCTGTCCCGTGGGGACGGGAAGGGACACCTCCGCTCTCTGCAGGCTTCTCCTGTTCTGTTACTTTAAAGCTCTTGCCCATCCTTGCAGCACAAGCCGATGCACTGAGATCATCTCTCGGTCCCATCTAGCTGTTAAACCCCCTCAAATCTTTCTTGCTCAGCAGCACTTCATATAAATCCAGTAATGTGCGTATCACTTTGGCTGCCAACTGCTTTTGGGTCAGGAGGGAAGGGGCTGCGTGGGGGTTATTATTGCAGTCGCTCTTCCGTTTCCCCAGGGGATCCCAGGAAACCACAGGCTGCCAGCAAACGTCTGGAGGATGGAGGCACGTTGGGGACCGCCGGGAGTCAGCTGGCGAATTTGATGCACTGGGTATGGATTAACAACCCATTAGGGCAGGGGCTTGGGGGTGCATTAAACAAATCCTTCCCCTCAGCCTTTGCAAACGCTAGCGATTGTTACCTCAAAGCAACGCTGAAACAAGACAACTTGAGCGCAGGGATGGTGCTTAAGCATCAGGCTCGCACCATTAAATATCAGTGAGGGCTTAAGGGCATTGCACAGCACTTCCCTAAGGGAGATAAATGATTTCCTGGGATGAACCCAACTGGCCCACTCTGTGCTGAGCTTGCTTGATGTTGACGCGGCCAAAAGAACACTCTTTGGCATGAATAAAACATGCTTCTTGAGTAGCAGCAGCAACTAGTTTGTCAGGAAGAGCCCCTGACTATGACAGGGCAGAATGCGTGAACCTGTCTTTCAAGGGACCACAGTCTGAGTGGCTTCCAGGACCAGCGTAATTACAATTACCCCCTTGCTGCTGTGGCAGGGAGTTTATTCTGGTGGGCAAGGAAAAGACTTTTCTCACCTAATTTCCTCTTATCCACAGCAACGACCCAGAATTGGTGTCGAAACCCACCCTGGGGAGAGGCATTTCGCCCCTGAGGGCCGTTAGATCCCCTGTGGGGTCGAGACCTGTTTGTTGCGGCTCAGAAACACGTATTCACCTACGTGATACAGGAATCGCCAGCGGTGTCCTTCTTTCCACCAGGGCAAACTGGAAATTGAAAAGATCTGAAAGCTGGCGCTTAAGGTGCAGACAGCTCTGCCTACAGAGTCCGGCTCTGCCGCTGGCTTCTAGCGTTCGGCTGGGGTGAGTCACGTACCTGCTCCATCCCTCAGTCTGCCCGCAGCTCTGCATCCTGGAGCGTCGCTCGCAACTTGCGTGTCTCAAATATTTTGGGACTTTCATGTGGAGAGCTTTGAAATGGGAAAAATTCACTGTTACCAGCTATTTGGATGCATATTGGCAGCACATTGGATCCACTTCATAGCTCCTTGAATTAGAGGGGTATGTTGTGTGGAGACAGAAAAGAGGACAGGAGGAAGCTGCGAACTGCTGCTCCCATGCCACGGAGTGCTCAAACACACACTTGGCATTAAGGCATTGAAACCAACCCCGCTGACGTGGGCCTACAAGTGATGTAAGAAAATTCTAGTGCAATATTTACATCCTGGAAAACACAATTTCATCCAAAATAAAACCTTTGCGAGAAGAAAAATTTAATTTACAGATCAAACAAAAATAGTCCTAATGAAGCAGTGCAGCACAGCTGGAAATTTCCAATCCGATTTGTCAAAACGAATATTAGCATTCTCTTTTTTATTTGTAACATCATCGCTTGAAATGTGTTTTGTTACAATATTGTAATAAAATAAGGTCACCGTGAAAAGTTACTTTTCCAAAAGCAAGCTATTCGCAGTACTTTTGTAAGGCAGAGGTACCACTGTGAAAACTAATGCCAACCACGCCGAGTCCTCTGGAACCGGAAAACATTGCCACAGCTCTGCGTGATGTATTTGGGAGGGGCTGGGAGCGCGGCAGCGAGACCTGGAAATCTGAGAGGAAAGGGGAATCTTCCTACCTGTGAAGACAGTGAAACTCCGGGCAGTGTTTCCTGGAGAAACGTTGGCTTCTCCGTTGTTGCGCCCCTTCAAGGAGAGGGCAAACAAACGGCTGTCAGCCGTGGCAGGGAGCGGGTGAGTCTGTCCTGGGGTGACGCTGCTTGGGATCCCTTTCAGTCCTGGTTTTTTACTGCTCTGTTCCTCTGATGCCTGTTTTCCTGGGAAAACGATGGCGTGCCCTGGCTGAGAGCCAGGGATCCAGCCCTCCTGCCCACGTTTGCCTGCCTGCCTCCTAGGTGAGACGAGGAGGCTGCAAACCCTTCTGCGCCCCGGTCTGCAGTGCCTGGCTTCCCAGGTGGGGCTTTTGTGATTTGCTAGGGGGTTAACAGCCGAAAATGCTTTAATGTCACTGAGCAGGCAGCTGAGGAAAGAGTTGATCAAAGTACAAACAAATTCTGAGCGCCTGAATCAGGAGAATGACACAAACGAACCAACCCCTTAAAGTGCCTGTGACCGCAAACCACATCACTGCAGAAAAGGAGACACGCTTTTCTTTTCTTGTTCTAAGTCGTAAAAATTACTTACCAAGGTGACAAATTTATGGCTGCAGTAATTACATGATTACTTTATTATGTGCCACCAACGTGAGAAAATATATATTAAAAAGTCACTTATGTCCAAACCAAAAGGGCCAGCAAAGAATTATTGGAGGCAGTAAATAAATGTGACACGTACAATTATTTACTTGGTTGGAAGGGAGAGTTTCAGATGGAAACCCAACAGTCATGTTCAAAGGCTTCAGGTGGTGGTGGCCGCAGGGTGGGCAGGGACCTGCCCGTCCCCGCTGCGATCTGGGGGTGGAATGCAGCTTCTGGGCAAGCGGGTGGTGGGACTTTACAGTGTCAGCCGGGTTTGACGGTGAACTCCCTGGGGCAAACCCAGTCCTTGGGGTCTGTGCTCTGAGCCAGGGGTCCTGGCCCAAGGTGGGAGGAGGGCGGCTCTGCACACTGGAGAGCAAGGAGCTGCAGCTCCGTGCCGGTCACCGTCCCCACAGCCTTCCCCTTCTCCCAGCAGGAGCAGGAGGATGAAGCCCAGCTCTGTCTCAGTTCTTGTCCTCTCCTGTCTCACTCTCCATCAGGAGAACAAACCTTGCCCTCCTAAGAGCAGCAAGGTTCCAATTTGCCTGCACACCTGACGAGCTTTGAGGCACCTAGCCAGAAAAAGAAGTCCAGCTGAAACCTTGTCTTGAGACTTAGCGTGTTTGGCTTTTCCAAACTGCGGCAGTGAGAGCACATCCTGCAAACATGAACTACCGGCTCTTAGGGATGAATGCTGGGAAGCAGTCGGCAAGGGCCGGGGAAGGGGACGTGGTGGTCGGGGCAGGGGGCTCTTTCGTTCCTCGCCTGGCTGAGTGCAGCCCAGCCCGCAGCACGTGCTGTCCCGCATCCGAGCAGCTCCGTTTGTGGCAGGGCTGGACCTTCAGCTGTGGTGCAGCTTGCAGCGGCAATGGCAGCCGGCCTCCGAGTGTCTGTACAGTCCTCACAGCACCCCAGGAGCGGGCAGGTACAATTACATGTGGCGGCACGTTAATCTGATCTTTAATTTTTTTCTGTTCTCATTTCATTGTCTGTAAAAATACTTCTAGTGCTCAATTTTACCTTCACCATGATCCTCCAAATACATTCTGCAGAACTTTGAAAGTGCCTCTGATCTCCCACAGCAGCCAGCTACATTTTGTGACTACTATTAGATCGCAGATTTAAAAGTAAGCCATTGAAAAATACAGGGGGTTGTAGGGCTTTTTTCTAATTTACTGCGAAGACATGAGATCAGAGTTCTGAGTGCTTCCTTTACAAGATGAACGTTTTTCAGGGACCTTACGCATAAAGTTTACCCGTACTGAATCTCTTCCTTTCACGAGGGGAAACCAAGATCTCGAACTCCGATCCAGGAAGGTTAAAAAAAGTATAAAAATAATAACATCAATAACCTCTGCAAGGATTTTAGCCCTGTCCGTGCTGGTATTTCTCTTACTCTGTGGGCAGGTGAGGCGGCGAGGAGGCCGGTCCCTATTCCTGCTCGACGCCTACGCGATGCCCTGCTGCTCGGGCTCCCCGCGCTGCGGCGGCACCTTTCAGTCTTCTCCCTGCCAAAACCTGCCGTCTCTCCGAGACAAACGGCTCCTGGAAGCGCCCCTCCTCATCCTGACGGCCAAGTTGATTGATTGCTAAACCTTGCATTAACATACATCCGAGTATCACTCGAGCTTAAGCTAAGCCAACAGATTCCGTCTTCAGTATATGTGCGAAGGCTCTGGTTTCAAAGGAGCTGCTCGGTGTGTGGCGAGATGGGCAGTTCACAGCGATGTCGTGGTGAAGATGCAGGCTGTTGGGCTGCCGATCTAGATGTTTTTATTGCCTTTTTATGGCGGTTTCACACGGTACTCTCTTTTTTCTTTTACTTTTTTTTCCCTTTTGTTTTTGTTTTTCTTTTTTTCCTCCCCCTTTTCCTAAGGCGATTCGCTTCGTTCCTTGGTGACCTGGCTCTGGGTAAGGGTGAGGACAGTCTGGAGCTCAGAGCTGCTTGATGCTGTCGGTGCGTCAGGCCCACAAACGCACCGTGTCCCGTCACAGGCAGGCAGCGCTGGGACCAGAAAGGAACGCAGGGTGGCCAAATCCAGGGAGGAGGCTGTGGGAAGCTTTAATTACCCAGACTCTCCCAGGAGGTCCCGAGCGCCCCAGATACTAATTGCTAATAAATGTTCATGCTGAGTAGCTTTTATTTTTCCAGTGAGATGGAATAACAGGGAAAATATGTGAAAGTCCCTGGACTTTAAGAGCGTGTTTTTCTTCCATTTATATTTACCTAATTACGCTGTCATAGGCTGCCGAAAATTATACCCTCACCCGCTCCCCCCACCCCAAAAAGGACCAAATAAACAGAGCAGCAACTCCGACTGTGCCAGACAACACAGTCAGCGCTAAAGGAGAGATGGAAGGGGTGGCTCTGGCAACGCAGCTCCTCCGAGCAGGGGCCCTGGGGTCCCAGACCCCCGTCCAGCCCCAGCACTCGCAGTCCGATGCGCCTTACCGTGCGCAGAGCAGGCAGATCTGCCCAGCTCCTTGAGGAACTCATGGAGAAAAGTGAGGAGACAAACCAAGGGGTTTATTTGGAATTGGTTGTGTTTTCTGGATGGTAGCTTGGCCGGTCCTTCACAGGAGTAATTAAAGGGATTCTGTCCAATTAAGCTATGGAATGAGGGTCAGGCTTCAAGTGGTCGGGGGAGGGGGGGCTGAGGCCAAATCATCAGTTGCTGGGTTTGTACCTGCTCCGTGCAAGCCCTCGGTGGGGCACCGGGCAGCCTGGTCACACAAATATTTTTTGCTCAAGGAGAGCATGAAAGAAAGAAGGAGATGTGGAGACCGTTGTGGCCTCTACTGCACAGGATTCTGTAAAACTGAGAGACAAGAGAGCACAGCTCGGAGGCGAGCTCTCCGTCGCGGGGCTGTGGTGCCGAAGATGAGACCGCGCAGCACGCAGATGAGAATGGAAGCGGCCCGATTTTGGCTTGTTTGAATTACTGCTGTCTCCACGTGCGCTCTAGCAAGGCCTGGTTTATAGTGGTCCTAAACCAACAACATAACTGTAATTACAACCTAAACTAACCAGCGGGGGAAATGGCTGTTCCTTTATTGCCGTGTCTGCAGAATCCATTTTTAGTCTGTTGTGCTGAGACGATAAACTCCGTAAACCAGACCTACTCTACGGCTGGCTCGGCTGTGGTGGATTGAGCACCGACGGACGGCTGTGCTGCGTCTGGCGGGGGCTTCTGCCCGGGGGCCGACGCCATGCTCTGAAGGGGATGCTCGCGATGCTCTAGCGCGGCTCTGTGTACAGTTCCAAATGCGTAAGCAGGCGCGTGGTCCTGCGTATCCCGTCTCCTGAGAGACATCTGGCGTCTTCCAGAAGACCTCATTAAAGCTGAGTTGGTTGGACGCTGACCGCAAGTACGGCATGCCGTCTTCCAGAGGGATACGGAGATCTCCTGGAGATGCGTGTGCTCTATCCCAGGGTGAGGACGGATGCTGTCTGCCCAAGGGCTGTGCCCTGCAGACCATGCCATGCTCCGGCTTCATTTTCCTCCTAGTTTGCAACGAGCGTGACCAGGCGAACCCCTGGTTTTACAGAGGCTTGGATGGCACGGAAATGCAAAACCCTGACCTTGACCAGAATTTTCCTGTGTTGATTGGGTACAAAGTACTGGTTTTACTCCTCCGTAGCGTGGATGAATCACGGTTCCATCCCAAGAGATCGATTTCCACGTACAAGCATAGCCTAAGGTCTCAGGATTTCCTCCCTTTATTGCAGCTCTGGTCAATTTTGTTCTTGAGATAGAAACCAACGGAGAAAGGAAATGTTAAATTTATGTGGGAGGTGACTGGGGCCTGTTCGGAGCTCGGCTGAGGGTTTTGCAGGCAATGCCGTAATTGCCGCTCCACGAAACACGGAAGCGGAAGCACATCTCATTGGCTTCACACCCAGTCAAAAAATGAGCTTGTTCCAAAAGAGCTACTTTGGGGCCTTCATCTTGCCAAGACCAGGCTGGTTGCAGCCCGCCTCGGTGCTATGTCTATTCATTTCTTGCTGTGACGAGTTTCATGTAGGTGACGGCCACCAAAGTGGCCGTGCAGGTGGGCTGGAGGGGGTCCTGCAGGTTCTGGCATTTCATTTGGTGGGCAGGGAGCAGAGCGGTCTCCTCCTGTTCGGCGTGGAATGTGCAGTTTGCTTTTCTCGTTTGAGATGAGTAATCATCTGTCTGAATACTTGCATGATTTTCTTCAATGCAACTAAAGGTTTCCTATGAGCATTGCTGGGTTTCCTCTCTCCACAGCCAGGTGAGGTGGGGAACACCGTTACCCTGCAGATGACCGTGCGTCATGGTACCCGCTGCATCGCGCGGGTGCAGAGCGCCGTCTCACCCCGCCGTGCCTGCGGGAGCGGCTGGGCTGCGCATCTGGAGCCGGGGAGCACTCCCCGGTCGCCTGGCATGGGCACAGCCAGCCAGGCGAGCGGCCGTGTGGCTCCCCAGCGCCGTGTGGCTGCTTGGACACACGCTCCCTCGATGCGTTTCAAACCTATCAAACGGGCTGCTCATGGTAATCCGGCTGCAGGGCGCTGCTGCTCCAGGGCAGTTCTGCACAGATTTCTGCTGAAACGGCCCCGTGCGCCAGAAAAATTCTCCCAGTGAACCATCCGGGGGTCACCCAGGGCTTTGCACGGCGGTCACGGGTGAGATGGAGCTCCTCCAGGTTGGAGCTGATGGTCCCGTCAGCTGCCAGCTGGGCCCTCGCCTCTTCCCTCTTCTTTGGGAGCCGTTGCTGCCAAGGAAAGGCGCTGCCCCTCGCCCGCTGGTACTTGGACACCGTCAGCACATCCGGTGCCATACTGCACCTTTTAAATAACATTTAAGTCAGCAGAGCGTGTGGTACGGTAACCACAACTGCGTATGTCACACCGCTCTATAAATACAAATGTGTGTGCATCTATATAAAGAGAGAGAGAATAGACTTGGCGAGGAAGAGCACAACCAGCAGCGGGATCACAGTTAAAATCCAGTCTATTGAAATCGATTTGAACCACAAAGTGCCACCGGAGGTGGTATAAATACGGTGGTTAGCTGTCGCAGCCCACTTCGAGCGGAGCTTTAGGAAACCTTGCCCGAGCCTCTTTGTGCGTGTGTGCCATGCAGCGCAGGAGATGGATATTCGTCTCTGAAAAGCCTCGGTATTTTTTCCCGGCGCAGAAGCAGGCCTGGCACCCTATTGGATTACTAAAGCATTCCAGCCCCATTCTCACCCGCAGAAATGGTCTGGTTCCCTGAAAAATTAAAACCGCTTTATTTTATTTCTCCTCTTACGATCCCCCGGCCGCCCCCCCCCCCC
>VZSC01010153.1:86110-115417 GCA_013398225.1 Steatornis caripensis
CCCCCCCCCCCCCCAAGTCCTCCGCGCAGCTGGAAACGAGAGGGCTTGTAAAATGAGGCGCTTTTTTTTTTTTTAATTTCCCTCTGCTTTGCCGGATTATTGTTGGTAGGAACTTTCCATGCCCGCTTCCATGGTCGCCGGGAAAGCACCCGCCCGTCACCGAGGCACGGAGAGGGAATTTTCCCTACGAACGTCTACCCCTCCCGCCGCCTTCGCCTTTGTTAGGCTGGCCTATATTTAGACCGTTGGGCTTCGTCTTCCTCCTTGGAGAGCGGCCCGGGAGCGGAGCCGTCACTCCCTGCCCGCTGGCTCGCGCTGCCTGCATTGCAGAGGGGCGGTGGGCGCTGGCACGGGCAGGATGGCCCCTGCCCAGGGACCAGAGAGGCTGGGGACCACCCTGCACCAAGGACGGGGGCTTCGGCTCGGGCTGGGGCAGGGGTGGGTTTGGAGGGCGGAAGCGAAGGGCTCGGATCCTGCACCCTCCAGAGGGGATCTGCTGGGAGGAGCCCCCGGGCCGGGGACCAGCGTTGGCCCCAGCATCCCTGGGCGAGCGCGGGCTGTGCCCCCCACGCCCCGCCGGACGGTACCGCTGCGGGGGGTCAGGACGGCAGAAATGCCCCGCGGGGGCTGGTGGAAAGTCGCGGCAGAGGCACGGTCCTATTTTTAATTCCGTCTGTGTTTCCGTAACTCCTCGGGCGCTCTTCCACATCTCTTAATTAACTGAAAATAAGAGGCCTGGGAGGACCTGGGACACTTTGCGTAAAAGGGCTCCCTCTTCTTGCTCCAGCTCCGGCTGCGGCTTGCCAGCTCGGCATCTCGCCCAGGGCTGCCGTGAGCCGGTACCGAAAGCCGCGCTGAAAGGAAGAAGCTGGTGCTGCTGGCTCTGGCGGCGCCCACGGATCTTAATCCTTTGCAGCCCACAGCCAAGGAGACAGGAGACACCACGCACGCACGCACGCACGCACGCACGCACGCCCTGCGAGCCTGGCTGACCGAGACCCTGCCCCAGCGCCCGTCCCTGCGGCCGGCTGCGAACTGGGAGCCTAGACCTCGGCTTAACGTTCGCGCCCTCACGGGTGCCGTTCTCCTCTGTGAACATCCAGCGTGCCCCCAGCAAGACCCAAACCTCGCGTGCCTCCTTCCGGCAGCCCCCGGGACCCGCAGCCGGCCAGCCGGCCACCCGCCCACGCCAGCATCCCCGCCGAGTGCCGGCCTCCTGGTCCTGTTAGGACCCACCAGGCTGTCGCTCCCGCTCCAGCGTGACAGTCCCCCGTTCGCTCCGCTGTCCTGCCGGCAAACCCCCCCCGATACTCAGCCTACGTTTTCCTTTTCTCATTGCCATGCCTTTGTATCCCTCGTCACAGCCCCCTTGGGCTAACCGAAACAGCTCCCCTCCCTCCTCGGCATTTCGGCTCCAAGGAGGCTCGCGGACGGTTCTCGCATCGCTCCCGCTATGGGCTGGCCGCGCGAGACGCGGTGAAGTTGTTAACGTGGTTGGGCGTAGTGCGCGTTAGCTCCGTTTGGGCGCAAAGATGAAGAACACTGTGTGCCGCGAGCGCTTGTTATTGTTGCTGTTACGCAGCCCTTTTAAACTTGCCATATAAATCATGCCCTCCAGCTCCTTGGTTATGTTCCTGGTTCTCCTCTGAACTCTCTCCAATCCATCAGCATCGTTCCAGGAGCGAGTGCAGTATCGCAGGTGCGGCTGGGGGAGCCTTTCGCCGACAGCCTCTCGTCCTCCGCGGGTCCCAGCGCGACGCGTCCGGCACGCGGGGACCTTGCCGGGGGGCGATGCCGCCGCGCACCACGCCTGCAAAATGGTCGCGTTGCCAGAGCGATTTCAGACAATGCTTTGGCATTAACAGCTTCTCTGGTTGCGCTGTCATTTCCCATTAGAGGCCTCGGTAACCAGCACTTCGCGAGGCTTTGCAGAATAATTTGTATGTTTAATACACCTCGAAAGCCCACATCGGGCTGCAATTAAGGCCGGGGGGGAGGGAGCAGAGAGAAGAGGAAAAGCCTACCTCCCGCTGGCTGCAAAGAACCTGCTGCTTTCTGCAGAGGGCTGCTTCGACTGAGGATGCCAGGGAAGCTGGAATTAGAGGCAAAGGCATAATTTGTCATTTGCAAGTGTAAGCCAAAGACCGGGCTGGTGAGGAGAGAAATGAGAGACCTGGGAGCTCCTCACGGGAAATTACCGTTTAAAGAGGCGAGCTGGCCTGGCCTGCTGGCAGCTGCGGGGCCGGGCTGGCGGCCGAGGGCCGGGACGCGGCACCGCGCGGAGGGGCGAGAAGCGAACGGGCAGAGCTGTCGCGCAGGTCACCGCGGAGGAGATGCAGCAGTCTGGGCCGAAAACCAGCTCCGCGCTCCGCACGAGGAATAGGAAATCCGTTTTGCTGAGCACCGTGGGGCAGCGCGCCTTTGCCTCTTTTTTGCTTTTGTTATATGCAGTTGTTAGAGAAAATAAACAACTTTCGATAAGATAAACGGGTTAGGCAAAGATCAGTCCGTCCCCTCTCCGGTCCTCGCAGGAGCCAGGTGTCGGAGGCGCGCCCCGGCATTTATTACCTCGTCCCATCAGCAAATATAAAGCCACCCGCAGAGCTCTCCTTGTTTCGGCAAAGGCAAGCACCGCGTCACGGGAAAGATCGTGAACTGCCGGGAGCAGAAAAGCCTTGAGTGAATTACGCAGTGTGAATTATCCTCCGAGCTCGACGCCGATCCAGATTTCGCTGCCGAGGGAAGGGAGCGAGCTCCCACTCCTTTCAGCTCGTGCAGGACTGGCGCCTCGGCTCGAAGACGGCAAACGCCGAGCGCGACGCACGTGTCCGCCTCCGGTGGTGGTCACACGCGGACCTGCCGGATGTCCGTGGTGCAGGAGCGTGGGGAGGACGGGCACGGGACATCTTCGGTGACAGGGATGCTGCGGCTCACCCATGCACCAGGCAGGAGGGATTGCTGCAGGAATAAAGCTGAATCCCTGTTGTAAAAATGTGCAGATTAAATATTTTTAAAACCTAATCAAAAGTAGCAGTGTGTGGGAGCCAGGCGTCCTCAGAAGCTGTTAGAAATATTCCTCTTTTTCCTTAGGGGCTGCATCAGGGGGTGCCAGCTCCTTCCTCGGCATCCTCGTTTGACTGTGTGGGAATTCGCCTTAGGCAGAACTGAGACGCGCTCATTTCAGGAGCGCATGAGCCGTCTTGCAGAGTCCATCAGGAAACCCGTCAGCAGCTCAGATGGCTCCTGAGCAGCAGAGACCTGCGACTGTTCAAAGCCAAGTCGCCACCGAGCCTTGCAAAACCATCCCGGCTCTACCCACCGCTCCTTCCAGCCCTGCCAGGCTCTCCGGGCAAAGGTAGCGCTGCCGTTGTTCCCTCCGTAACGTGCTCGTCCAGGATAACCCGCACTCATCAGCCAGATCCCGTGGTCCTGTGCGAGCCTAGGTGCTGGCCCGCCCGTGCCCCGTGCTCACCCAGGCTTCCAGGTTTCCACGTCAGCGGGATTGCAGGGGATGAACCCGGTTGCCATGGGGGCTGCACCACGGAGGATGCGAATGAACGTTTTAACGCGCTCAGCTTCCGTCGTAGCCCGCGTCTTGTACTCGGCACCTGGGTCTGGAAAACGTGGTTTCCACAGCTCCCGTTTTCTTCCGCCGTGCCGTGCATGGCAGCAAACCGGGCGTCTTCACCGAGTCCGTGCCACCTCTCCCTTCCACCGCGGCTGCCCGGGAAACACGGGGCTCTCCTTGTGGAGGCCAGTTTTACGGGTACAGGTGTGAACACCCTTCATTGCCAAATCCCCAGCTCGGCTTTCCCGGCCTTTTTCAGAGATGACGGGGAGCCGGTGCCCCGGTCCCAGCTAGCCCAGCCTCCCGCCGTGCTGCAGGAGCTCTCCCTGCGTGCCGCTCCTGACGCCGCGTGGGCTTCAGCGACGAGCTCCTGCCTTTCCCAGCAGGACCTCCTTCTCCAGCCCAGGCGTCCTCACCAGATCTCATCTAGATGATTTTTTTTTTTCCTGTGCTCTGCTTAGGTCTGTTCCTCCCAGTTAACCTCCCAGGGCTGCCCCCCACAAATCCCCCGAGCTGTGATTTATGCCCTTCATATACTTGTAGATAGTTATCATATCTTGCCACGGATGTCGGCTAGCCCAGCTAGGCAGATTTAGCTCTTTTAATCTCTCTTCATAAGTCAATCCCTTCAGTCGCTTAATCATTTTTGTTGTTCTCCTCCAAATTCCCAGCGAGATGGTTCGTCTTGCGAGTGCCTGATGCACGGTCATATATTTACCAAAACCTCAGCAGCTGAACACAGCGACAACGCTGCACGGAAGCTGCTTACTCGCCTGCAACCCGAAGAGTCGTTAAGCTCCCGACGAGACACCAAGCGGCTCCACGCGCTCTGGCGTGTGCCGGGGACAGCTCGGCAGCGAGAGCACGGAGGTGGGATGCAGTTGGGTGACGTTGGATGGCTCTTGCGGCCGATGTGTCCGAAAGGGGATGTGCCCAAGCTCTGCCAAGAAAACCTTTCGTGGCCAAAAAAGCTCCACCACTGCAAACACCCACGTCCCCCGTGGTGGCAAGGATGTCCCCGTGGCGTGGGGCACGCGGGCGGAGGGACGGCCCGGCCCAGCCCAGCCGGGGGACGGTCGCCCGAACGCCGAGCCCCGTGCCACGCTCACTGGGTGTCATCCAGGGCAGCCCAGGAGGAGAGGTGACGAGGGAGCCGCTTTCTAATCGCATCTCTGGCCCAGCTTTATCGCGTTCCTTTCAGAAGGCGGAGGCCTGCGGATAGTGTGCGAGGGCTGGGAAAAGCCACCTGGCCGCGGGGCCCGTCGGAGAGGAGCGGGGTGTATGGAGAAGGTTCAGGCAGGCTTGGATTCTGGTGGAGTCGTTCGGAGGAGGACGGGCGGGCGGTGGGAGCGGCCAGGGCGGCGAGGGTGCACGGTGGGGCTCTGTCCTCGCTCTGAACCATCAGAAAACCTATGTAAGGCTTCTCCATCAAAATATTCCTGCTGCCCCTGAATTCCCCACTTCGCAAACAAACAGGCTCATGCTCGAATTTACAGCCCAGCAGCCCGCACGCCGTGGGCTGACAGCACATCCACCCGCTCTTTTAACGGGAAAATCTTCCCCGTTTGTTTTCAGCCTCCGAAACGCGGAGGGGAAGCCGCCTCCGCTCTTAAAACCAGGTCAGAGACCCCCAGGCTGCGGAGGTGGGGGAACAGCGTGCACCTCCCGGCGCGTTGGCGTGTCGGAGCCTTCGTGTGCAGCAGCAGAGGGAAGGAAGGGTGAGATGTCCGAGCCCGGGAGACCTTCCAGACGTGAGTTTGTTGGTCTGGGAGAAGACTGGGATCCTCGGGAAGGCAGAAACCACCACGGGCAAATCGCACGGTGATCGATAAGGCTGACAGCAAGAGGTGAGGTGTGGGTGCGTGGGGGTCCCCGGGGAGAGGAGGCGAGAGGAGCGGGAGGGCTGCGCAGCGTCGGGGCTCTGCAAGGGTGCAGCGAGGTCTCGGACGCGGCTCAGTGCCATTGGAAGGGACAAAGGGAGGACTCTGGCCGCACAAAGGGATTTTTTGGGGGCTCATTTTTTTTCTCCCAGCCCCGAGGGAGCACAGCACAGCGAAAAGCACAGCAAACCTTACAGCGGAGGGCAAGGGCGCTGGTCCCTGCCCATCCCCGCGTCTCGGTCCAGGAGGTGTCCCTGGGGCGCGAGGGGCCCTGGTAGCACCCCAAAGCTGAGCGACACCTCCGCTTCGGAGAGGGGTGATGCCCCGAGCACCCCAGGGCCAGGGTTTCACAACGAGCCCCAGCAGCGCTGGGCTGGCTGGGCGGCAGTTTACATTTTTCAGTCCCGTCCCCCTCCCTCTTCCTTCCCTGTCCCTGTTATTTATTGTTTTCCCCCCGTGATGCCTTTTTCATTATGAGATAAAAAAACTCTCCCACTCCCCGTAACTGGAAACAATAGGCGCCCAGCCTGCCAGCCTCCGCCGACGGCCTCGCTAAAGCCAAGGGCTCGGTTTCGATAAGCTCCTGTTACAGCCGACGCTTTCTCGTCCCTGCACAAAGCGGCCGTTTATCGCATCCCTGGGGACGCAGAGGGGAGTCCAGGTGGGTGCCCGAGCCCCCCAGGCTGCCTGAGCCCCCCAGGCTGCCCCACACCGGGGCAGGAGCGGCGTCTGCAGCGGGGCTGGGCTGCACACGCCATGGAGCATCCACAGCGCTGCTCTTCCTGGGGTCTCAGCTCCGTGCTCCCAAATCCCCCCGCCGTGACGTGCAGAGGCAAAGGAGAAGCAAAGGAATAAAAAAAGCTTCCAGCCCAGGAGCCCCGCCTGGGCTTTTCACAGCAAAGCTGTAAGCGATGGGTGATCTCCTCTCTTCCCGGGAGGCCAGGGCGCGTTAGGATGAAAACCCTTCTGGAGTAAGGTGCGCCCAGGTGCAATCCGGTAAACTTCGCCCTTCACATCTGCCCGTCCGCACCTCCAGAGCTCTGCGAGGGTCATTTAGCGGGGCGGCGATGGAGGTCTGGGGATGAGGACTGGTGTCCCACCACCACCACCGCTCCCAGGGGACCCATCCTGCCCTTGGGTCCGGGGGATTGGGAACAGCTCTTGGACGTTACCCTGCCAGAGCAGAAGCCCTGCGGCTCGAGGGCTGGGTGCGGGACGGAGCCCTGGCACGGCCATGAGCACCGGTCCCCGGCTCGGCTGCAGCCACCCGAGGCAGGAACCGGCAGCCCCGAGCAGATCCCCTGCAAACCTCACCGCTGGCTGTTTTTCAGCTGCCGAGCCATAAACCCGGCTCTCCCGCTTCCAGACACCAGCTGGAAGGTGTTGCCGTCCCGAGGGCAGGGGAGAGCAGCCGGGACAAAAGCCCGACATCGCGGCTGGACCCGGGCCGTTGCGTGCGGGCTACGCGGCCGAGCTGCACCCAGCGCGCCGTCCTGGGCACCGGACAGCCCCCGCTTCCCCAACCGCTCCGTCTAATGGAAACCCTACCCCTGCAAACACTTGCTCCCTTTATATCTTTCTCCCTTTTTTTATTTTTTCTTTTTTACGGGGAGGCCTTGGAGGAAAGGGAAAGAGAGGGGGCTGGCACCTCCCCCCTCCCCCTTGTCTCTCCGAAATAAAGGGATGCAGCTGGGGAGGCAGCAGTTTCTGGAGCAGTATGGATGGGGTGAGAAAGTCATTACCTGCCTTGGGTTTCACTGTGGGAATGGCTGCACCTTGCCCGGGGAAACGCTCGTGTCTGGGGGCCTTGCGAGGGGAAGCGGCGGGGGGGGCAAAGGGGCAAAAAAAGGGTCTGTAAACCAGAAAGGGAAAAAAGAGAAAGGAGGGGATTTTTTTTTTAGGGGTTGGTTGGGTTTGGTTTTTCTTTTTTTTGCACATGGACATGTAGAGTCTGAAATAAATTACCTGTCTCCAAAAACAGTGCATTAGGAGGAATAATCGATTGAACACGCCACAAACTCTTATTTTACGGCTCTGTAAGCCCAACTGGTGCTGGGGAAGTGGGGGCAGAGAGACGCCGTTAGCCACAACCGACGGGACCCTTCGGCGGGGTGATTGGTTTTTTTCAGTCTTTCCTTTTTTCTTTTCCTCTTCCTTGTTTTTCCTCTCCTCTCTCATTTTGTGCTTCGGGGTTTGGTTTTTTTGTTTGTTTCGCTGTTTTTAACCTCCCCCTGGGGACTTCTTCCCCCCTTGTTCTGTTGGGGGGGAAGAGAACCAGATTGTGTTTCTCCAGCTCCTGGCTAAAAGAAATGACATCAGCCCGATGTGTTTGAGCACCTCATCCCTTCCGCACTCCTTACCCCTCCCTGCCCTGAACTGCTTAGTAATTTAGAGGTTAATAAGGGATTATTATTCTTTCCCCCTATTTGTTAGTATGAGGGATGGTAGCTTGGCGCGGCGGTGGCGCAGAGGAAGCGGCAGGATGCGTCCGCCTGCAGGGCACGGGCTCGTTTCTCTCCGCACCTTGCAGCAGAGCATCCCAAACCCTCGCTGTGCCGCTGCTCCGGCACCCCCGGCCACCAGCCCATCCGCAGGGTTCCTGCCTCCCTTCGCACCGGGGCTGCAAACTGCTCCTGGAGCTTTCCCTGGTGAGACGGCAGCGAGACAGCGTCCTCAGATGGTTCGAGGGCCGGGATTCTGCATCCGCCATCCCAAGAGCCGCACGGACACCTCCTCGTCTGGCCGGCGTGCGGGTGAGGAGCCGCAGGCAGCCCCAAGACCCTCCAGGCTCTCGTAACGTGGCAGGAGCCGGGAGAGCAAGCACGGGGCCGAGGTGGAGAGACATGAGAACAAAGGGGAAGAAATTTAAAGACGATTTCCAGAGCCAAGAATAAATCCGTGAAAAAGGACAAGAAGGTGGCGGCAGTCGGGGGAACGTGAGGATTTCTGACAAGTTCCCAGCTGAACAGTGATATGCGCCAGGAGGGTCATTAACTCCCCCAACGGGAGGAGATATTCAGCTTTTTCGGAAGCCCCTGGGTCACTTCCTCGGCTTTCTGTGCCTCCCTGACACTCCGTTCCAGCACCCCGAGGGGCCGGGTTCGCAGCCGGCTCAGCCCCGAGGGAGCGCAGGCTGCAGGAGCAGAACCCCACGCTGCGCTGCCAGCTCCCCAGTGATCTCCAAGCCCTCCAACAGCCGCCCGAGGCTGAAGAACGGGGTCTTGACAAAGCAGCGGTGGACTCTGCGGTTCGCAGCGATCCGGGAGAATTCGCAGCTGCGGTGCAAGTGCTAAAAGCAACTGCTAAGAGCCGAGGCCGAGGGAAGGGCTCCGGCCCCAGGGAGAAGCAGGGCTGGCGCGAGCGTGCTGCCGCGCTCTGCAGCGAGCAGCGGTGTGCGCTGGGCGAGCCCCGCGTGAAAACAAATCTCTTCTGCGGTCTTTGTCAGAGCACAGACTTTCCCAGCTTGCTCAGTCCGGCGGGCCGCAGAGCGACCAGACTTCAGGGGAACCAAACATCAGGCAACGTGTGGTTTTTCAGCCAAACGCGGGCGGAGGGGACACGCTCTCGCTCCGTCGGGAAAGTCCCTCCTGCTGCCTGCGCGGCGGCGGGGGAGGCAGAAGCACCGGGCTTCCCCGAGGGGACCGCAGCCAGGCGGCTGGCCAACCTTGGCAATGCGTTATGAACGCCCTAAATCTCTCTGGAAGAACACAACCGCGCTTTGAGGCCCAAAACCCCGGGTCACGCTACGTGCCTGGAGCCAGCCGTGCCAGCCGCAGGTGAGTCAGCAGCCCCGGGAAGGTCCCGTGCCTCACCCGAAGGTGCTCCGCGGCAGACATCGTTAACCTCAAGGATGCAGCCAACTCGATCCCCTGCTTGCGTTATCCATAATTAAAGTTGCGCTGAGGAAATAAATCTTGTTCCCCACTAATACGGCGGAGGAGCGTGTTAAATTATGGCTCAGTTTATCAAATGATTGCCCGATGCAGCTACCTTCTTTAATAACTCATGATAAAACATGTCATAAAATGATTTGGGAATTCATACCTTCTGGATGACGCCGTGACAAACTGCTGTAATACGTTTTGCTACAGGAAGGTGCGTCGTCTTGTTTTATTTAAAGAAGCGGCAAGTGAATTCAGTATTCGTGTAAATAAGGGGCTGATCGGCAGGCGAGGGCTCTCGAGAGCCCGTGGGCAGAAGAAGGGAATTGCCCTCGCAGCTTTGCCGGCGTTACCTTCCGATCCTCCCCGCTCCCACGCTCTTCCGGCCATGCCTGGTGGATACCTGCACCGCTTCTGTCCCTTCCTCCTGCTTCCCCCTTCCACCGCCTCTGGGATGGCAGCATCTGACTCCAGCCCTGGCCAGGTCCGGGCGGCTGGGCGCTGGGACCGGACCTGCTTCACCCTGAGCTCGCGTTAACGACTGGAGGTAGATGCCGTGGCTTCCACCTCGTCCTCGCTTGGAAGTGTTTACAAGCGGTTTGAGAACCCTTGTCAAAACACAACCGTCGGGAGCTGCTGAAGATGCCGCACGGAAATAGAGAGGAGCAAATAAAAAAAAAAAAAAAGAAAGGAAAAACATCCCGTAAAAACATCCCCCTGTTACGTGGGTCACGTTTGATTATCTCCTATGAAAATTGAGTTCTCGGCAGGAGATGTAAATTTTTCACAGTGCAAATCTGCCGTCAGGCTCTGCAGGGATTTCCCTGGAGGAGCTCTCATCCCCTCTCATCCCAAGCCCCCCCCCTCCACCTTCCCGAGCCCAGCAGCAGCATCCCAGGGCTCCGCGAAGGCATTGCAGCCACCCCGCGCCCTCCCAAGCGCCCAGCTCCGAGGTGGCGCCTCCTGGCAGGGGGGCAGGGGAAAGCCCCGTCCCGGCAGAGGCGGCGTGCCCCCAGCCTGCCCCAGGCCTGGGCACAGGAGCGAGAGGGACGGAGAAGAAAAACCAAGATGGTTTTTTTTCATCCCCTCACTGAGCTGGGAGAGTTTTCAGAGACACGGTTAACGTTCTCGCTTAGACGCCAGCACCGCGCAGCCCATCAGCGGCGAGCCGCGTCCACCCCCCCAAGGCAACGCACACGCGACGCCGGAACCACCAGAGTCTCTGCTGTGCATCTGCCGACCCCCAAAACCCCTCCCCCCAGCTTCCCTCCGTGGGGCTGGAAGGGCTCCCGGCGCCCCACAGCTCTGCTGCTCCCCGGGGCTTTGCAGCCAGCAAGCACTGGACAACCCGCGGGAGAGGAAACGCAGCTCTCCACGGCCACGGACGAGGTGCTCTCCGTCGCCCCTGCGAGCGCGGCCCTCGGGACGAAGGCAGGCTGCTGCGGCCGGCAAGTTGGTGCTGAGCCCCCCGAGCTGCAGCCCCCCGCGCCCCCCAGGGCCGTCCTGCCTGCCGGTAGCACCCCTATAAAGTCGCGAAGCAGCTCTCATAATCGGCCCCTGTTTTCCCACTCTCATAAATGTCCAAAGCATTTGCATTTTAGGCTGAAATTCCCCATGTTCAATCTCCGCCCAGAGCGGAACGTCTGCGGGGAAAGTCTGAGCAATTTTCCTTCATCCATTTGCGATTTATCAGCAAAAAAGGGAGAAAACCAACCCTTTTCCTAAAGTAAAAATAGTCTAACCGCGCTTTTATAAAAAAATCACGGCTAAAGCAAAACAGCAAAAGTTTGTAACTTGAATCCTGGATGGAACCACAAAGCTTTACAAGGTTTGGGGGGGGAGGGCGGGGGTGGGAATGCCTTAAAAATAAATAAATAAAAGTTCCCACATTGTAAACTAAATTAGATAAATACCACAAAACAAATATTGCATGTACGCGAGTCCTCAAACAATCAGTTCAGGCCCTGCCCGGTGTCCTGTTTTGTCTTTGTTAGCCATGAAAATTCGGGTAATTGTGCTTGCTGCCAGGGGCCTTAGCAGAAACAGCTAGATTTAAGTAAATATTACAGAATATCCATCGGAAACACATTTCGAGTCGATGAGCACAAGTATACGCGCTACTAACCTCACTCAACAAGTCGCGTTCATCCACAGGCGACACGGAAACACGCAGCGTGACTTACTCGCCCAGTAAAGCCGCTTGAGTCTCCGGCTGCCAAATTCTTGAGGCAAATTGCTTACAAATGGGCCCTGAGTGGATAAAAGTTACTGCTACGACCGCTCAGTTCAAAAAAAAAAAAAGAAAAAAATTGAATAATCACTAATTAAAATCACACCCTGCAGACAACTCGTGAGCGAGGAAGCCCTTGTTCACCCAGGCGGGGGTTTCTCCCACGCACAGCCCTGGCAGGAGGTCCCATCCACCCGGCGAGGACCGGCTCCTCCTGCCACCGCCGGTGACGCTGCCCACGGCCCTTCTCTTTCAGTTTGCCCCCAAAAATCGGAAGGGATAGCCGCTACCCTGACCTGCCGGCTCGGATTCACCTCAGCCAGCCGCGGAGAGCCAACAGAGGTGGCTGCAGCTCAAGTTTTGAGGCTTGAAGCTCTCCCCAATCTCGTGGCCGGCACCGTGGTGGGGGTGTCCCCACGGCCGTCGGGTTGCCGTGGCATGCAGGCTGTGGGGAGAATGGGGAAGGGGAAGGTTGCCCACCCACTGCTGCTGAAGGGGCTGGAGAGAAACCGCAACGCTCACAGCAAAAGCAGGGGTGCAAGGATTGCCAGCACGGTGCCGGGGGGCAGGAGAAGAAACAAGAGGCAGCTGGGAAGGCAAGGTGACAGCAGCGACGGGGGACACCCGCGAGCAACCCCTTTGCTCCTGCGGGACGCGCGGGCCAGCGGTGCCCCGACGGAGCGGCTTGGCCTGATGCAGCAGGAAGAGGAGCAGATGCTGCTGGTCCTGCCGGCGGCGACGCGAGGGGAGCGCGGTGGCTTCTTCCAGCCTGACACACGCTGGATTCCGCGGAGGACGTGGGACGCGGTCACGCAACCAGAGCTTGGTGCGATTTGCAAACTACAAAAGAGGAAGAAAGTCAGGAACTACTTTTTTTCTTTTTTTAAAACTCCGTTTGCCAAAAAAAAAAAAACCAAACCCCAAAGCATCCCTCTCCCCTCTGTTTTTCATCTGGGGAGAGTTTTGAATTTCTGTGTACTCGTTTCCTTTTTACATTCCAGTCCCCTCTCTCCAGTCTGCGCGACGGTGCTCGTCGCCCAGCCGCTCTCGCAGCTCGTCTGACACACGCGATGCCTTCCCCGGGGAGATGCAGCCCTGCCCCGTCCCTTCCCTCCTCCGCTGCAGCCCCAGGCTGGGGAGACGGGAAAAAGGAGGTTTTGAGGGGAGTGAGCTGGGGTCTAGCAAATTCCCCGCTCCCCGGGCAGGCTGTGGGTGCGTGTGCCTTGCACGTCCCATCCACGCCGGTCCCCGGGTACCCGGAGAGGGTGGATGCTCGTGGCTAGAGGTGCTGTGAAACGGTGCAGGGGGGTAGGGAGGGACCCCCAGGCAGGACCCTCAAACCCCGCCAAGATCTCGTTTGCCCACCGCCACTCTTCCCTGTGCCCAGCTGCTGAGTCTGGCAGCGAGGGCACCAGCTCCGCGGCCCGGCTAATTTCACACGAGGACATTTGAGCACTGCCTAAGCCCATTTAAAACCTGATATGATCCCATAAACTCTGCCTATCTTAACTCGTATTAAACAGAAATGACTGAAACCGTGTTGTAAGCGAGCCGTAAGTCAGTTCATCTGCTCCTTCCTTGCCTCTTCTAAATGGGGGCTTAGGGGAAGAAGAGCCATCAAGGAGCTTGAACTAGTAATAACGGTGTTATGTTGCAGTAGAGAAAATTAAAGTTAAACATTAGGGAAACCTTTATAACTCTAGTTAGAGTTCAGACAGTGGAACGAGCTGCTCGGGGAGATCGTTGGATTGCTTTCCCCGGAGATACGCAAGGATAAGGCTAAACACACGGCTGACAAGGATGGTTCACCGGCCTGACGCAGAGGATAAAACGGAGCAGGTGAGCAGGTAGAGGTTCCTTCCAGCCGCAATAACCCTGCGCGATCAGCGCAGGGCCCCTCTGCACTGGAACGTCGTAAAACACAGCCTCATTTTTCACAGCCTCTTGCACAGCAATGCGCCTGCGGAGCGCTTCCCAGCACCGAGTGACACAGAAACACGGCTCCGGCACTGCGAGTACTAAGTGGCCGGTGCTGCAGGAAACGTAAAAGCGCAGAACAAAGAAATCTGTAATAACATGTGTCTAGGGAAATTGCCGGACGGTGGGAACGCCTCCAGGAGGGCTTTAAACCTCTCCGTCCAGAAGGCTGCACTGCTGGGACAGCGGAAGCAGAACCAGCAACGCAGCGTTTGAACCGCTACAGGTTTTCCCGTGAAAGCTCTTCGCCAAACAGATAGCCCACGTGCCTTCCCACCGCTTCGACGACAAGCTGCAAACACCCAGCGCAGGCGGAGGCCCGCCCGAGCCCCGGCTACGGCGGGGTCCGTTGGGTCCCGGAGGGTCTCCGCTGCTCCCTTCGAGAGCTGCCTGCTTCTTGCGCCAGCGAGAGCTGCGTTCTAGAGATGGCTGCTTCGTCTGTCGGGACGGAGGACACGGGAAGCCCCCTTCACCCCTGCAGCGGCCCCAGGCGCAGAACCTGGACGCTGCGTCCCTGGTAGAGCCCCAGCGGGCTGCCACGGCGTGCGGAGCAGAGGCCAAAAACGTCCTGCGGCTAAAGAGAGAGGAAAGAAGAAGGGGAAGGAGAAAAGGATGCTTCCCAGAAACGCAAGGAGGAGGCGCAAGGCGGCCGGGCACACCAGGAGGGGGCCCCAGCTGCCTTGGCCGGGAGGGACCCCCGCTTCTGGCCGAGAGGAGGGGGCAGGGGAGCAGGGGGGAGAGCTGGAACCAGCAGATAATCTCTCAATCAGCCCTAGCTAATTTGTAAGGCATTACTGAAATGTCGACCGTACATATGTTAGTGTTAAGTCAAGTGGAAGGTATGCTCAAAATGCGATAAAGAAGTGGCTCAAGGAAAGAGGAGGAGCACGGCAGATAAAGAGAAGGAGCCAGGGCCACGCCGTGCCACGACGGCAAGTGCCCGCTGACAACGTGACGGGGGATCTTGCTCAGGGACACGGTCGGGATGTCTCTCATTCCTTCGCCGTCCCCGGCACGGGCAGACCCACGAGGGATCCTTGGACGTTGATGTTCGCTCCGTTGCTCCTGTACTTTCGCCCCTGGAGAAGCGTAAGGGACAGCCGAGATGCGAGCGAAGCGCAGCGCACGCGGGCAAGCGCACAGGGGGACGGCGGAGGTTTTCTCTTCCACGCTGCTTTGGGGCGTTTCCCCCACTCCGACCTCCCTGGTGCCTGCGATCCCCAGCACAGCTGGGCAAAGCAGTGACCCGAGCCAGGGCACTCTGCCTCCGCTCCCCTTCGCCGCGGCCGTACACGAGCCCTCTGCTTGGATTTATCCCAGGGCCACGGCTTTGAAATTCTGGGAGAGAGAGGGGAGAGGGAGAGAAGGCTTTGCCTGGCCAGCAGATCCCTCCCAGGACTTCAAAGCCTCTTGGAGTCGTCCCAAAACAAAATAAGATTTCTCTAAGTTTCCATCAGGACGGAGGGAGAAGCCTCCCTGCCAACCTCTGCTGAGCACCTCTGCTGAGCCAGCGAGCCGGGCAGCCGCGTGCTCCCCTTTCCCCGCATCTCAGAAGGGGAAAAAAATTCGCACATCGCCTCCTCCTGCCTCAGCTAAAAGCAGATGCAGAAGATTGAATGCCAGAAAGACTGGCAGCAGGAAACTGGATTTCTTCTTCGTTCCAGCAATTTGATATATACACGTGCAGCCTGGCTTCGCTTTCGGTAGCGCCGGGATGCAGAGGTGGGTGTGCAGCCCAGCTTCCAGCTGCTGCGGAGGCAGGAGAGCGCTGGAGTTTAATGGCTGTCATACTAGCAGTAGCTATTTAATATTTGATGTTTAGTCTGGTTTGTCCGCTTTCCCCTTTAGGATCGGGTCTATTCCAAACAAACAGAGCCAAAACAGGCTTAGAGCGGAATCTGGTTCAAAGATAGACACAAATTGATTTCAGACTGGCCCAGGCGGCTGACGTGCCTTCCCACCCGAAAGCAGGGTTCGGCTCCTGCTGCCGCCGGCCGCTTCTGGGATCCTCAGGCACCTGCAGCGCTGCTGCAGGACACTGGGCTCCGACAGATGGGAGATCGGGCTCTGGGTCCGAGACCTGGGGATGTTCCGCCTCCCCCTCTGAAGATTCACGGGCCCAGGTGGAGCTGCCGGTGGGAACGGTCTCACTTGCCTTCTCCTACCTCCGGATGGAGCGACAGCCACCCAGCTCGGTGGACCTTGGTCCCTGCCAACGGCCACATGCTCCTGCGGAAGAATCACCGCCGTCGGGGATTTCCTCCCATTTTTAGAAACCATCTTCTAAAAAATAAACCAAAACCCCAGTCCCCAGTGTCACTGGCATCTCCTTGGCAAGGCGTGGGTGCGTAGCGTTAGCGCGCGTTCTACAGCGCGTGAGCTACAGACAGATGGAAAAACAGTTAACGTTCCTGTTTTACATGCTCCAGCCTGGTTTTGCAGGGAGCAGGTCTGGCAGCTGAGCTCTGCCAAGACAGGCAACTGCAGGTATTTAACTCAAGAATGAGATTTGGACCGTGATGCACCAAGGTCTCTGAGGTTTCTGGACACAGTGGAAATCACAGGGAGGATCTGGTCTCAGTAGGCTCAGCTTTAGGGAAGAGATTAATCTAGGGCTTCGTGGTTTAGAGTATGGCATGAGAAACAGCACAAGCAGGAGCAAATACATGGATTCGGGGGGCTGGACTACGCTACCTTCTGCCTCCCAGGATAAACTACCCCTGGCTGCTGCTAAAATAGGGCATCCGCGAAAAAATAAAGGGCAAGAACATAGACGAGGACATAGATGTGCAGCGTGGAAGGGATGTATCCACCCCCTGGGCCCTTTCTGCTCCCCGGCGTGGAGCGGGCGCCACCAGCTCGTGCCCCGAGGCTCCCCGCACCGCCGGCCATGGGAAAGCCGCCTTGCTCGTCCCAAACCGTCAGCCCAAACCCGTGCACCCTGCAGCAGAGTGGGGCATCCCACCCTGGACAAAGACGCCAGCCGGTCGCAGATCTGCTCAGCCTCCTCTTCCCTACCCCTGCCTCCTCGGGCTGCCGGGGAAGAGAGAGGCTGACTTATTTTTTCTTGCCTAAATGAAGAGCAGGGTAACCCTAAAGCGACCCCAGATGCCTGTGCTGACCTCCTCACCCTGCGAGCCTTCCAGAGCCGCTGTTAACCAAGAGCTCCGAGGCCAAGGCCAGACACCCAGGAGCCGGGGGTGGATGGGGGAGGATTAGGAGCCAAAATATCCCCATTCCTCCGGCGGTAACAATGCAGCAGGGATGCGGCCGGCCACCGGGCTCCTCCGGAGCACGAGTCCCAGGAGCCATGCCGGGCCTCATCCTGCAGCGCCACTGCTGCCTCAGGGCTCAGATGGGGGACAGCTGTGCAGGCAACAGGCTCTGTGCTGAACGTGATGCTTGTCGGCCGGTCAGCCGTCTCCAAGCCTCAGCCAGATGCAACCTGACATGCAAAATCCATCCGGCCGCTGGCTCTCGGGACAGATCAGGCAGGGGGGGGCCCGTGATTTTTTGGTCTAATCCAGTGTCTGGCTCCCTTTAGTGCAGAGGAAGAGGGCACAAGGCACTTTTTCTCCCCCTCTCTGCACACATAAGCGATTTACGCTTCTAGAGGTGATGCCCAAAGCACGGCGGGGGGGAAGCCCGGGGCAGCTCGCTGCGGTGCTTTGGGCAGCAGAGACAGGGGCTGTTCCTCACCATCTCCTTCAGATCCACTGCGGTCTCAGCTGCTTGTCCCAGCGTTCCTGTGAGTCCGGCTGGGGAGCTGATCCAGCTGGAAATCACCCTGGTGAGGCAAAAAATCAAAAAAAAATTTCATGAGATCAAGTGCCTGAACAAGCTTTGCTCGCTCCTGCTGCTGCAGGGAAGCCGGAGAGAGGGGCGCGGGAAAGAAATAGGTGGGACCAGCGCTTCCAGCGAGGAGCGTGTTTTGGGTGTGCATGAGCACGGGTCTGTGCCCTCTGGATTTTACCTCTGGCAGTGCTTTCCCAGCCTTCGCTGGAGACAGAGGTGACCTGCCTGGCGAACTGCAGATGCTCAGCAGCCTCCAGCCCAGCGCCTTCACGCCTGTCACCGCCGCCGGCCCCGCGAGGACGCAGCCAGAGGAGAAGGCGCACGAGGGGAGGAATTTGTTGTTAATATCAAACACATGGGCAAACAATGCTCCTCAAGCAATATCACAGGGCAGATCAAAACTACAGCATGGATAAGCAGCGCAAAGAGCCCTATGAGGCTTCAAAACCTGGTTTAAAATAAAACCTAAACTAGGGAGCAACCGTACGAATCACGGTGCGCTGCAAACAAGGACGGGGTATATTTAATTTCCAGTTTATGAAGTCAGTTTTATTTATTTATGATTATGCTCCAGTGTTTAGCTTATGTACAAAGTAATGACTCATTTCTGAAGTAGCTACAAGTCGTATTTGGAACAGTACATTTCCTCCACAAGGAAATGAGAGAAACTAGCCGGCCTTTCGGTCCCGTCCTCCGAGGAGAAAGGCTCGATGTTTGCATCGGAAGATTTCCCTTGCCACCGTACCGTCGCTGCGGAAAGCGTCTGTCCTCCGGGGTAGGAAACCCCTGTGTTGTTAACCAACTGCGCCGGGGAAAAACGCATCAGCAGTAAAGTTTGCCTTCTGAGCGTTGAAGGCTGCAAAGCAGTGCCTTGACACAGCACCAGCTGGGCCGTGAACGGGGCGGAATAGAGACTTCCGTGCGGAGCACGCTGCTTCTGCTGGAACGGACCAGGCGCGCGGCCTCCGTCGGGCCAGGGTCTGCGCGCGGGTCCGTCGGCGCGGGCGCAGCGTGAGCAGGAACGTGCCCTGTCGCTGCCCCGCGTTCGGGTTCACACACGACGCGCGCTCCAGCGCTTCGCTGCCCTGCGGCCTCAGCGCACTCCTTATGGACGGGCTTTCGAATTCGTCCCTTCGGTTGCGACAATCAATCGCATGCTCTTCCTGCCAATCAAACTACTCCATTATGGAAAAATTGTAATGAAAAGTAGATATTAGATCTTGTCACAAAGTATTTTTGCCTTCTCTGTGCCGCAGCCCAAGGTCCGGTTACGCCCCGGGGCGATGCGATTCACTGGGCTGAGCCCTCTCTTCTCAGCCTTGTGTCCACCTCTTTTACCGTCTCCGTAGCGCGGCCCGCGCGCCCCGATGGCAGTTCATCGCAGCAAGGACATCGCAGCGCAGACTGCTCAGCCACCCCAGCAAGCATTGGTTTGCCTTTCTTTCCCCCCACAAACGCAAAGCGGAGGAGTCCGCACCGCTATCCCCACCCTCCAGCATCCCCATCGGCGCCGTGCCAGGGCAGGGAGGTGGGCTCGCAGACCCCGAGCATGGCTTGGCCCGCTCTCTCCACCACAGGGCATCGCCGGGAGACTTCAAAAGCATCGATGCCCCTGTCCCACCTCGGCCAGGTCCCAGCTCCAGGGGTCCCAGCGGCCTGGAGCCCCTCGCCCCACGCTGGGAGGGAGCCGCGCGAAGCCTCTGGAGGAAGCGCGATCAGGCTGCTATTTAAGGCCAATTATCTCAGCTCTGCTACAGGCTTCCTGATAATTCCCTGAATTAGCCGGGCAGCTTTGTTCTCGAGTGTTTTTGTCAGATATCTTGGACTACGCCGCGGGGAAGGGGGGTGGGATGGGACGGGGCGGGGGAGCGACGGGCACCGCTGCTGCATGTTTACAAGTTCCCAGGCAGGAACTACAAGGCTAATTAATTTCTCATTAAGGAAGAAGTTGAAGGATAAAGAAGCATAAAACCAGAGCTTTGGGAGACGCGGCGGAGCCCAGACACGCGTACACATCTTTGCCTTTCATGCATGAGAACGAAGCCCCTTTCATACTGCAAACGCCTTGGTTTCTGGTTCTCCGTTTTATCGGGAGCGCTCGGCCTTTCCGGAGACCTCCACTCCACCCCCTGCTTCAGGGGCTGGGGGGGCACGGAAACCCGTGAATCACTGCAGCCCCACAGGTCAGGCAAAACCAGGGGATTTCCGGAAAAGCCTCGGTCAGAGTCCCAGGGCGACACGATGAGAGTAGTTGGGATCCCATCCTGGAACTCCCGGGATGGATTCCCATCCCCGGAAGCATTCCGGGTCAGGCTGGACGGGCTCCGAGCAACCCAGTTGAGTTGATGTCGCTGCTGACGGCGGGGGGGTTGGACTGGACGGCCTTTACAGGTCCCTTCCCACCCAAGCCCTTCCGTGCCTCCATGATCCACAGCCCAGGCACCACTGCAGCTGCTGCGGAGAGCCAGGGACCCTTCCCAGGCGGAGCGCTCCCGGCCCCTGCTGCTGTTACAGACACGGATGGGCTCCATGAGCCTTGCACCACTTTCACGAGAAGCATCTTCTTGGGTTGGCCCTCGGGTGTCCCTGTGCTGTACTCGTCCCCTGGCAGCTGTGCTGGGACGACTTGGGTGCTAAAACAGCACCCAGAGGTCTTGAAGTCTGGATCCCACTTCGGGGGAAGATCAAAGCCTGGCGTAAGCAGACCTCAGCCGCCCCCCGCCAGCCACGGGACCTGGCCAGGCCACCACGAGCCACACCGCAAGCAGCCTGCAAAGCCGCTGCGAGGGACTGCAGGTGCCCGGCGGGCAGAGACGCCCCAACCCACCCAGCCCCACAGTTTGGTGGCCCCTGCCCTGCCCAAGCCAACCACCCCAGCTTGCCCAGGGTGGGGAAAAAGAGAAACTCTTTGCCAAGGTTTCCTTGCACCTTTGTTCTGTCGCAAGTCCTCCGCGCACAGCCCAGGACCGGCTGGCTGCTCTGCTGTGGCTGGAGGCTGCGGGCTGACACGAGCGGTTCAGCACCGTCTTTCTGCTGGGTGGGATTTGCCTCACGCCGTAGATTTTGAGTACTGTGAAAATCGGCCCATTTTGCCGTGTTCGACGGTGTGTTTTATAAGATACCGCGTCTCGAGCACGTTAACTAAGCACACNGGGATGCTGGCTCCTTCGACCATCACGTCGCTGAGCCCTGGACAGCCCCATGCCGCCGCTGTCCCACCGCCCCCATCGCCCTCGCCTGCTTGCCACGAGGACGAGCGCAGGACAGCAGTGACATTTAGCTGGTGAGGTTTCCCGATGTCCCCAGCTGCAGAGCCGTCCCCCGAAGCTGTTAGCACGAGGTCCCAAGCTGCAGGGCCCCGGGGCTCTGCTCCTTCGGAAACCTTCCGAGCCTGGCGCCGCTGTGTGGGGCACCGGGCTCTGCGGGTGAGCGCTGTGGGGGACGGCTGAGACCTCAGGCCACCAGCCAACTACAAAACACCCAGAGCAACTGCTGGGAAGGAAAGAGCAGCTCCAGCCTGGAGGGAGAAGAGAGAATTAATATTGGTGCATGGGTAAATAAGAGCAGNTAGATTTTGAGTACTGTGAAAATCGGCCCATTTTGCCGTGTTCGACGGTGTGTTTTATAAGATACCGCGTCTCGAGCACGTTAACTAAGCACACGTTACGTTTTATCAAGCAAATAACGAACGAGAGGAGAATAGGGCTGTGTTTCTTACCTACACCTCCCGGAGAGGGGACAGCGCGCGGTTCCAGGAGATGGCAGGGTCCTCAGGAGGCGGCGGCGGCGGNGCCAGTTTCTGCCTCCACGCTGCAGAGCTGTAACCCCGGCGCAACCATCTAGGTCAACGTTTGCAACGAGGTCGCGTTCTCCAAGCTCCCATGCAACAGCTTCAAACACCGAACCGCCGAAGCGCGTTCAGCGGAATGGGCGTTTGCTCAGGCGGGCCCTTGGTCAGCCAGCACCCTTCGCTAACACACCCCGTGCGTCACTTGGGCGAGGCTTGCTCCGAGTGCTCCGTCANGAGGTCCCCCGGGACCGCGGTGGGGACGGCGGCCACGCGGGAGCTTCTCACCCTGGGAGCCCTGGCTGCCCAGTGGGGTGCAGCAGCATGCGTCTGCAGGGCTGGGGGGCTGCACGGCGACGGGGGCGCACAGCACGGAGCAGAAGGGAGGACTGCGNGCTCCGTCACGACCGACAGGAGGGGTTGCTCAGCTCTAGCTCAGGGTCCCAGCACCGGCCACTGATGCCAAGCGCAAGCCAAGAGTTCTGTGCCCTGGCACCATCGGCCAAGTAGACAAACCGTTCATTCCACTGAGCCTTACCTCCTTCCTCCTCATTCTCTTCACTACCCATCATCGAGCCCTGTGTTAGATGCTCTCTGACTTTGTTGCAGCGGCCAGGACTCTCTCTCGAGAGCGAGCTGTGCAAGAGCTCTCCACCTCAGGCAGGAGCAAGAGTGCTGCTGTGAAACCCCCCCATCCCGCCTTCGGTTTGGAATTCGCTCCCTCCCCGTGCTGCTGTGGGGCATTTCACAGTGATGGTAGGACAACGGGGAACACGCATCGGTTTTTAGCCTAGAATGAGACACAGAAGAACCCTCAGCTCCACTTGGAATCCCAAGCAGATGTTTGCCTGGACGTCACCACCCTCGCGCGCACCTCCATCGGCGAGCAAAGCGGGCTGGGGCCCTTCGTTCGGCTCCGAGGCCCTTTCCGCACCTCACCTAATGCTGCTCCAGCTCCATCCCTGCCTCGGCTGGAAGCTCATCTGGGCAGGAGGACCTGGCCCGGACCAGCGTTAGCCCTTCCAGAGGAACGGGCTATCAGTCACTGCTCGGAGCACGCAGAGCTCGGAACTTCGTTGGGTTTTCTCCGCAAAACCGAACCTTAGCGTGTTTTAGTAAACAAGGGATAAAAAGGACTTGCAAAATATTTCACCGTAGCCCTCTCCAGAGCACTGCCGTAAGCTGGCACAGCCTGGCCGCCGCTGCAGGTCGGTTTTATAAAGGGATGGCCCATGCCGTTGGATCATCCCCCGGCGGCAGCCGGAGCGCGAGCTTGCTGGGACACTGGGGCTTAGGGAGAGCTCGCAGGCTGCGAGGGTGAGCAGCAGGTTTGCCTAAAAGAGGCAGAGCGAAGCGCATGAGAGGAAGCTGTTCCCTGCAGTCTTATTTTTCCGTTCTTATTTCTTATTTACACAGGTTTTTCAAGCTCCGCTCTCGTATTTTTGCCCTTTGCAAATGGAAAAGGGTAACACAACACGCCAAAGTCCTGACCCTGAATAACTGTGCGCCATCTCCCTCAAGATCAGCTCACCGAGCCCATATCCAGTTAATCAGCTCCTGGAAAACCAGGTCACACCCCAACATCTACTCTTTAGGCTCCAAAGATTCTTTTCCCTGCGTTTAGAGGCCGGCGAGGGCCTGTCCTCCCGTTTAGTTCGGATTTCTCGGCCGCGGGCATACCTGCGGAGCGAGGCCCCGCGCGGCGGGCGCGCCGTGTCGGAAGCCCCCAGAAGTTCGCCACCCGTCCTGCGGCCACGCGCTCCCGCTCTCTCCTCCGGCCAGATGGCTCGCTGCAGCGCGCTGTTGTCAGATTACCGCTGTCTGGAACTGCTCAGTGTATCATTTGCCTTATGCTTTCATTGAACGGATCATCGACCCCACTTTTCCTCATTGTCTTTGATTATCCGAGGGCATCCCATCCGCTGCCTCATACAGAATTCCCAAGAGGATCCCACCCCTTCCACGCATAAAACCAGACGTCCTCTCGTTTTCCAGAAGCCTGGATCCATCCCCCTCTGATAACTCATTCCTCTGTATCCACATTTCGCTGAAGGACAGGGAGTGGAGGAATGGTTGGGGGATTAGTCAACTGTAGATTCATGAAAACAGGGGGGAAAAAAAAAACAAAACTACTTGCCTCAAACATTAGTTAGGAAATTAAATTACTCCCCACTTCATCTGTATTATTTAGGCTTAATTGTATTACTGGGGCTGTAATACAGTGAAAATAGAATTATTGGCAGAGGTATTGCAAGAATGGCATCTTCAGGAGAGCAGGAAGAAAGGGTGCTGGGCTGGTATTGATGGAGAAGGGGCTGAGCGCTGCCCGGTGCTGAGCCAAAGGCTTTCCTCCTGCAGGGATTCCAGCTCATATCTTAAATTAGGTTGCGGCTGATGCGAGCTGAAAGCTCTCCCTAGTCACCAGGTTTTATTTGATATTACTAAGCTGCCGCACGGTCACCGGTGATTTGGATGCTGCGGAGGGCCCGAGCGAGGTCGGGGTTTGTTTTTCGCGTCGGAGGCTCTATCGAACACCTTGCTTACCGCGCCAGTAAGCATCCTGCTCTTTCACAGCCTGCTGAGGACCAGGGAGCGCGCCGATCGCTCTTCCACGTACAGTTATCGAACCTGCCATTGATTTTACCATCCCAAGCACCATCGCGCAAACCTTCGTCTGCACGGCCGTTACCGCGGGGGACAGTCCTCCTTACTTACTGCTGCTCAGACGCCAGCGAGCCCACGGCTGGTTGCTGCCCCTCCTGCAGCTGCCCCTGGGATCGGCACGCTCCGAGCCGGCTCAGCGAACGGGGCACCTGCCCGGGAGCAACACGGGTTTACAACAGCAAAGGGTTTCGGCCCTGGGACCTGCCCAACCCGACGCTTGCGAGACTCCTCTAGAGTCAGAGGAGAATTTCCTCTTTGGAAGTTTAAAGACAAGGAAGACTCAGAATAATTAAAATCCCTTCTGCAATGCCATTAAATATAAATACAAATGGTGTTAATATCTCTGGTTACTACGAGAGCATTCCCAAGCAGCCTCTAATTGTCTAATTAAATCACCAAGGGCTTAGGTTAGTGACAACGTAATCCTTAATGGTGCCTTGCTTGTACATTTATATAAGGTACTGTACAAGATGGCTGTTTATCTAATTAATCCCCAAGGTCAGATGGAGAGCTGGTGCGCAAGGTAATGTAATTTAGGTCCCTTGCATTTTGTCAGCCTTGCTCAGACCTACTTACACCCGTTTGCTGCACCGGAGGCGGCGGAGCGGGACGGAAGCCTCGGAGCACGTTCATGGAGGAGAGACGCCATCGGTCTCGTCCAGGCGTTGCCCTTCTCCAGGCTGCCGCTGTCCTGACGAGCGCCGGGGCGGTCTGCGAGGGGAAGGGGCGAGCAGCGCACAGCGCAGATCGGGGCAGACGTCCCGAGCCAAAGCGGGGGTCGAGGGGTCACAGACCCGTCTCAGGAGCCTGTCACCTTGCCACACGGACAGCATGTACCACGCTGCTCTTGCGCATGATGGTGCTGTCTGGGGTACACGGAGAACTTTGTCCTGCGGGATGAAGAGCAGGGGCAGATACTGTCTCCCAGAACGAGCTGGGGAGGCTGAAGCCCCTCCTGCCCACATCCCCTCCCACGGCGGGACGCCCGGGCAGAGCCCCAGCCCCAGAGAGCACAGGCCCAGGAGGGGGCGAGCCCCTCGCTGCCCCGGCCACGGCAGAGCCGGGGGCCAGCAGAGGTTTAAGGGCCAGACGGGATTCGGAGGGCAGGGGAGCGTCCGAGACCAGCACCCTGCCCGGCTTTGAAGCGTACNCCCTCCCACGGCGGGATGCCCGGGCAGAGCCCCAGCCCCAGAGAGCACAGGCCCAGGAGGGGGCGAGCCCCTCGCTGCCCCGGCCACGGCAGAGCCGGGGGCCAGCAGAGGTTTAAGGGCCAGACGGGATTCGGAGGGCAGGGGAGCGTCCGAGACCAGCACCCTGCCCGGCTTTGAAGCGTACCAGCTCCTGCTGCTCCCGCTCCCACACGCCGGATGAAGGGAGGCTCTAACGCCACTCATCGCAAATGCCAAAAAACAGGCAACTTTCCTTTTATTTCTCTCCCTTTGAAATTATGATTTCCACCCCCCTTCTAATGCTGGATCAGACAACGTTGATCGCTTTGGATAGTAACCGTTCGGTCTGAATTCCTGGGCAGGCTGTCAAGTTGTCACAGATCGCCCATGTGCAGCGAGTGGATGGTGCTCCATTGTCCACAAATCAGGAACAGATGTGAACATCCTGACAGCCACGGGCTCCTGCTGCAGCCTGCCGCCGCCGAAATAAAAGAGAAGCCGAACTCCCAGAGACGTGGCGATTGCTTTTCCCCACCCTCCCCGCTCCGTTTCTCACAATGAAATATGCAAAATGTTAGGAACAATAGGCACGGTTATGAATAAAGATGTGCAGCTGGGCAAATAATAACCCCTTCCCAAGCGATGCCAGCCTTGACCCCCAAATCATCCCCAAACCGGGCTGGCAGCCCTGCTGGAAAACCCACTCACGGCAGAGGGGAAGGGAAGGTCCTTGCCCCGTACCCCGATCCCCCGACGGCGCTAGGAGCCCTCCTAGGTAAAGGGCAGCATTCCCAGCACCCGCGTATGGCACCAAACTCAACGCTGTCCTGGTCCTGGCTGAGTCCGGGGAGCAGCTACAGCAAGTTTAACAAACAAGCCCGAAACGATGCTGCCGGCCTCGCTCATGAGAAGTAACTTACGGTCCCCGGAGACCTTTAAGAAGACGAGTTCAAACATCTGGCCGCATCCGGCGTGACTCACCGGCTCAGAGCTTGGCCCCGTATAAAAGCATCGGCTGAGCTGCATTTAAGAGCTGCAGTGCCAGGGCTGCGTCTCCTTTTCCACGGTCAGGGGGTGTGTAATTCCCTCTTACGTTCCCGAGCTTTCTGCTTTCTTTTCATTTGCACCATTGTAAATTCGTATTCACTGCACCGAAATCTGCAGCAATGTAAACGCTCTATTTGCAAGAAGAGGGCTGGCCTTTTTAAAAACGCCAACTGGTATCTTTTACCAGGACGCATAAAGCGGAGAGCAGATTTCCGCTTATATTTGTTGTATTTCAAACAGAAGCAAATGTTTATAGCCAGGCTGTAAACCACGATAATGCGGGACAGATACTTTACAGAAGCCGCACTTGTAGACAAAGGAAAAGTCGAACCCGTGGGTTAGCTTGGAAGCTTGGCTTGCCTCCGCAACGCTGCTCCCGCTTCAGACGCTCTACCGAGCATCGGTCGCATCCCACGCATTTGTAAAATTACACACGCACTGAAGTCACGCGCCGACAGAAAGACACATGCGCTGAGTCACACTTCGGTGACGTTTAATTTGCGTCTGGTCCCACGTCGATGCGATTCCACAGGCTCCTGAACGGGGATCCCCGCAGCACAGAACCCATCGCGCAGGAGCTGGGGCGCACCCCTCTGCACCGCTTACAAACACCTCATGCATTTACAACACCTGGCTTCAAGCGTCAACTCTACGAAACGGGGTGCACTCTTACTCTTGCATCACCCAAACCAGCATCGAGACCTACGGGGAGATGGTGCCAGCACCCCTCACGCGTCCCCGAGGCCGGAGCTGGCGCATCACTAACTCCTGCTATCTCCGCGAGACCTTCCCTGACAAACGGTTTTGGTGACCGAGCAATGTTATCTTAGTAAATCAAAAACGTAAACATTTAGGTTCAGGACTGTGCTGAACGGATTTGAAAATGAGTTATGGTAGGAACCCGGTGAGGAGTCTGAGTTTGGCTTGGCAGTTGCCTCCTTCGCCTGGAACCTGCTTTTCAAGATTAAATACGATACTCTGCAATACATCCAAAACGTCAATTACTCTGAGTCTCTCAGGTTTGCAATTACAGAATGCAAGTCATGTTCGGCATTTTATGAAACTGCTTTTTTTGGCATGGGCCATCTCTCTCTCGTTGTAAAAAATAACTTTCAAATCAAAGCATTAAATCACGGCACACACGCTAGGAAGGGACGCTGGGCTGTAAACTCCTCCAGCGCCGTAACTGGCAGGGAGCTGAGCGAGCCGGTTCCTGGTCGGGGGAACGAGAGCACCGAGTGGCAAATCGGGGGGGAAAGAATGTGGAACCATCCCGGCTGAGGAACACCTAATCCCACCATCATGGACTTAAATCCCACGATCGCCTTGTTATAACCCCCGCGGGGCAGGGGGAAGAGAAAACACCTCTCCCATCCCACCGGAATCCAAGAAGTGTTGTCATGGCTTGAGTCTCAGCCCGCTGCTGCAGCAGCTGCAGGCAATTTCTTTCAGGCTTTTCCAAGCTTTGGGTCGCCTCTGCCAAAGGCACTCTGACCCCTTTCTTCCTCCGCATCTGTAGGGCGGGGAGGTGAGTGCAATGAATTTGGGAACGCAGACCCGACCTCGTACTTTCAGCGCTGAGCCGGGGCAGGACACTTGTTTGCGAGCGGTCGCATCCTTGGAGCGCTCGATGTGCTGGGAGCAAGGCAGGGATCTCTGCGGAGGTCAGGCACCGCTTCGTACGGACACCGCACGTGCTGTAAAAAGGCAAATTCCCTGGCAGAGTTGTGGTTAGAAGGGACTGTGTCTCTGAACGGGCGAGTCTGCTTTGCTGGGAATGACCGTCTTTCTATTGTGACCTTATTGCAGCTTCCCAGCCTTTTGAGTCCCGTCAGATCCTCCGGGGTCAGGGGAAATGCTCAGTGCCGGATCTTTAAGGATGCTTTAGTTTGCGTCACCCCTGAACAGAGGAGCCAGCAGACCTGGTAAGACCTGTGCTTCAGGAGGCACCTCGGCCAGACGCGCTGTCAGCCTCCTCGTCCGGGTTTTAATGAGCACGGACGCTGCCACCCACCCCGCCTCCCGGCAGCCCGACCGGATTCCTGGCTGGGCAGCAGATTTCCCTCCTGCTCTGGTTTCGGTCCTGTTGACGTTCCTCTGTCTCAGCCGCTCACGCCCTGCTGCTGTGTGGGGTGAAGCCGGGGAGGCTCCGCGCCGCAGCTGGGTGCAGCCATCCCAGGCTCCGGGATAAGCACTTTTTCATCTGTGCACACATTTATTTCTTTCTGACGAGGAGCTTTGGCATGGGGTAGCCGGAGAGCTGCAAGATCCCAGGGTCGATGGTTCCGGACTAGGTTCCATTGCTGAAAGCCCATCCGCAGCATGGTTCTGTCCAAGCGCCAGCCTTGCACCGCGCATTAAAACCACCCGTGCTTCCGTGCAGGGCCCTGCGATGCTGTCAGCACCCCAGCGTTCAGCTGGCCTGCAGCCTCCAGAGCTGCCGCCTCCACGCTCTTCAACCGCACAGGATTCGTTTGCTGTAGGATAAGGGGAAGGGAGAGCGCACCTGGCAGAGGCACGAGGAGGCAGGAACCAGGAGCCGAGCGAGGACTGCCGCCGGCCAAGGAGTCTTAAAAATCCCTGCAGTCGGACTCGCGCGCGCCGTTCCTCCGGACCCCGCCGCGGGCTTGGGCCCCTTTTGGATGCTCTTCCCCGGGATGCAGGTGCACGGTGTTAAGAGATCATTTCCTGCCTGCACCGCAGCTTCGGGGATGGATTTACCGCTGGGTGAAGTTCACCCTCCCTTGCTCTCAATCTCTCTTTTTTTCTTGCTTGCCTCCTCCTCTATTCCCCTCAAGCACCTAAAAACTGGGCAGCTCTGCTGCAACACTGAAGCTTCGTCCTGGTCGGTGGGGAAAAACCCAGGTGGTCTCCCAAACGGCACCGTTCTCAGCAAGGGGAGAGACAAACGGCCCGGCGGCGGGGCTTTCGCAATAGAGAAGGAACTGAGGGAGTATTAGGAAGCGCAAAAGGCAGAGCAAAGCTAGAGGAGGGAGATACAAGCTGAAAACCAGGCAATAATTATCCCTCGGCTGAAAAGGGCTTTAATTGCCAATCACACAAAGGTGATCAGTAAACCCAGCCTGAAGTGGAGAGCTCATTTGAAACACAGGCAGCGACTGCTTAAGTTGCCAATGGAAGTGCAATTAAGCACAGGAGCTGGGGAATGGGACCTGCTGGAGCCAATGCAGACGCCCCACATTACCAAGGCTCAGAATAAAAACCTCCCTAATTGCACAAGTTAAGGGAGAGGTTTGCCCTCTGTTGTGTTGGGGGTTCCCCCCCCCCCCCCCCCCCCCCCCCCCCCAC
>VZSC01010153.1:126572-138321 GCA_013398225.1 Steatornis caripensis
GGGGGGGGGGGGATGCAGAGGGCAGGGGGAATGCAGACATTTGGTCTGCCTGGCTGCTGCACTCCCTCCCGTTTGAATCCTCCCCGTGCTAAAAAGCTCCTGTGAGGTGATGAGACCAAAGGGCTCGGAGCAAGGCTGCACTTCTCAGGAATTCCTCTGTCAAAGACAGGAAAGTCAGGCTGCAGAAGAGCTGAAAAGGGGGGGAAAAAACCCAAAAAACCTCCCTGCTTTGTGATCCGAGCCTCTGTTCTCTCTTCTGCTGCTAAAATCAGAAGTTACCCCAGGACCGTCTATTTCCAAGGATCCCCAAGCACTTTGCAAGCTTCAGAGCCTGGCTTAGTCTCCATGTAGTTCTGTGTTATTTATAGGGCAGCTGATCACCAAACGCTTGCTTCAATGGGGATTTTGCCTTTGTACAGACTAAGTAAGAACTAAGTCAGAAGCTCAAGATTTGACCTTTGGTGTACAGAAATCAGCTCATCCTGCACTGAAACGCAGTCATCTCCAGGGTGAAATGCAGCCGTAGTTTAACAGTGCGTGGCAATAAAGCAGGTTGATTTATAGAGCCTTCTCCTCCAGTGCTGCTTTCTCTACTTCATCAGAGTTTAAGAGGAGAGAAGAGAACCCAAACTGCTGGAAGATGTGCTAAGCCCCAGCCAGGGGCGTCCCGCTGCAGCCCATGGGGAAGCAGGAGCTTTGCACCCGAAGGCTGAGGACCAGGGTGGGAGAACTCACACCAGTGATGGCTCACGGGGTCCCCAGCTGCCTGCAGTTTTGCAGGTTATGGTGCTGCGGGAGGGACCACCTTGAGGGCTAACAAGTTCCTCGTGCTTTGATCCAAAGCCTGGCCAGGGATCTTTCAGGTGGATCCCTCCCCGTACTCCCCTAGCAGCTTGCTCTGCGTCGAGGCAGCTGTTTTCCTCTCGCCGCAGAGCACGTGTGCTGATCCCCACATCGCTCCATCCCCAGAACTGGCTGGGTTTTGGCAACAAGGTGAACCCTGCAGCAGGACTGCGCTTTGTCAAATTCTGAGAGCCTTTGAGGCTCAAAGGTTTTAAAGGACTATAAACCATCATTAACACTCAAAGTCATGTAAGGCCCGGGTTCAAACCCTGCCTTGCACTCCCCGTAGGATTATAGGCCATCGTGGTCTGGCACGAGCGAGAATACCTCCCTGTCCTTCGTCTGATGGATGAGAGGAGAGAGTCAAGGGGACACCAGACACTGGAAAGCTGCCACATCTCCTGCTCAGCTCTTCCCGTCAGGAATTAGGGAAGTGGGATGGGAGCTGCTCTGAAGCCCGCTGTACCCCTAAAGCTGTCCTCTCAAGATCTAGCCCCGCAAAAACCGAGCTGTGTTTTCCATGGGAGCAAAGGGCCTTTTGCCAGCCTGCTGCACCCAGGCCCCGAGAAACTGGAGATGTGGGAAACCCCGTCCTGGCACAAGCGTCTCAGTATGTCTGGACCTGCTGAGCCTGCAGGACGGTGCTGAGGACACAGTGCATGGCCCCTGCAGCTCCGACCCCATTGCAGGACCCACACCTCACTGCACAAGCCTGCTTTTTGTTCCCCTCCAGGATGGAAAACAAGATCCTCGCTCCTCTCAAACACAGCAGGGATTTTCTGTGCCCAGGCTGGGGCTTGGGAAAAGCAGCTGTGTAGTTCAGCAGCTCCCTCTGCCCACCCTGCCTGCTCCAGAAACACTGTCAGAGAGGAGAAAAACACACAGCGAGAGGCTGCCTAAGTATCAATCAGCAGCACAGTCCCCCGGGGAGGAAAGGTTTAGTTCCCCTGCAGCAGTGGTCAATAAACATGGCACGTGCTTTATCTCCTGTCAAGGCTGACCTCTCCTATCGACAGGCCTGACACCAGCCCGGAGACAGGAGAGGGGGCAGGAGCCCGAAGCCCATTGGCGACAAACCGTTTTTCAGTGGGAGTGGAGCTGCAGGCAGGTCCTGCCTCCCGCGAGGCAACGGCGGATGGCACGGGAGGCGATACCCATCCTGCACGCTGCTCTGGAGCGCTGCAGAGCAGACCCCTGAGCTGACACGGCACAAGGGTGCCCTGGCACAGAGACCACCTTGCACAGCCCGGGCCCTGCGGAGCGTGGCAGAGCTTCACATCGACAAGTTTTAGGGTCTTAAGAGGGGTTTTTTTAGCGTTTTTCTCGTGTTAAGCTAAGAAGTCCGGGGCACCTCAGCTCTGCCCACACAGCAGATAGGGAAGACAGTAGCCCTGATGCTCAGTGATTCAGTGTACTACACATGGGGACAGTGGCATGCCAACCCAGGGCTGGTGTCCTGCTCAGCCATGCCCCGTCTTCTCCATAAATCTTCATAACCCTTTAAATTAAGCTGGATGTACAGAAACCTCCAGTTCCAGGGGGTAGGACCCCTGGCTGAGAGGGACCTTCCAGCTGCGGACCGAAGAGCTCGGCCACGCGGTCGTCCCTTGCCGGGACACAGGCGTTTCTCCAGCGGCCTGCCTTCGCAGCCGGCAGGCTGGCTTTGTACAGCCTCGGGTGAGCACTGTGCAGAGCACACCGACGCCAGCAGCGCTTTCCAGCCAGCGCTGCGGTACCTGGACCCGAGGCACACACGTGCAGACACACGCTGCACATCGCAGGGGACGCGTTTTCCTCCGCCGCCTGTGGCTTGCGAGGCCTTCCGAAGAGCGTGGGTTTCAGGGAGAAGTGAGGGGGCCCGGGGCTTCAGCCACCCCGTCTTCCCCCTGACTCCTGCAGCCTCACCGAGGGGCTGTTGGTCTCCTTTCATGTGCAGATGAATCAAGCCTCAGCCGTGAGAAGCCCCGTGGATTTATGGGCTCCTCCTCTATGATGTCTTTCCAATAGTATCCCCCAGAAGAGCATTTGCTCTCCCCTTCCTCCCAGGCTCCGCAGAGCCAAGCATTCCTTTCTCCTCCTCCGTCCCAGGCCCCTCTCCGCTGGCCCGGGGAGTGACGCTGCTCACCCGGAGCACAGGCTTCGGAGCAAACACTCCGCTCCACAAANATGAGAAGCCCCGTGGATTTATGGACGACTCCTCTGTGATGTCTTTCCAATAGTATCCCCCAGAAGAGCATTTGCTCTCCCCTTCCTCCCAGGCTCCGCAGAGCCAAGCATTCCTTTCTCCTCCTCCGTCCCAGGCCCCTCTCCGCTGGCCCGGGGAGTGACACTGCTCACCCGGAGCACAGGCTTCGGAGCAAACACTCCGCTCCACAAACTGGGCCACTTGTCAGCTCGCTTTATATATTCCAGCAGGTTTGACGTCTCCTCGCTGTCAGCCCCGTGGAAGGTAACTCAGGCTCACTTGGCAGCCAGAGATGAAATACTGCAATTCGTTCTACTCCCACCCCAAATCACGCCAGGTCTGCAATTCCCTAAAAGTTGCCATAGACTTGAAAATAAAGGGACAAATAACTGTGATGGAAACCATTCACTGGAGACTTACAGGGGAAATTATACACCCGCAAGGGGAAAAAGGATCATTAAGAGGTGACAGGAGAAAACATTTGCATTGCAAGTCAAACCAGCTGGAGGCTAGGAGGGAAGCATTGTGGTCACTGCCCTCCCCAGTCCAATTCAATCAACGCCAACAATTGGTAAACCCTCGAAGACAGGCCCTTTAGCTATTTGACCCAGATCCCCCAAACACAAGAGTCAACCTCTGCCTATAAACAGAAGTGGAGTGTTGTAAAGGTCCCCTGAAGTTCACCTCCTGCATTAAACCCAAGCACACACACACAAAAATCTATGCGTCTGCCTCCTTTTTAGCAGTCACCTCCACCTCAACAACTTCTGAGAGCCATAGCTGCATGGGGAGATTGCTTTGCTTGGCAAACAAACTGAGATTAAAGTGCTTTCACTGGGAACATCTCTATTTAGTTTCTGGGCTGAGCATGCTGATAATGCGATGGCACATTTAACTTTTCGCTGCTTGAAACAAAGCGCAAAGACAGAGGAGACGTAAAAATAAAGGAGAGATTATCTCTGGTCTGAGCATCACGCCAAAAAGCCTCCATCCCTAAAGGCAACCCAGGCTGGGCTCCTGCAGGCAGGAGGGTCCAGCACCTCCACAGCGGCGGCGAGAGGAGAGCCACGCCAGGCTCCAGCAGCCAGCGCCCACCAGATCCAGAGACGGGCAACACGCTTCCCCCCCCAAGGGAAAGAAAGCCTTCAGAGCCCGCCCCCCATTTTTTGGCCAGAGCATTAGCACAGGCTTCCCCAGAACCCTCGAGAGGAGGTTTGAGGAACGGGGGTGATGAAAGAGGGGCCGGGAAGGGCCATCTCGAAGCCAGCTGCGGCCCCTGGGGATTAACCACCCTCGCACCGCATCCCCACACGGGATGTGCTCAGAAGCTGTTCCCGACGTGTATACCTCGCCCGGAGCCAGACGCTCTCGCTTTCCAGCTCTGCCTTCCAGTCCCAGGCTTTGGCTATCAAACACCGGGTGGAATCCTGCAGAGCTGGCCCCGGTCTGTCCTCAGATGGCCACGGCGGAGAGGGCTGGGCCGGAGCATTAGCAGTCCCCGCACAGCCGGGCCAGCCTGGAAGAGACACTTCTCCCCGGTGGGCAAATAACAGGAGAGGGAGGAAGTAATATACTCCAGTGACATTTGCGCCCCGGTGCAATGATGTGTCACTCATCGCAGCCAGACCAAATAGCATCTCTGGGGCACCAAAATTACACAGCCAAGTAAATCCTACAAAATCCATCTGCCCTTTTCAATATTTGGAGATAATTAACTTCTCCAAGCTGAGATATTACAAAAGAAAGCTGTTAGTGAATCTGTTCCGCCACAGGTCTGGCTGGATGTGGAGCTTGCCAGCTCTGGGGACGCGGAAAGGGCAAGGAGGACATTTCATATTTCCACACGTTCCCAACTCCCTTGCAGGAGGATTACAGAGAAACGCACGTAATGTAGTGGGTCGGAAGAAAGAAAAACCAAGGGCAGACTTACCGGGACGGACAAGACATCTCTACCCCTCCATTGGCACCACGGTCATCACTGGAGCCGTAGCCACAAGAAATCAGGCTAAGCAGAAAAACCAAGCTACAAGCGCACCGTTGCCTAAAGGCAAAGGAAATCAGCCAGCGCAGGCAGCCAGGGCCAAGGAGCAGAGCTCCCACCGATCCTGGCCCCAACACCTCCCTCACAGCCCTAAGGGGACCATAGGGCCCATCAGCCCCCTCCCTGCAATAAATACACAGCCTGCAGCTGGCCCAGCCCTCCCACCAGCAAACCCAGTTGGGCCACTTGATTGCAGCATTCCTTAGCCAGAGGGAGGCAATTAACCCTTCCCCTTCCACCGTTGCCCCAGAGCTACGTACCCACGGCACGGTGATGCCAGGGGAAGCAAATGGGAGCACGGTTCGGCTCTCCTGTCCCACCTGCTGCTCCGCGCTCACCCCGTTCCTCTCGAAAGGCAGGAGATGCTCGGAGGCTGACGTGCCTGCTGCTGCCTGGGGGGCTGGCAGCGCTCCCCGTGGGTGTGTGAAGCCGCCTGCTGCCACGCTCCCCTGTGAAGCTGAGTAGGTGCGAAGGGTTATCTTTAAATTAAAAAGGAGGCCACTGGCCAACGAACAGGGCAGGAGGGAAAACACGCGCCCAGCATGACTGAGCGAGGGACGGACAGGTGCAGACTGACAGAGCAAGGGACGATGAGATGTGCAGGGCCCTGGGTACAACGGAGGAACCTCCCCAGACGGAGACTTAATGCGCACCGCCTGCTATGAATGCATGACACTGGTTTCGACAGTCTTCTCTCACCCTGTGGCATGAGCGATGCGGAATCACGCATGGTACCGGTCTGGTGCTGCGTGGAACGCTACCGTGCTTTGCCAAGGCCGGCAGTGCCTGCGTGTTGCCCAGCTCCTGAGCTGGGGAGAGGAGGGTAGGAGGCCGCGTGCCGCTTCTGCGTGCCGTGCTCCTTCGCCAGCCCGACAGTGTTCCTCTCCAGGCCCTGCATCCTGGAAAATCACAGCCTAAAGCCATTAGGAAAGAATCTGGCGGGCTCAGGATGGGGTCCTCAAACCAGCCAGCGAGGGTTTAATGCTCCCTGCTAGTTGCCACAGTTGTGCACAGACTGGAGATCCGCAGAGCCGGAGCAAGGCAGATGCCTCCCGCGCCAGCAACCCCTCACAGGGCTGCTGCTTCCCGTCCGCTGCTGCCTGTGCTGCCTCCGCGGGTCACGGGGGCAGTAAATATTTGCGCAGGGACGGACAAGGAAAAAGCAAACAGGGTTCCCTTATTTATGGGCCTTGGCAGCAGATTCCCCGGGCAGCTCCGCAGCCTTTCCGTCCTCTCCGCGCCCCAGCTGGGGCTCAGCCCCTGACGCAGCCCGCCCCGTGGGGTGCTGCCGCCGCGGCGGGGAGAGGTGGGGAGCAGGCGGGTGGGAAGCGAAGAAGCAGGATAGGGGTGTGAGGCCGAAGGCAGGGAGGACAGGGAGTAAGCGTGAGTGACAGAGAGAGCGAGAGTGCGAGAGTTTGAGTTTGCAGGAGCAAGTAAAGTGACATTGCATGGGCGTTTTTGAAGCTGTGTTTATTTTACCTGCAGGCTAGAAGCAGGGAAGATGGATGTATGTGCCGGTCTGGTTCCCTCGCAGTCCCACGGCCCTTGCACACAGCCCGTCAGCTGATGAAGCCCCTAGCAGGGTTAAATGCCGTTGCCGAGCCCTTCCTTTCAACCTGGGGGAGAGTCCTGGGTCCGACAGGCTTCCAAGAAGTCAGCGAGACAGCCTGAACCCTTCCCGCGTGCCAGGACATACAGTCACGCGTGCACACACGTGTACTCGTGAGACGAATCTCGCACGGAAGGCGGTTCACTCACTGCAACCGCTGCTGCTGCCCCCGTCCCCGCACGGGCCGGAGCCGGGAAGAGGAGCCTGGGAGGAAGCAGGAGGTGCGGGAGCGCTCCCCGGGGTCTCCGGGTGGGAGGTCTGCGCCTCCTGCACGAGTTGCGCCCGGAGCACAGTCCTGCCCAGAGACACAAACCATGAGCGTACCTTGAAACAGCTGGGTGTCCCAAGCGTGCCTCATCTGCTTCCCATCATCCGCCCAGAGACGGATGGCAGGAGGCAGAGGGGAAGGAGCTCGGGGATCGCTGACCCCTCTTCGTGCTGAGTGTCTGGGTTTAGGAAGGATTCAGGCTTATTGCAAAAAACCTCCAGAGCTGTTGATTTCTTGGATTTCTGTCATGTCATGAGAAGTTTTCTCAGGGCTGAGAAGGGCAAGGGTATGTATCTTATTCCAGAAACTGAGATGAAGGCAAGCCCATGAGGCCAGGGGTTAAAAGACCCGAAGCAGGCTGGAAGGGAGGATGTGAAGGAAGGGGGAAGGAAGGAATACGTGAACGACAGGATCCTGGAGACAGTTTGGTGGGCATGGACCCTGTTTGCTATCGCGCTGGTGTCCAGCATGAGGAGTTGTGCTGAGACAAGCCCCGTCCCCAGATTTGCTAATAGCTCAGGGGGATAATCTGTCCTGGCCTGGTGCTGCCAGGGTTCCGGGCGAAGGGCTCAGGGTACTTGTGGTGAGGATGGAGGCTGGTGTTTGCCCCAGGGCTGGGCGAGATGACATCCATGAAATAACAGCGGGAGCAGAGCAGGGTGTGACCAGGTTTGGGGCTGGAAAAGGTCCGTTCTCAGAACCTGCAAACCAGCAGCCCTGGCTGGGTCTGACTCCCTTGCCTTTGCTCTTTCTGCTGTAATTTATCCCGCAGCAAAGTGGGACTAAACGGTTACCATATGGATTCGATAGCACGCTGCACCTGTTTCCACCGTCGATAAGCACATGTGGTGCAGCGTGATGGAGAGGCAGGGCTGTGCGTAAGCGTGCGTGTACAAATCAATCACAACGCCGGCGCTGGCGAGCCTCGGGGGTGGCTCGTGCTCCCCACGGCTCCTTGAGGCCGGGCCGGCCGGGGCTGCTGGAGCGATGCTTCTCCCTTACGGAGCTGCTGGACCTGGAGAGGAGGTCCTCGGTGGTTTGATACCCCGAGGAGCAAACCCTAAGCCGTGCGGAAGTCCCCAAGGGGACACCGCCGAGTCCTGTCGCCAGCAGCAGCGCAGCAGCCTGGCTGGGGCGTCCCGTGGGGACGGGGGCTGTGCCTGTGCGGGGAAACCTGCCCGGGTGGGGGCCAGACCCCCTGTGCCACCGCCAGCCGTAGGAGAGCCAAGCGCCCCATCCCCATCAAGGGAAGAGGAAAGGAGCTCCAGGAGCTCGGGAGCCTTTTTTCTCTTGCAACCTTGCCAAAAACGTACGTTTTCTTCTAGGGAACGTGAATTTCCGTAAGGAAATAAACCGTCGCTGACCTATAGAAGCCACCTGACTGCAGCCCCAGGAAGCTCCGGGAGGAGCTGACAGGGCTCTGCCTAAACCCGGCGCGGGAGGCGCAGGCTGGGGCCGGGTCTGCTGCCTGCTGGGCGGGGGGGAGTCACGGCTCCCACGTCTGCGCCGGTCAGGGATGTCCTGAGCACACAGGAGCCGGGCAGAGCGATGCCAGGGCGGGCGCTGCCGAGGACCCCCAGAGCCGGCCGGCTCCTGCCCCGAAGCTGAACCTGCCTTGCTGGGGGGCTGCGTGCAGGCAGAGCCCCCTTAACCCTGCCGTGCCTGAGGAGGATGTGCTCAGACTCACACTTTGGCTGACTTTTTGCTGTTGGGGGTCGTTCTTTTTTAAAGGCCTTGCAGAAATAACGAGCCAAACCGATCTGCTTAATACTGCAGAAACGCCAGCACGTATTCGCTCTCCTGCTGCAAGCTCGCGGCACGGACAGCGATGGAGCACCCGGCACCTCCCTCCCGGGGCCCCGCTCTAAGGGCAGGGGTAGGAGAGCAGCGGCGCCGGGGAACCCTCAGCCCCCGCACCCGGCAGCCCCTCGCGTGGTGCCGGGGGGGTCTCAGCAGCCCCAGGCCGGCACGACCCTCTGGCTGTTCACCAGGAGCCCCATGCGGTGCCTGCCACCCCCCACGCAGGCTTTTCCTTCCGCTGCCCTGCCCTGGAAGGTGCCCCGAGCGATGGCATGGATTAGGCGCTGCCGGGAAGGACTACGTGCTCGGATGTGCCCCATGGCTGCGGCGAGCTCTGCCCATGCAGCCCCTCCAGCACCCATGGCAGGCACATTCTGGGGGGTTCCGGGGCTCCCAGCCGGCCCCAGCAGCTGACACTGGTTTTACAGGCCAGCCTGAGCTGGTCCAGGGCATCGCCAGACCCTGGGCGTCTGCCGTGCGTGCAGGGGTGGAGACGTGGATGCTCCCGCTCTGCAGCCCGAGAGCAAGCCCCGTGGTATCTCCTACCACCCATTTCCGCTTTGTCCCTCCCCGAATACTAAAATATTTATGTCAAAATAAGACATTAAAATTTAAGGAAAGCTAAATAGAAATTAAACTTGTGTATTTTGAGAGGAAATGAGTCCCGTAAGGTGATTGTGCTGCTATGCACAGATGATTGATGTCAGTTTATTTATCTGCTACTGCTAAATGCTTGCAAAGGAGAGAAGAAAGGAGCACAGCTGAGCTGTGCCGGGCGGGCGCAGCTCCGGCAGTCTCACCCGTGTCCAAGACGAGAGCTGGGCAGCCCTGACCAGCGGCGGTGACCGTCACAAACTGAGTCAAAGCTCTTGGACTTCCATAGTGCAGGTCCCGGGCTCCTCCCTGTTCTTTTTTCCTTTTTCCTTTTTCCTTTTTCCTTTTTCCTTTTTTCTTTTTCCTTTTTCGTTTTTCTTTTTTTCTTTTTCCTTTTTTCTTTTTCATTTTTCCTCTTTCCTCTTTCCTTTTTCCTTTTTCCTCTTTCCATTTTCTTTTTTCCTTTTTCCCCTTTCCCTTTCTCCTTTTCCTTTCTTCCCTTTTCCCCTCCTCTCCTTTCATTTCTCCTTCTCTTCTTTTTCCCATCACAGTCAGGAAAATCACCCCCACCATCGGAAGTGCCTTGACAGCTTCCTGCCCAGGCTCTGCCCCTCGCGCGAAGCACCCCGCTGTTTGCTGGCTGTGTCACCACGCAGGTAATATCTTGCCCTCCCCTGCCTCGAGATCCCAGAGCCGCTTTTGCTGACTCTATTCCCCTTTCCTTATGAGGCCGCTTTGTTGGCCTGGCTACGATTTGCATAATGGTGCCCGTAATCACTTGAGGAGGAAATCATTTCCTTTCGCTGGAGCTGGGGACCTTTTCATTGCATTTATTTATATACATACATTCCTGAAAGCCATGCACTGACAGATGCTGGAAGCGGCCGCCCCCTTGCAATGCAATCAGACACCCCTCCGCCCCGGCCTTGCCGCTTCCTTTTCACAGTCTTTTTTTAATTTTTCTTTCCAGCACAAAACAAGGATTGCTGATTGAACGGTGGTGCTTTTGCAAACGCCGTTCGTTGGGTCCTGGCCATCTGTTAATGCGTTCAAGGTTATCCAGGGGCTGACTCACGCTCGTGTCTCTCTCATTCTCTCTCTCTTCAAATCCTGCTCTTCCCCGTTTTATGCTTCCTTGGAAAGAGATCCGTGACATGGTACGTTTGACACCCAAGGAAGGGTTAGTCATTGCTTACCAGTTGCTAAGGGACAGTGTCCTCCTGCTGCGGGCTGTGCGCGGCCACGCGTGTCCCCGGGACGCCGTCCCTCCACCGGTCCCCTGCTCCGTGTGGGGGGCAGCTGCTCCGGGGAGCGGGGCCGGACGGGGCTCCAGCCCTGAGCTTCAGCTCAGGGGAAAGGGGCTCTTACGTACCACTGTCCTCTTCCAAATCCGTTGCTCAAGCGTCCTTGTTCTGTGGGTGCGTAAACACACGTATGGAAATAAAGAAAGGGAAAGAAACCTCCTGCTCCAGGAATGCAGTCAGAGAGAGCAAAAAAGGGGGAGTCGGGGAGGAAGAGAGATGCAGGCGGGGAGAGGAGCGGTGCCAGCAAGGTGTAAGCAGTGAAGCGTTGAGGCCGCTTCCCAGCGCAAGCGTGCGGACGGCGGGGCGAGAAAGGCGCCCGCGCGGTTTGCTCTGTGTGTAGCAGCCCCGTGTCAGGCTCTGCCCACCAACTCTGCAAGAGAAGTCCAGCCGGAATCCAGCTGGATTAACCCGAAAGCACATCCTGCGAGGGCCCTGCGGGACCAGCCCCTCAGCCATGTGCTGTCGGTGAGCGCTGGGACCAGAGCTGCCCGCGCCTAAGGACAGGCTCGTCCCAGCACCGCGCGTGCCCCCAGAGCTGGGGTGCTGGAAGCTGCTGCCCCAGGGACAGCCCGGGGCCGAGGCACAGGTTAACCGTGACGGTCCTGCCCTGTGCTCCAGCACCTACGGCACACGCTGCCGGATCTGTCCTGGCCGGCGAGCCNAGCTGCCCGCGCCTAAGGACAGGCTCGTCCCAGCACCGCGCGTGCCCCCAGAGCTGGGGTGCTGGAAGCTGCTGCCCCAGGGACAGCCCGGGGCCGAGGCACAGGTTAACCGTGACGGTCCTGCCCTGTGCTCCAGCACCTACGGCACACGCTGCCGGATCTGTCCTGGCCGGCGAGCCCAGCCCAGCACTGCCTTTTCCTGCTCCCGGGAAAGCAGCTCAGAGCAGGAGCTGCGATGGACATTTCCCAACCAAGTGGAGACCGTTTGGGATTGGTTTTGTTGTGTTTTTCTTTTTTGCCCTGGAAAAACGCTGATGTGTCAAAACAAAGTTTTTTACAGGAATGTGCTAGATTTGGCTTAACTCTTTTCAGGAATTGCTGCTGAAAACTGAGGAGAGTGCTTCCGTCCTGTCCCCTTCCCTTCCCTTCCCTTCCCTTCCCTT
>VZSC01010154.1:5920-24496 GCA_013398225.1 Steatornis caripensis
GCCTCCCCGCCGGTGCCGCGGGGGTGGCCGCCTGGCCGCTGGCCGTGCGGCCGCGCTGAGGGATCGCCTCGTGCCGCTGGCAGCCGTGGGCCCGCGCGGGGCTTCTGCTGCCGCGGCGGCCGTAGTGCCGGGTGTGCTCAAGCGGCCTCGTGCACGGGGCCGGAGTTCCCGCTGCCTTTGTACGCGGGACTCGCTAAGGCTTTTTATTGCCGTGGTTTTGGGGCTTTAATCGTGCCTCTTCCCCGTGTTCCTCTTTACAGTCCTGCTCTTCTGATGGGATCTGGGCAGATGTTGCTCTTCTCCGGTAAGTAGTGTTCGCCTCCTCCCCCCTTCCCCCCAATGCAGAGTTTAAGGTTTTCCGTTGGAGTTGTTCCCTGTTCTGTGCGTTCTTTTAGGGAATGTTGTTTCAACGACAGGCGAGACCTCGTGTTCCTTCTCATTTCTCTGTACGGGAAACTGATTTTTTTCCTTTTCACGCACGCTTCCCTTGCTGGGGCTGGGTTAGAGCTTGTAACTCTTGCAGACTTTGAGAGTGGGGATAGGCGCTCTTCTCCTGTGTGCTTCATCTGTTTGCTTTCTTGTGTGATAAGCCCATCTAAAACGGGCAGTAAGGCTTTCTTTTACAAGAAAAGAGCTTGTCTAGTGAATCACGTCAGGTAGCGCTGAGTGCAGAGGTACAGCTTGGCTTTATGGTGAACGTAAAAGCATATTTAAATGCCTGGGTGAGTCCGTTGGGAAGGGATGGTGGTGTGGCTGAAGGAGCTATGGCAGGTTTCTTGTAATACCTGTCATGACCTAAGCTTTAGATAAAGGGCTGAGGTGCCCTTCATCTGTTATTAAAGCATGTGCTGTAGTATTTGAAAATTGACTTTTTTGGTGGAGGTGAAGGAATGCTTGTATGTAACTTGAGGGGAGGAGGCTGACATCTGATATCTGCATTGCTTCAGCCGTTTTGGTTTTGGAAGACAGAAAAAGTGCTTTCTTTCATAGTACAGGAAATACTGTGAACTGTAAATGTCGAAACTTTCTGCAGATAAGTAGAGGTGGGGCATGGGATTCTAAAATGCTTCGGTGACAAGTGCTTCTGTGTGCCTGCTTTGGGGAGGGGCAATTGTGCAGAAACAGTGCTGTTGAGCGCTGGTGGCTTTTTTTGAGCGATTGCACTAAAACGTGCTCTTGTCCTGCTTCAAACTATAGGAGTGATGCATTGAGCATCGAGCTTAGTTCTCTTGCTGGCAGTGTTACAGGTACCTATCTAGGATACCGTTAATATCCATTACAGTAACTGCACTAGAAATTATTAACGTATCAGCGTTAGCCTGCTTAAGTAATATGCTCTGCAGCCCACAAATTCTACCAAGTAGGTGGAATAGGTCAGTTTGATAAGCGCCTTTTTCTATAAAAATGGCCATCTGCAGCTGGAGAAGATAGAAATGGAGCATGCCCAAGCTTCTGAAGATAGAGGATACAATATTTTATCTCGGATCTCGTTCCACCTACATGCAGCCCAACATGGTGAAGAGAAGTATGTTGTCAGCTTTTCAAGAGCAGGAGGAACGTAGCTATGCAGTGCTTTGCTGGCAATTAACCCATGAAAACGGAGTAACTTAAGGAGAAGGGTGTTTTTAGGCTGCTGGAGTAAGGGTCAGAAACCTGACAAGTCTGGTGTAGTGAGAAAGAAGGAATTGTCTCCATGGAGTGAATTGGAGGAACTGGGTTAGCATCCAGCAAAAAGTTGGAGATCTTTTCCCTTGCGGAGATCAAGGGGATGTGATGGCTGTCCTGGTCTGGTAGCTTCCTGCTGGCGTGTGTAACTGGGTATAATGAGATAGGACTCTTCTGCTTGATATCAGTGGTGTCTTCCAGAGCGTGTGACTCCAAACAGTGCATTAGTGCTTATCAGATACTGTAAACGAGAACGAAAAGCCCAGAGACTGAAATACGCACTTGTTTTATAGTTGCTTTCATCGGATGAATCAAAGTAATGTAAGTTTATTTCAAACTAAGCTTCTGAGTGCTAAATTGTCTAAGCCATAACATGCAACTGTTCTGCATTTGTCTCTATCTTGAGCAGCTGGTGGTGTAAAGATCTGCCTGTTAGATCTCACGTGCATTTTAACTCTGAGAAATGAGCTTAACGATTTGTAATTGCACCCCTCTTCTTGGTATTGGTGCTGTAACTTCCCAGTGCTGTCAGGAAAACTTCAGGAATATGCCTAGCACTCAATTCATGCCGCAACTCTTGTGAATTAACTGGGTCGTTAAAAGATAACTGTATCTTTGTGGAGCTTCAAAAATTCAGGGTGATTAAGTGGCTTGCATGAAGGACCTAACAGTGATGTTAGTGCTAATTCAGGAATTGGAAGTACTTTTTACTGAGGCTTACTATGCCTGGTAAAGAACAGAAGCCTCAACTCCTAATGCATTACAACTTCTACCTTGGGTGCTTTAATCCTAAATGGTGAAGGATTGCTGCATCCAGACTGGTGTAGTGACTTGAATGCATGTCAGCTTCTTGTGTCTGCTGGCTGTGGGATGGGCAAAGGGTCACAAACTACAGCGTCGTTTCATGTCAGCTGTCTTTTGGAATGCAGTTGATAACAGAAACAGCCAAGGCTTTGGCCGCTTGTTTTGGGGTGAACAGTTGAGAAGGACTGGCAGAATGTTCTTGGTATAGAAACCTAAGTGTAAGTTAGAGCATGAGTAGCCCAGACCTGTTCTTCCCCTTGTCTCTGATACGTCCTGGTAGTCGTGTAAAGGAGGTAAACGCCAACTGGCTGTAGTGATTCTGGGAGGTAAGGTGTTATCCTGTAAGGCAGTCCTCAAGTCAGCCTTTGCTGATCAGAACCAGAGGGAAGAGCAGCCTGTAGTAGCAGGGAATGTGACATTATCTTGTTGAAACTGGTGGCATCTTCCACCTTTGGTCTGTTACCAACTTTCTGGGTTGCGTTGGTGATCTGTGAGCTAGAGGTGCTCTGTTCGCCTTCAGTATGTACCTGGGGGGGGAAGCTTGGAACTTCAGTTCCACACTGTGCAAAGGGAGCCAGGGAAGAAGAGCACAGCAGGTGGCTTTCTGGAATGTTAGTTGAAATGGGTAAGCTGTTTCTGGAGTCACTTATGTCCATCAAAAAGCACTGTTTTAAAGGCTTAACTTAAAACACTTCTGATGCCTAGCTTTGGTTCATCTTCTGAAACACCTCAGACTGAGAAGCTTAATCTAAAGAAAGCAGCAGTTGGTTTGACATGTGAATGTGACCGCGAGTTAAGCTGTTCAGTGGAAGTATGCTCTGTAGGTCTTCTGGGGGGGGGAGGGGGACAACGGAATATTTGGGAGGCATTGTGCCCCCTCATGGTGTTAATGCTGAAAATAGTTGCAACAAAGTAAGCTTGGTATGATCCAGTTTGAAGTTTTTGTGAAAGTTATGTGTATGTGTGCATATATATATATATATAATGAGTGAGGCGATTAATGACACCAGTAACTGTGATGTAACTGGTGGAACCTTGCCAAACTCTGATAAGGAAAAACCTACCCAAACTCTGTGAACAAGACTGCCTAAGTATGTGGTTCTTGCCCTTCCTTGGGAGAGTTGTGTTTCAGAAGACCTGAAGCTGGATGGCCTTTAAGTGATACTGCAGCTGAGCTCGTACAAGCTGCTGTATTGAAGTATTACCACTTCTGGAAAAGTCAATACTTTGAACAAGATTCTAGTGGAACTTAATTTTAGAAAAATCGGTCTGTTTTTTCTCCTCTTTGACTAGGAAGGAAGTGAAAAGCTGTAAAGCAACATTGAGAGGATGGCTTAGGGGCAGGCTGTTGTGCTAGCTACTAGTCATGCCAGTGATGGCATGATAGCTTAAATAGTGTCCTCAGTAACACATGCTGGTAGAGCTTTAGTAGTATTAAACCCCCTTTTTTAGAGAAATGAAACAAAAAATACTGAGTTGCAAATACTTTAAAATATAACTTTGCAGCTCAGTGTCAGTTGAAAGTGGACAGAACAAAGAAACCAAGCCTTAGACAAAGCAAAGCAAGCTGTCTTTTGCCTTGCTCAGCACATCTCACAGTCGCTTTCAGTGTTAATTGTGATGGAGTGACTAGCCACGATGAAAATGAAGTCGGCTGTGCTGTTGATGGCTTTCATCTGAGATGCTGTAGTACTAGTAGTACTAGCTGTGAAGCCTGAGCTTAGCGTGGAAAATAATCCTGTCACCTACGGAATTAGCTTGAAGCTAGGATGAAACCAGAAACTTGGTGGGAGTCCATGGAGCTCCTTAGGAAGGGCTGAGTGTTTGGAACAGCAGTTGGAACAGCCCACCACCCTGACTGCGGTGTGCTCTTTGTAGTGAGAGCTGCAACAGGGAATGTTGAAATGTTTGAACCTCTGAGGCTGGAAGGCAAGGCCGGCTGCCACGGGCCTCAACTTCCACAACGTGCCCTAGAAGGCTGTAGGAAAGACTTGTTCTGATAGTTGAACCTTGGTATTTTTTAACTCTGTCTTCTTCCTTCATGTTGTGTGTATTGATCTCAAGCTGTATATTGTGCTCCCCTCCATGCCATTTTAGTCCAATCACTTCTGTGTTTTCTGCAGAGTGACAGTTTCCTTAGGGTTGGGTAGGGCTTCTCCACTATCTCTTTTAGGGTGGTGGCTGGTGCGTAATTCTGGGGAGAGTTAAGTGCAAGCTTCCAGTGTGAGGAGAACTAGCAAGCTGTTCTGCTTCATGGGCAAGCACACGAATGTTAAAGCTCTTATAGTACTGTCTTCTTTATCTTACGGCAGAGCTTTTAAAATAAGAAGGCGTGATTGCATTTTTAACTTGGTTACAGGAAGAATCAGTGTAAATGTGCTTTTCTGCCTGCTAGATTAGGTTCTCGAGAAGGCTTGGGCTGCTCAACGCACCTGTTAGATCTTGTGAGGTAGAAGCAGGATGGATTTAGGTACTTGGTTTCTTGAGCTGGGGCAGTTCTGTAGGTGCTTGGAGCTACAGCTGCAGACACCTAGATAGCTCAAGGCTGTGCATACTCGGGATGCTGGATATCTTGAGCTGTGTTGTTTCCATTGGTTTAATTTTGGAACTAAAGTTATTCTTGCCTGGTGCGCTCTCTAGCAGATGTGCAGGACCTACCCTCTCATGTCCTGCTTTGTTTAGCCCTTACTGGGAAAAAGAACTGGAAAGTGCTTTTCACTTTAATCTTGGCTTCTTACTTTTCAAGGAAACAATGCTGTCAAAGTAACTTACCTGTATGTGCTTCTCCCATGCTGCGAATACACTGTCCGTGTGGATAAGACTTCTGCCAGAGGCCCTCTGTGGTCTTTCTTCTACTTTAAGAGTGGGGAAAGGTTTATGTCAGGGAAAACCAGTGAAAAGCTATACATCATGCTTTAAGTGATATTCTGAAAACCAAATAGCTTGAAGTGGAGATCTCTGGCTGGTGTGCCTGTCTGTATGATGAGGTCTCTTGGAGATCTCTGGCTGGTGTGCCTGTCTGTATGATGAGGTCTCTTGGAGATCTCTGGCTGGTGTGCCTGTCTGTATGATGAGGTCTCTTGGAGATCTCTGGCTGGTGTGCCTGTCTGTATGATGAGGTCTCTTGGAGATCTCTGGCTGGTGTGCCTGTCTGTATGATGAGGTCTCTTGGAGATCTCTGGCTGGTGTGCCTGTCTGTATGATGAGGTCTCTTGGAGATCTCTGGCTGGTGTGCCTGTCTGTATGATGAGGTCTCTTGGAGATCTCTGGCTGGTGTGCCTGTCTGTATGATGAGGTCTCTTGGAGATCTCTGGCTGGTGTGCCTGTCTGTATGATGAGGTCTCTTGGAGATCTCTGGCTGGTGTGCCTGTCTGTATGATGAGGTCTCTTGGAGATCTCTGGCTGGTGTGCCTGTCTGTATGATGAGGTCTCTTGGAGATCTCTGGCTGGTGTGCCTGTCTGTATGATGAGGTCTCTTGGAGATCTCTGGCTGGTGTGCCTGTCTGTATGATGAGGTCTCTTGGAGATCTCTGGCTGGTGTGCCTGTCTGTATGATGAGGTCTCTTGGAGATCTCTGGCTGGTGTGCCTGTCTGTATGATGAGGTCTCTTGGAGATCTCTGGCTGGTGTGCCTGTCTGTATGATGAGGTCTCTTGGAGATCTCTGGCTGGTGTGCCTGTCTGTATGATGAGGTCTCTCGTGCATACAAGTCTAATAGTCTCTTTAAGTATTTTTGACTGTTCTGGTATTCTACCAGGTTTAGTTCGTAGAATATATAGTCAGTATCGGGGGAAGTAATGCACTCCAAGTTAACTTTGTGGAGGAAGACTGCTGCATTGCCATAGTTAAGTCTTTGTAGTTTTTCTTTCTAATAGCAGATATTTATGCACTGGTATAGACATTATTTATAGAAACGCTGTTAAACAGTTTTCTGTTGCCCTTTTGTGGGCCTCATTTGCTTCACCAACTTTGGGACTAGAAACCAGGGCTATAATCAAACCATTCATTCTGTAGTGTTACCTGAAAGGACAGAGCTTCAGGAAGATATAAAAATAGTTTCTCTTCTCCTATGCCTTTAAAAGAAGATTTTTGACTCCAACATCAACTGGGAAAAGGCAGGCTCTTGAGAGAATGAAGCTGTTTTCGCTAGTGCTGCTCTCTTTGCTTGTGGAAGTGCCTGGGGGAAGTTGCTCCCTGTATGAGGAGAGGACAGAAACGCCTGTCTACATGCTGAAAGGCGTGGGTTGAAATTGAGTCTGTGAAGACAGGATGCACTTGGTTGGCTTTCTGACTACCCTTGGAGAGTGGAGCAAAGGCAGGACTTGCCTGCGGGGCATGCCGCATTTGCAGTCTCCCAGCTCACCCCTGTGAGCAGCCTTTCATGCAGGGGTGATGTGGATCACAAGCCTTCCAAGTCCTGTGAGTGTGACTCCTCAGCTTCTGGGCGATTTGACTGTTCTGCGTAAGTAGTTTTCTTTCTCTTTTTTTGTTTATCTACAGCTGGTGGTGGGATTTCAGAAAATAGATGGAAAGTCAGATCTTGCCTTGAGGCTTTCTGTCATGTAGAGTTTAGCACCTCAGAGATAGACTACTAGAATTTTTATTTCAGTTATGTAGTTGCTAGAAATTGTAGTTGGAAAGTATTGAAGAGTTGTGAAACTGAAGGCTGAATTAAAGAAATAGTAACACAGAACCTGAGCACCCAGATTAGGAACAACTTGCACCTCTAACACTGGAACCACTTATAACTGCGGAGTCTCAACACCTTGAACATCTTACAGTAGCTGTTACATGGGTAAGAGAACTTTCAGTGCTTCTGAAGTGAAGCCTCGATTTTGTTGTACAGAAGATGTTAGAACAATCCAGATCGAGTAGTAAGCTCTGTCCTGTCACTTACTCTACCACTATGTGCTTTCCAAAGGAGGTTTAGTCCTAAGCTGCTCATGGAAGTGGTTGCAGCTAGGTTTGGAATTAGTGGAAGGTGTTTCCATGGAATTTCCTACCTGGTAGTTAGAAGGGGACCTGCAGCCTGGCTCTCCTTGTTTTCTCTGCAGGTAGATCAGGAAAGGCAGTGTGCTAGTTGCTGTGGCTGTCTGATTTCATCTCTTGTAGCCGTAATTGACCTAAATGTGTACCTGTGGAAGCTTTACTTATTGCATTGCTAGCTCTAAGCTTGTAATTGCTATCATTGAAACTTAAACCTGAGATAAAATGAGATGCTGTGAAGTTCTGCTGTTTAATTATGCTGCTTGTTATGTCCTTGATAGGGCGTTTGCTTTGAGACCTTTTCAGACCTAGTTCTGGATTGGTTGCAGTTGAAAACTGTCCTCAGTTTTACTTGCCTCCAGAGCCTTCAGTGCCTTTAACTTTCAAAACTACTGTTAGCAAAGCTGACTTTTACTGTTCTGTGGGTTCTCTTTTAAGTTCAGGCTTGTAAAATACTTGTCTGTCTCCTGACAACGAACAGATGAGCCAAATGAGAGGCCACGAGAAGAATACTCACCTGCCATATAGCAGAGCAGGTTTGCTTCAGAATTAATGTGAGGACATTGCTATGTCCGTTCTGCAGTCAGTTTGCTATGATCTGACTAGAGTAGAAACGCCTCTTCCAAGTGTTGTGAGCTGACAGCTTTGTTCTTCTTGTTCTGAATTTTCCTTGTTTCATTTTTTTTCACTTGAGAACTGTTAGTGTAATGTAGGCATTGAACTTCTGAGCCAAGAAACTTGACTAAAACGTCTAAGCGAATCGCATTTCTAGATTATTTTGATTTTCCTTTAATAAACGGAAGCTGAAAGCAAGTGAAGTGTTCTTAATGTAAACTTGCAAGTTCATTACCTCTGCCTGCAGACCTTTTACTGCTTTCTGTCTAAGCACTGTGCATGCTTTCTAAAGAGTAGATAAGCTTTTAATCAAATTAATGACTAATCCTTATCAAACAAGTGTTCATCTTTACAATTAAGCATTCCTGTTCCTTAATTGTGTGGTGATTGGTGGACATACTAACCATGAGTACATTTGAGAATTCAGATTCTGAATTTTCTCTCACTGCTGGTAGCAGGAATTTGCTGTGAACAGGACATTATATTCTGGTTGGATACCCATTATAATTTAATTATCATCTTTGTCTATGTTCAGTGAACCTTTCTTTGAGTAACTTCCAAAAGAATGCACCTTTTTGCACTTTGGGAAAATCTGAACTCTCTGAGGAAAAAGGAAGATGGAACAAGGCAAATATTTTGAGGTCTGCTAGGCTTTCCTTGTAGGTTTGGCTAATGGATTATGGTCAAGGCGTAGTTGTTTTCTAGTGCAGAATACAATAGCTTGCTTGTTTTCTTTTGCTTTGGACTGGAATCTCTTAATCCCTTCAAACTCAAGTATGAGTATCACGTGATTTGGAGGTGTTTGGTTAGTGTACTTCACTGCTGCAGAGCATCCCTGTTCATAACAGATGAGTAAGTCAGGACTGGAAGGAGAAGCCACGTGGAAATTTTCAGTTTTGGAGATCTGTGTCTGTAGTATTTTGTTGCTGGGTCAGCGTTCCAGCAAAACCAAGGGGAAGAGATCAGATTTTCTGCTCTAAAACTCCTAGTTCATTACAGGATGGACTACACCTTCAATATACACACAGTCTACCTGTATGTTCAGTATACCTACAAATGCTCCAACCTTGTGTTAGGGTATTTGTATGGAAGCTTCCTTGCAGGAAAACCGTGGCGGTGCAGCGAATCATAGGTCCTTCTTTCAGAACCTGTCACCAGATGAGATGTTAGTGGATATAGCTGTGTAAGTAATACTCATAAACCCTTCTTAAAGTAAAAGAATACTGAATACTCATTAACAGACAATTTCAGAAAATAGCTTCTTGTATAGCTGCATAATGGTACCACCGTGCCTGGTCACTGTCATGTTGCTTTTTGCCTCCATTCAGTTCTGCAGACTTGTGTAGCTGGAACCAAAATGTCTTCCACATGTCAAACTGGAATTTTAGCTTTTAAATGATAGGATGAATGCTGATACTTGATGAGGGCAACTGCTAAACACTGACCTAGTGAGAGGACTAGACAAGGTGAGTTGGTTGTTGGTTTTCTAAAATAGGATTCCCTAAAATGCTGAAATATGGTAATGAACTGAGGATAGTGGGGAAAAAAAAAGGCAGCCAGTGATTCAGAAGATGCTGATATCTGATCTTGGTGCTGCTTTTGCAGAATGTGGTACGTTAAGCGCACGATCACTATTGCTTTGCCTAGAGTAGATTCAGTAGCTGATTCTACCAGCCGCTGATGCCTGCTTCTTCCCAAGCTGTTTCACTTGCATCGGAAGAAATGCAGAAATAATTGGGGAGCTCTAGTCCTGGTGGCTCTATACTTAGCTCATTAGTCCAGGCAAATTATCTTTTGCTTCTCAAGTGTTGACTGTTAGGCTGGTTTCAGAGCTGTTTCAAAAGTCACTCTAACTCCTCTGCATTATTTTTTTCACATAGGTTATCGCCAGCCTTCCCTCTTCCTATGAAGAAGTGCCTAACAGTGGAAGGGCCTTAGGGTGGGAATTCTTTAGTAATTCACTGAGGGGGGGAGGAAACCAGTGCCAAACCTGTTGTTGTAGTCAACTTGGAGTAGGAAGCAGTCTTGAAACCTGCTTGATACAATGCTTAGCCACAGAGGTGGCTAGGGTCATTGCTGTCGCTGCACTGGCTGATGCATGAGCTGGGTGGGTGTGGGGTTTGTGTGGAGGACTCCACCTGGGGAGTTGTGGGCAAGGGATGAAAGGATTTTCGTTGATTTGACAAGTGTAAGATTGATATAACGAGGACAATAAGAGCTATTTCTTGCTTTCATTTTTTAAGACTTAGTTTTTAATAAGCTGTTTGTATAAGGTGCGAGTTCAGGTGCTCCCATCTCTTCTGCAGGTCACACCCAGAGAGCAGTCTTATTAAAACTAATAGTGCCATTGCATCATTCCTTAGACTGCCATGGTCTCGTTCAGCAGTAAGGTATGAAAACTTTTCCTCTTGCATAAGACGACTTGCTCTGGTTGGGGAGGAAAGAGTTTGGCAGCTCACTAAAGAGTTAACATGCTGCTGTGCCCTGTAGCTTACTTTATTTATTTTCTTGTAATAAATATTATATGTAAATAACTATTTCAGGCTATTGTCCAGCTTTCTAAACTGTCTTAGCAGCATGTACAACTGCCTGAGCCTAGACCACTACTCAGACAGAGGTAGCAATGATCTGGCCAGCCCTTCATGAATGCAGTTCCTTTACGGTTTCTAGCACACTTCTTGCTCCTAGACCCAAATTGTTTGGCATTCAAATTAGAGGCCTTGTAGGTAAAAGCCTCATGTACTTGAACATATTTCAAGGGCTGCAGAATCGGAGTATGACTTAATCTACTTCGTTGCAATTTCTAAATATTCATAACTGTTACTGTTTTTTCTGGTTCCTTCAACAAAATTCAGTTTTTAGTCTCGTTGTGAACACTTGCTACCATGTGTCAATCCAGACCAAGCAGTGTACTGGTTAAGAAATAATTTTTCTAAAAATACACTGCAGATTCAGTAAGACCTGTTATTGAGCTAAACTGACTTCACTTACCAAAGGCAAGGAGTGATAAGTTAAAACGTGCCTTCTCAAAAGAAGTTGGTCTTCAGTGACTTGCATCATGAAAAGGGTGAGAAGGGACTTAAAAGTTCTTTGTGCAAGAGTTACCATATTAGAAGCAAGCAGGCGGACTGGGGAGAATCTAGTTAAGCTCACAGTTGAGAGAAAGGCCTAATGCCAAAAAAACCCTCCAAAAACTAATTTATGTGCTTAAACTCCCCAATTTTTTATACTTACTCTTGCCAAGACAATTAAAGAATTCCTAGAGCTAGTTTGAATTTCCACACTGAGTTTGGAGTGTGGTAGCTGCTTCTGCGGGTGCAAAGAATGCTCAAGTCTGTTCAGGTATGGTGGTGAGTCTCAGTGGTTTTATTGCTGTAAAGATTTTTAGGAGTCTGAAGCTGTTGCTGTGAAGCACATCGGTGGTGCAGTTGCACATGTAGCCAGCTGGGTTTTTTACTGCTTGTGAAAGGTCAGCTTTTGAACCTCGATGAACAGTAAACTTTAAACTGGTGATGTAGCACCTCTATTCTAGAACTTCAAGCCTCCTGTTCGACTCTGGGGAAACTCAGGAGGAAGAGTAGGGTCCCTGTCTGGGTTGATATTCTTAAGATCTGCTTAACTATTTGTAGCTAACTAAACAGCTCAGTGCATCCATTGTGTTTGCAGAAGGAAACACAATTTGCACCGTATTTCAATAGCAATTAGTCAGGTTTTGCCATTGTATTCTCTCCTAGGTGACTCCATGCTATGTATTGTTGAAAGACTTGACTTAGCAGAGTTTGTACATGTTGAAACAAATATGATGGATTGAAACTTGTCTCAAGAATCTGCTGCTTGCTGGCAGCCTTTACCTGTAACCCCTCAAAAATGGTGCTGATGACTTGGTTGCTTTGATTTGTTTAATTACCCTTTAACTAGAACTCATGAAGAGTGTAAACAGCATACTGATTATTGCGTGTAAGAATGTGGAAGAGAAAGTCGTGGATCTTTCTGTGGAGCTGGGAATCCATAGTTTGTGCTGTGTGAGTGACAGCTCACCCTCTAGATGGAATTCAGAGCATCTTTGCCATGTTATAAAAAGCTTGTTGCCTGGTGCTGATCTGTTCCTCCCAACAGAAAGCTTTTTGTAACCTTTAAGCTCCGAATATAGAATAGGAATTTATCCTGTTAAAACCTGCATTTGTTTAAAGAGTTAGCTCCTACTTACTCACCTATGCCCTACATCTCTAGATCTCGGTTATTTAAATACCAAGGTGTGTGTCACTCTGAACTTACTGGGTAGGTTAGTTTTTTCCTTTAACAGAAGGGGCTAAATGCGACCTGTCGCGAAGAAACAGCTGTGCCTATCTTCTTGCACCTTTTTCATTCTTTGGTTTTATCTATATACAGTATTGAACTTCTAAGTGAGGATTTAGGAGTTGGTCTTCTGGTGAGTTTTTGTCTGTGAAATCCTGGAGGCTTGTCCAAATGCTTCTGAGATATGAAGAGTGTCTAACTTAAGCTTTGTCTTGGAAGTCATGTATTTTACGTTGTATCTGATGTCAATTTTACAGGCTTTCCTTTTTGGGAGGAATGGGGAAAAGCCCTCATAATGTTTTGTCTAAACAAAATAGGCTGGGTGAAGACTCTGACATATACTGGGTATGTGGAATATCTTAAAAATGAAATGCTTGATGATGAAGTAAGTTGAATGAAAGAGTTGAAAGGCTTCAGTTCTGAAGTAGGGAATAAGTCTTCTAATTTGTCTACTTAGGTTTCCCCTACTTTCAAGCCTCACTGAACTTTCTAAGGGAGATGTAGCAGATTTTTTGTGTGTGTGTGTAAACAGTAGGCTTGAATTATTAGCTTTGTTAGTATTTTGAGGTAGCCTGGTGTAAAGTTTTCACAGAAGTGTTGCTCATGCTGAGCTAGTGGGATGGGAGCTAAGGCGAGTGAAGTTCCTAACAACTCAGATGTGGTTCTTTCTCTTCCTTCCAGTATTTTGGCTCCTTGTCACGAGTGTCTTAGCCTTCCTTGCAGACAGATTTGAAGTAGAAATCTGCCTCTTAACTTTTGTTTCAGTGTTGCTTCTACCTGTTGCGTCTCCCAAGTTTAACTTGCAGTTTAACGTGCCATGTTTGGTGTGAATAGACTGATATACTCTGGAGCGGGATTTTCTAATATAATGCTTCTAGACCAGGGTTGCTGCAAGAAAAAGATTTAACAAGTGCTTCTGCAGTGATTTATCTTCCTTCTGTAGGTAAAATGCCCCCTGTCCTAAAGTAAAGTTGCTGGCTTGCAACAGCCCTCACTCGGTAGTGCTGCTGGTGTGCCCTGGTATAGGTACAGGGTGATAGGGCTGCTTTGTGGACCGTGCAGCTATCCCCCTAAGGATACTGGCTGCCGTACGGCGCTGGGATGTTGGGCTGAACTCCTGGTCTGGGAGGGTTTAAATACTAAAAGGGTAGCAATTACTGCTGATTTCAAATTACCCCTCAAATGCAGCTCCTGCAACTGTTCTGTATCTCTCAATTGTCACCTGCAGGACACGCGGCTCTCCTAGGGCTCCCCTCTGCTGCTGTTGGCTCTGGGTTGTGTACCTGTGGTGCTACTTGAGTTGTGCTCAAGATTTATGCAGGAAGTGGAAGCAGATGCATTCCTTTTTCTCAGAACTATTTTATTAATTGTTAACTGAAACGGTTGAATTGCTGGTTTTTTGTTGTTTAGTATTTGTGGTAGGATTTGGTATGCTATATGATAAATGCTCATGTGTTTTCCACAGATAAAATGTGCTTAGTCCTTACGGGTTGTGGAGTAGTGGGTTATTGGCTTTGTAGATGTTAAGGTGGCTATGTGTTTAGTTCAGTAGTGAGAACTACTGCTCTGAAATGTCATACTGAGGAGTTATTCAGTAACTGTTTTGGTGACTGAGCTGCAAGTGGACTTAGCAAGGTTAAATGAAAAACGTACAAAATGCAAACGTATGTCTTTCAGAGCCTGTTCCTGGAGGCAGTAAAGCCTTTGTTGGTTAACTGTACTCAAGCAGGTACTCTTCCTGGCTCTACCACGACTAAAAATTGTTATTAGTGTTGTTTAATACCTATACAGTTAGGACCTCTAGCTCTTATTTCTGAGGTTTTATTTTATCTTGACTGTAAGCAAAATGATTACCTGTCAGCCTGCTGTAATGCTGGAAAGGCATGATTTGCTTCAAACTTCTTACAAGGAAAACAGAACATACGTACACATTGCTGCGTTTGCTCCCGTGTAAGTTTCCTCAGCGTATTGGCAGATCTCTCCTATGAGATCGTGTATCAGGCTGTGAGGTAGAAGCTAGTCTGCTAGCACATTTGATCTATTTTTGATTTGTCGATCTCAAAGGTGGAAACAAAAAGCACTTTGTGCTGGGTATTTTCAGGAAGACTGGCACTTGAATCACTCTTGTTGTTTATTCGCTTGTTTTGTTAGTGTGCTGCTCTTGCTGAGTGAAGTGCATTGTTTTGTAGAAGTCATTTCCACTGTCTGACTTCAAAGGCTTTCGTCTGTAGCTTGAACATCTCACACTGGCAATTTCAAATGAGGTACTTGTTTGAACAGTTCCAAGTTCAACCTCGTCAGCAAAAGTCAGTGAAGCTTTGCTGGCAACTGGTAGCCCTTCTGTAAAATAGAGATGTGCCAGGGCTGAATCTACTGCTGCCTACCATCACATCCTTGATGCTGTATCTCCTTTCCCTCAGTCGAATGAGAGTACAGGGGTATGATGGAAGGTACTGTTTGGTTGGTGCAGAAGAAGCTGTAGAGAAACAGTATCTCTGGGGTTTTGGTGGACTCTCCAGAGAATAATTTATGCTTTCTTGCTGAGAGACTCAGTCTGACAGAATGTCCTGGAAATACTGTATCCAGGTTCTACTTCTTTTGTAATATAGTATGATAAACTTTTTTCTTCATTGCTAATCCCAAGCATCTAGATATAGTAAAAAGTCCGAGTCTTTACCTCACAGTGTAATCTTCATGTGGCCATCTTCTGAGACTCTCATCATCAGGGCTTTAAATTTCACATGTGTATTAGACCTATGTGAAAATGACACTTGCAGGTGATCATGAAGTATTCCATTTGAGTAGTTGAGCTTGGTTTCCTGCTGTTTGTTTCATGCTTTTCAGGTCTCTGCTTGCTTTTACCTTAGTTAAGCAATAATAATTAACTCAAAGCATTGAACTGATTGAGTTATCGTATTGGGAGAACAAACCAATAACCATAATGCAATAAGCATTATTGCAGCTTCCTGGTAATGAAAATTCCAGTGGTAGAATACTGATTTAATTTTTAAGCTTTGAGAAAATAGTGATGGTGATAGAATGGCTTTGTACCTGACTCACTTGGGCAGCTGCTTAATGCTAGCAGAAAGCTTGGGGGTTGTGGGAAGGATTGTAGTGGCTTTACAGCTGTTGAGGATAACAGGGAATGTCTGGTGAGGCTGCTTCTTCTTGATATTTGAACACCAAAGAAAGTGGTGTCCGCTTACTTTTTTTTAATTACTGATGCTTCCATGGACAGAGTCTGGATGACATTTACTTCCTTGTAGTGATTCTGTCTAGAGATATTTAAGTGGGAAACTACAGAGTTAAGCACACTTGGATATTGCTGTCCTGTCCTCCCACCAGACCACTCCGTTGAATCAAGTCTGTGTCCATGTCCTGAAGTGGGTGTCCAGAATAGGTAAGAACTCACTAAGGGATAGGGTGTGGGCCTTTGTAAAAGGAGACAAGGTCAGGCACAAGACCTGGCTTTAGGTGATAACAACCTTGCTTAAGGGCTCTAGGGCAGTTCTTGGGTACAGCTGGTGTGGACGTTGCACTAAGGATTCTTCCAGTAAAGGTTAATCTCATTCGGCTGCAGGTGGCTCTGGCAGTTTTCTTGGCATGACAACTTGGTTAACGAGCACTGCTGTAGAAATAGTATAGATTCAGCCTTTTAAGACCCGGTGGAAAAGCTCTGAAGAGCTTTGAAGTCTTGATGTCTTGTGTTAGGACAGCTGACTCAGTGGGGAATGTAAGCACGTGATTAAGCGTAAAGCACTTATCACTGAACAAGTCAGAGTTGTTAAGGCTTCTAGCCTCACAAGCAAGGACATCAGTTCTGTCCCATCACCCTCTAAAATTGCATATCATCTCAAAAACTTGTTTCTTACCTCGCTCTGTACTATTGTGCTTACCTTTAGGCACTGATTTCAAGCTCTGTAGGCTGAAGCACAGCGGTATGCTCTGCTGATAGGTGGATGGGCACTAACTGCTGGGTAAGCACCTTGAGACTTTCTGCTTGGCAGCATGTGCCGGTGTGGAGATGGTTACTCAAAGGCTCACACAGATGTTCTTTGCATGCAGGGAGATGCTGTTTACTGGCAGAGCTGGGTGTTGATGCTCTTCCGTACCAGTTCAGAAGCTTCTAGTGTAATAGAAACTTGCCACAAAGCCAACTTTTCATGGTTATCTTACTGAATTTTCTGTCAACTTTAGAGATACTGCCATGGGATTAGTTTTGTACCTTAAATACAGGTATTTTGAGTAATTATCAAAAATTTCAGATGAATGCTTATAGAACAATAGTGGCTTTAGAATCTAGGGTACCTTGGCAGCATTATGGAAGCTAGCTATCATATTAACAGAACCATTCTAAATATACTTCAGCGTTGCATTCTTGACAAGAGTAATTGTGACACTGGGACTTGACTATGAATACATCTTACGTGTGTGCCCTCGTGAGAATGACAGAACAGCACACGCTAGGCTTGAAGGTAGTGTTTCTTTTAGTATCATGTGGAGTATGGTACAATTATCCTTTGCTTTTGATGTGCTACACGAACTGAGTAACGTGTGGCTGTTCAGAAGTGACTGCAAACTGCGGGTTATGGGAAAATCTGACTCCTTCAAAAGGGAGTGCATCACGGTTACTGCACTCCATGTAGAGAAAACTGCTTGCAAAGCTTGCCTTGGGCTCTTGCCTTGCATCTGACCTTTCAGGAAGGTGGTTCTGTTTTTCCATCTGTATCAGAAGTCCATCTTCTAGCTTTGGTCTCCCAAGCTTTCTGTATTTCCCTCTTACTTAAGTTTTTGGCTTGCTTGTGTACTATTTATTCCTCAGTCGAATTTAGAGGGGAGTACCTGGTAAGCAATACTTGCACGCTTCTGTAATGGGCTGGTGTGAACTTTTCAGGTATCTGATTCTTTCTTGTCTCTGAGCTTGCTCCTGACTGCATAATTTAAAGGAAGTATGGGGGTGTTCTGGACAGGAAGGAACATGGATCCCAAGAGTTGGACTGTCTGAACGACACTGCCTGGCGCAGCTGTCCTGATATCACTGAGGATGGATTTCCATGATTACGGAATTGGTAAAATAATCTCTCTAAACAGTCTTAAACTGCCTTGTCTCCTTGGCAGACCTAGGCAGTCTTCTAAACATACAAACTCTTCAGGCCATGTAAAGCATGGTTTTTATTGCAGACAAATGTCTTGGTGTCTTGGAGGAGGACTTTGGTAGGCTGAGGAAGCCTTTCTTGCAGTTGTTCTTGTTACCCATGCTAGCAGAAGATGGATGTGTGTTTCACAGGTGCGCAAACATCTACTTGAGGTCATAAGGCATCAAGTTCTATAGTGAAAAGCATTAGTTTAACTAAAAGTGGAAGCGTGGTAGCCTTGAATGCCAGAAGACAGGATCGCCAATGACTGCTGAAGGATCTATACCTTGCTTAAGCTTCCCTTGAAGTGTCTTGGGTTTCTGATGGAGTGCAATAGACAGGTTGACTTAGGTAGTACTGGAGACAGGTGGTAGCTTGGAGTGGAGTTGAGACTCTGTAAAAGCAGAGGTAAGGCAAGAGGAAAACATGAAGAGCTGACATGCTGTTACTGCATTGATTTCCATACCTGTGCAAGGCCTGTACACTAAATGTGTGGTGCTAAAAACTTTCCCCTCCTGTCCTCCCTTCTGTGGAAGCAAAATGACGGGCTTCGGTTCCTTGTTCTTGCTGCTGTAGTTCTTCTTAAGGCTGCTGTCAGAGTGGCTTTGCTTCATGCTCTGGCAGTCTTGCTTGAGCTGTCAGTGCAGTCTGCAAGGCTTTGACTGTGATCACCACTGGTGTAGCAGTTGATTGAGCAGTGGAAGCCTGAGAAAGTAGTGCTGGCTGGTTCTCAAGTCTGACATCATATCCAAGAATTAGATGGCTCTCTTTCACCATGGGGATAATGAAATAATTCCTACTGTGTTATTCATTAGCTCGCACTTCATTCACTGGCTCCTAACAGCATAACGAGTATGTTAAGAGGTGAACTTGCATAAGACTTCTGATACCCTTTTGATAAGATAATCAGGAGTTAAAGCTATGGCAGACAAAGTTTGAGCATGGCAGTGATGCCTCACTGAGGCAGGTGGCATGTGGTGTATTCCATGTACATTCCCAGAACTGTGTGCAGTTCTGGGCTCCCCAGTACAAGAGAGACAGGGAACGACTGGAGAGAGTCCAGCGGAGGGCCACGA
>VZSC01010154.1:36712-157919 GCA_013398225.1 Steatornis caripensis
TCTGTGCTGTGAGGAGAGGCTGAGAGCCCTGGGGCTGTTCAGCCTGGGGAGGAGAAGGCTGGCAGGGGATCTCATCAGTGCCCATCGATATCCAAAGGGCGGTGTCCAGGGGACGGGGCCAGGCTCTGTTCGGTGGTGCCCAGCGCCAGGATGAGGGGCACTGGGCACAAACTGGAGCCCGGGCAGTTCCCCCTGAGCGTGAGGGAGAACTTCTTTGCTGTGAGGGTGCCCGAGCCCTGGCCCAGGCTGCCCAGGGAGGCTGTGGAGTCTCCTTCTGCGGAGAGATTCAACCCCGCCTGGCCGCGTCCCTGTGCCCCCTGCGCTGGGGGCACCTGCTTTAGTGGTGGGGCTGGGGGATCTCCAGGGGGCCCTGCCAGCCCCCGCCGTGCTGGGAGTCTGTGAAAAGCTCAGTTTAAGTGTTCCTGTTTGCATCACCTTAAGTACTGGAGCCCTGTGGCCCAATGACTTCTTAGGCGTTTAAGATTGGGCAATGTTAGTATGTCCATCAGCACCTATGCTTAAATAAAAAAATCTAAACCAAACCAGCTATGAGGACGTGACAGCCTAATAAGAAAGGTGGTGCAAAGCTAGTCCCTTTACCGGACACATTTGCCTTTCTAGGATTTACTGAAGGAAACGGTCCTGGTCCCGTTCCCATCTCCTACCTGTTGCTTTCGTAATGGTGTCGGCTGTGTGGATCAAACAAAAAATCTTCAAAAAGAAGAGCTAACGCAAGGGGCACGGTGGGAGCCCACGGAGCAGGAGGCTGCGTCACCCTGCTTGGGGTAGCAAGCGGAGATGGGCTTGGCTGTGTCTGTGAAACAGTTACACACCAGTACTTGGGATTGCTCCTTCCTTAAGTGACTAGTGTGTTTGAGGTGGTAGGAGAATTCATTGTGTTGTTTCTTCTTACAGTCAGCTTTTTTTTTTCTTTTGGCACCAGTTGTTGACTTAGGAAGCGATAACATTTGAGGTGCTTATCTGTGCCGAGCAGCCTTGCAGCAGGAACACTGATGAGCGTGTCGTGAAGTGTTTTCTGAATACTGGCAGGAATAAAGTGGAATTATTAACGCTTATATTGGAACATTTTTCTCCTGTTTTCAAACTCCCCTACAAAACTCTTGAGATTCGGTGGCGTCTTCCAAGCCTCACTAAATTCAATAAAAAGCGTGTTGCAGATCTTGTGAAGGTTGTTTTTTTTTCTTGGACCTAAACCACAGAAAGTAAGTCCACCTCCTGCTACCCTAAATGTGTATCTTGCCTTTTGAAAAGCAAGGATGTGGCCAGAAAACCCTCTCTGAAGAGTCGTTTGACTCTGCAAGTTCTAGAATTGCACAGTCTGCCTTCAGAGCTTTTTTTTAATAAGCTAGCTGAGTATTCCTGTCAAAGGTGACTTTGTACAGCTGAGCAGCTGTAAAGCTGAACTTGCAGCGTGATCGAGCTGGTACCTCAAAGTAAAACTGTGCCCTTTCTGCTCTGTGTGCTGTCTTTAATTATTCACCCATAAAACTCTTGGAATTGGCATTTGCTGCCTTGGTTGGGAGATCTTTCAAAGTTGACCTCTTCTGCAGGTAACCAAATGTTGCTTTTAGAAACTCTCTTATAAAACTGTGATTTGTGTTTAACTGAGGCTCTTAACAGCTCTGATCATTCATAGGGCGGTTTCAGTTGAAGCAGAGCATCCCATATCAGTGTTTGTTAAACTAATAGCTGAATGTAGATACGTATGAGATTCCCCTAAAGTTGGTCTGCTGTGTGGAATGTTAGAATTTCTTCTGTTTCATGCATCAAAGTTTGTACTTTTTAAAATTACTTTTCTACTGTGTCAATCCTACAACTGTATGCCCTTTTGTGTGTACTGAAAGTGTTTTTTATTTTTTCCCTGTCATAAGCCATAAATGAATGGATGCAATAAATGCGAAAGATTTAATTTTCACATTCCGGTCCATTAAAAAATATCACTGGTTGTGGCATGTCCGAGTACAAGCGAGCTATGTCTAGCAGCAAGATCCTGTGTTTATGGAAGTTAGACGTTCCAGGCACACAGACGTGCAGCATGCTATTGGGATAGCTTCCAAGTTATTGCGAAGAGCAAATCTCATATGCTGGGTAGAAGGGAGTGGTAGTCCATCAGTTTGGCTGCTTGCGTGCTTGGGGAAAGGTTGGGTTTAGCCTGGAACTGTAATTTTAGGGTTTGGGTATTTTAGTATAGAACTTTGCAGCCCAGCGGCCGTTCAGACGGTGGAGGAGATGCCTGTGAATACCTGCTGAAGCGACTGATAGGAACGAAGCAAGTCAGATGTTTCCTCCATGTATTTTTTTTAACAAATAGATATTTGCAACACTGTGTAAATTTGTTTTTGAGGAAATAACTGTTTGTACAGCACTTGGAAAGCCAAAAAGATAGGGGTTGGGAGGGTTGGTATCATACGAGCATTGCTGTTCACCCTGGCCTTTATGCAGCTTTGTCCTGAAGTACCTAGGCAATAACTGCTGTTTGGAGGTCTTCATCCGCTTTCTTGGCAGGGAAGCTAATTTTGGTGTAAAATTAAAAAAAACTTTTGAAGATCAGTACAAAAGCAGTGGAATCCTCTATAAAAGAGCTCTCCTGTAGCTTGCATTGCTAAGTAATTTTTTTTCACTTCTGTGTACCAAAGAAGTTAAAAAAAAAAGATTGAATTGCTTTGTGGCTATGATTTCTGAACTGTTCCTTAGCAGAAAAGACACGTTAACAAGCACACGGCAGAATGCAATTGTTGAATTTCCTCTTTGGGCTTATTAAGATCCCAGTAGTTCTGACTTCCATAGTAGTTAGTACTTTTCCTCTTAAGCCAAACTAACATAACAGTTGAGTTTCTTGTATGTGTTGCTAGCTGTTGCAGAAGTGGTTAATTTTCAAATGACAGTTCGTGTTTTAAAGTACTGTCTTTTTGTTTGCAGTTGCTAATGTGAAGTATCGGAAGAGTATCGTTTGAAACTTTCTGGGACAGAGGACTGTTTTATTATCTCTCGTTCTTTGGTAAGCTCACTATTCTTTTAGTAAGACGAGCTGCCTGTTCAAGGTGGATTCTGTAGTTATCATTGATTACTCTCTTAAAGCATTTTCCAAGGTGCTAGACAAAAATCAGTATTTTACTGAGTTGCAATTTGCAGCCTTTAATTAGGAAAACAAGAAGACTTCTGATGCTTAGTTGTACGCAGTCTTCCCACATGATTCTTTGTCCTGCTTCTGTTCCTAACTAATGTCCAGATATCCACATTAGCTACTTCCCCAGAAAATACGTTTGAAAGCTATTCAGTTACTTCTACATGCAGTGCCAGGAAGGAGGGGAAACCTTGCCGTGGGGTTGAAATGTGGGAAACTGAGTGTTTATCCCTGTCTCAGAACAATTTCCTTCCACCTGTGAAAGGGGAAGAAGTGTTTTCAGTTTGCGACAGAAGCATCGTTTGTTAAAGTTAGATGGCGTTCCTCAGTGTTTCAGTCTCAAACTTGCTGATGCTTCTTTGTCAGAGGCTTTGGATTCCTATCTAAAACTTAGAGGGCAGCTGTGACACAGCATGTAAATAGCTGTGTTTTGAGGCTGAGGGTCAACTCAATTTGATTTTGATACTAAAATAAATGGAATTCAGGACCTGGACAGGGAAGGCGGGGGAACAAAGTGAAAGGCTTGGGTACTTCCTTTGTCCTTTTTTCCCTTCAGTTTTTCTTTCCCGTTGCTGTAAGTCCAGCTGCACTTAAATACATGTGAGTTTCAGTGATCCTTTATTTATATAATCTTTGTTTAAAAGTGCTGGCAAACAGATGGTTATTGTTAATCTTAATTATGTACATAATTTAGACTAGAGGGCACATCTGAAATGAAAGGTAATTAAGATGTTCCTATAGTGGCTGAACAGTCTGAGGTTACAACCTTTGCTGATCACTTATCCTTTCAAGCAGAACATAAGGATGGAGAATCAACAGGACTAACCTCTATCTTTGATGTGATTTCATGTATGTGAAATGACAGTTGAAAGGGCAGCATGGTAAATTGAAAGCATAACCTTTTTTGGCCTCAGTCCTGACAAAAATGTTATTTCCATCAATAAAAACAAGTTTCACTACACCATGTGTAAGCTTTCTACTATTTATATGTGATCCTATTTATAAGGAGGCCCCTAGAATTTGAGTGCTTTTCATGAAGATGTTTCCTTGGTCAGTTACCTAAGCTGTATTTGAATGCTGCCATTTCATTTCTGGGAAATGGTTTTTACTGTCATGGAAGAACTGATTATTTGCTAGCTGCAGTTAAATAAAACGAGAATTCTGACTCCATTCTGCAATTAATCAAAAGAAAAATGGTATGGGTCAGCTTGGAATAGATTGCTTCAACCAGTTTGTGCTAGTCTCACTTTGTGTTGAGCTATTCTTAGAGTAGCATGGTGTGTTAATTATCATGGGTAAAATTCAACAGAGTGCTTCTTGGAGTTGCCAACACGAAAATGTTCTTGCTCTTGCCTCTTAAAGGGAGGGTCAGAAATCCCCTGCTAGGTGTCATGCAATCACTGTGATCCTTTTTCTTTTCACCTGGCTAACCAGGAAGAGTTTGCTAAACGTACGGATAGAAATGGATTAGAAAGCTTTGGGATAGAAAGGAATTGAGGTTGAAAGCGTGATTGCAGAGTTAATTCGCACAATCTCAGTATGGGCTGCCGTTGAGAATAGCGTGTGGTCCCTGTCCCTGGTCCCAGTGGCGTTTCCTTTCCATTGTGCTCAGTCCAGTGATCATGAGATCATGGAGTGGGATCAGCTTGTTGACGTGATGGGGAAGGAATTACTTCTTTTGGTATAGCCACTGTCGATCAGATCAGTGTACTTCATTCTAACAGTTCCATGTTTCCTGCTGTTTCTAGAAATACTTCTGTGTTGTGGCAGTTAAGTTGATGAAGCATTTCACTAATGCCTTGAAGCAGTGTGAGTGTGTGAACTATTTGTTTTAGAATCAGCCTTAGAAGTTCTTGTACCATTTATCTTGGCAGTATCACATTTTATATCTGATAATCCTGATTAAAACTGAAAGTGCCGTATTTTTTTTCCACACAGCTTTCCCAAAACTCACCTTAAAAAGGAAGACTTGCATTCATGTGAACAGCTATGCTGTTGTAATAGAAGCTGTTTTGCAGCTGAGTGTAGCAATTAGAATAAGAAACTTGTTCTGCAGTAATTTGGATAGTCTCTGCTGATGGTTTATGCTGGATTTTAGCACAGCTGTATTTTTAAAAGACCTGATTTTCTAAGATAATACTGTTTTTATTAATATGTAGATGGTTATATAGACAGCTTTAAAATCAATATATCTAATCAGTCTGAAGTGTGAAAGAACAGTTTTGCAGCACAGTGCCTAATATATTAAAACTTTTCATCAGTGATACCAAGCATGCTTTAGATTTGTAGTAAAGCCCATCTTAAATAGGTTGGTGTTTCTTTGATAGTTGTGCTTGAAGTTGAAGGGATTTTCTGAAACAGCAAGGTATTTTTTTATATCCGGAAGGCTTTACTATTAATATTTAAAGCGTTGTTCAAGTTGTACATAAATCATTTAGATAAATTGATGTGGGAATGTTTGGTTTTAATGACTTTAGCGATGGCTGCTATGCTGGAAGACCAGAATCAGCGCTGGTGGGGAGGTGGTTGGTTGCAGAGGCAGTCGTGTCAACAGCCTGCCTCCCGACAGCTTGCAGAAGTGGTGACCGAGACATTCTCCTCCAAAGCGTTCATGTAAATGTGCCCCAACTGTTCATCGCTCTTCTGGCTGGCTGTAGATCTGGTAGCTCAATGTGTAAGCTTACTGTTTTATGGGCGGCGAAGGAGATTTGTTAACCTTAAACCTGTCTTCTCTTGAATTGTTAGTCTTCATTATATTGGGCTACATAACCCAGTCTGTGCCTTTCCTGAGGGATGAGCTCGAAGTTAGAGGTTGTTGGACAAATCAGCCTGTTCCTTAGCCAGCCATCGTTCTAAATTTAATTGAGCAGGAGGCTCTGTTTTTTAAGCCTTGTAGATCAAGGAGAACGGTGCATCACATAATCTGAAAAACATAGTGCGAGAACCAAAGGTTAGAAGCTGAAACCAGACGCATTTGAGAGAACGGCTGGACGCCTCCTTTCTTGGTATCTTCGAGTCAAGAGTGGACATGGTTTTGGAAGATAAGCATACCCAAACACAACATAGGTGAAAGACTGAGTCATGCTGGAATCGAGCACAAGCTCTTGTTTTTAATACAAGGGCTGGAATCTTATGGCATCTGTTATGTTAAAGGGGAAACCTGATAAATTTATGGCCTTTTTAGCTTTAATCATTGTGATTCTTTGAATATTCTCATCAGTTACAGCATGGGTTACGTGTGAACCATCTTTCTTCTCCTTTTGAAACAAAAATGTTAAATAATTCTGCCTTGTTTAAACCAAAATTAACAATAATACTGTCTTCATCTTGCTGTTGGTAGATAGCATTTCTAGATTTCCTTTGTTTCTGGTAACTTAGTGTCCTACTCTCCATTGTTCTTGCAGGTGTGGAAACTTCTGTGCTGCTTTCTTATTTTGCCTTAGCAGTTTCCACAGCTGATGGATTCAGACTTCTGTCAAGTCTTCCAGCTTTTGTTTTGCTTGTTTGAAATTGGAATTTTATATCTACTTTTTGCATTAATTTTTAGTGAATTAGTGACGGTTCCAGCTCAATTCTGCTCGTAACTTCCTCCTTTTATACACACACACACACACTTAGACATCGTTCTGCAAGCTGTGTGATTTTGAACCACCTTGCAAGCTTTTATGTGCTGTTTCTGCCCTACTTTGGGTGCATAAAGGCGTTTTGTTTGTCGTGTTCCTATTTAACCGAGGTTTTGGGGACACTGCAACTGCTTTCTTCTCATTGATCATTTTTAGATGGTGGGGAGTTTCAGAACATGTGCATCTGCTGCTGCTTTTCCCTTTGAGTATTCTGTTTGCTGCACAGGATGTAGTTAGTGCTTCCTGCAGTGGTGGTGTGCCTGTGAGCTGATGGGTTCAAAGTGGTTTTCTGTCAACCACAACACTGATAACTTGAAATATATTTAGAAGTAAGGTGGCATATGAACAGAGAACTGACTGAACTTGACTTACATGTTTTTGTTTGTATATCTTATGTGCTGTAGACTGCAAACCAAATAAAATCTGAATGAATCCGTTTTTTAAACAAGAACCTACCTGAACTTTAAAAAACTGAACATAAGATAAATCTCAAAATCGAATTGTAACTCCTGTTGCATAAACTTCAAGACTGCATGTTCTTTAATATTTCCAAAAATTTGCAAATGATAAAAGTTTGAAGGGTTGTTAGTGGAGAGAGTAAGTTGCTAGTGTATAGTGATCTGGAGCTCTTGGAAAGGTCAGTGCAGGAAAATGGATGTTTGGATGCATCCATGGAAGTAGAAAATGAGTCCTAATTGTGAAATGAGGAATTCTGTCTGTATATGAAGTTTAATTCCTATGCCGTAGTTGAAAGAAGATTGCTTCAGGATGATCCAACAACCTGTGTTACATAAGAGATCAGACTAAATGATGCCTTTGGTTTTATAACCTATGTATTTGTGAATTGCCATCTGCAAGTGACTTGGGAGAAAAATTGGTGTGATTTAGAAAGATGAACATGTTGTAATTGAAATTATATAAACATTGATCTAATTACCCTGTTCAGATGGGTATTCTCCCAGCAGCACATTCAAAGATGATTTTTCAGAATGAACAGAAGGAGCCGGACACACTTCGAAAGCATTTTGTCTCTCCGGAGAGTTAGTTTATATGGATTTCATCTTTTCATAATTGCTGTTTGCTTGCAGTTTTCTAACAGCTGAATTCTCAGTCTTTGAAAGTTCATTTGTATGTGTTTGCCAAAAGAAAATGAATTTAACTTTATCATACTTTCCTGGTTTTCTAGATTTTAATAAGTGAAGAACCTCAAAGTATTGTGAGTAAAGACGAGGATTTCTCCTCCTATCCAGGGCCTGTCATGGTAAGCAACAGGGGTTTGTAGGGTCCGTTGCAGAGCAGAATAGGCTAAAATCTGGAAAACAGTAGAGAATTAATGTTTACGTGTGGGGTTGTTGAATTTTAAGTGTAGGGCTAGGCTAATGCTTTTCTCCTAATACTATTACAAGTCTGTCTTTTTTTTAATGGCTTTCTTAATGAGGCTGCCGGAAGGAAACCTGTTTCTGATGCCATATTTAGTTGTTTGAGTGCTTGTCTTTGAAAGTCTAGTAACTTTAGTAAGTTACTGATACCAGCGTTCTCTAAACAGTCCATCCTGTTTGAGCTTTTCATTTGTCATTGATAGCTTGCTACGTGGTGAAGAAGGTGGCAAGTGACAGTGCTGAAGTTAACTGTAATGCTTTGTTTCTCAGGATGAAGAGACTCAGCACAGCCTTGAATGCATCCAGGCTAATCAGATTTTTCCCAGGAAGCAGCTGATCCGAGAAGATGAGAACCTCCAGGTAATCACCACACTGTTCCTTGCCAGTTAAGGTCACAGTATCTCTAGCTGAGCTGTATATTCTCTGGCCTCTCCCGCGGAGTTTTCATTCACAATTAAGCACAGCAATAGGAGAAACACATTTTCTTGTGAAATACTCGTGTACTGTTGTAGGACAGAGAACTTGTGCATTATATTACGGAAGATTCCTTGGAGCGTCTGAAAAATATCGCCATTCCTGTGTAGTAACTTCAAGTGCTAGGTTTCATTCCATAGTTTAGAAATGTTTGTTTGTTAAAAAAATAACCCTGAGCTACTTAAATACTACCATTCCTTCTTGTTACTGAGAAGTGAGAAGTCTTATGTTGCACAAAATGGGTTTTTTGGTTTCTGATTTTTCCAAAGTTCCTTTGAAATCAAGTTACTTGAAGTGATTTATCCACATAGGCACTTATATCAACTGAAGAGATAGCTTGTTTCATTTTAATATATTTTTAATTGATTTAAGCTAAGTTGTTGTAAAACCAGATTATTTTCAAGTTGAGAACTTACACTTTTCACCCAGCTCAGCTAAATTGGGATTAAGTCGCTTTTTTAATTAAACAGTTGCAATTTTTGTCCAACATAATAAGGCTGCAGGTTTCCTAACTTTATAAAACAGCAGCATCTCGTGCGTTTTCATATTTGCAGTTAGAAGTACGAAACAAAATGCACAACTTGTCCAACTGCCTTCAGTGCTGTAACGTTTAGGTAACCAGTCTAAGCTGGTTACCTGAGCTTACTTAGTGAATTGGGGACGAATAGCATCGAAGGTCATTAATCTTGAGTATTTTGCCAGCTTTAGGATGAATTTTAATAACATGATGGAAATGCCGCTCTCCATTAAGGCACGAGTCAGAGCGTAAATCAAAGGATGGGTCAGACTGTGTGCCAAAATGTGAGGATATTTTTTCTCAAATTTTTCATAAAAATTCACTGTTTTCCCTGACTGAGCACTTACTACTCAGGAAAATTAAGAGCAAATGAGGACTAATTTTACGAAAAGGCTACAATTAATCTCTGAGCCAACCTTACCCAAGACTTCCGTCCGTAGCAGTGATAGCTAGGCTGAATTCTCAGCAGTGCTTCATTTTGATTTTATGATGATGTGTGCTTGAGCGTGTGCTTCCAGGAAGTAGATGGCTTTGGTAATTGGTTTCTGAAATCACCATTCTGTGATTCTGTGAAATATTTTTCTTCCTATTCTGAAGGTCCCGTTCATTGAACTTCATGGTGAGAGTACGGAGTATGTAGGACGAGCAGAGGATGCCATCATTGCACTTTCTAATTACAGGCTTCACATCAAATTCAAGGAGTCTGTTGTGAATGTAAGTGTTATTTGTGCTACTACGGTAATACAAGTATTCTGAATTCAATTCAAATAAGAATTTAGGATAAAAGATCCTGCCTTCTAAGGTTAGTGGTAAGGAAAGATCTCTTTATGATGTTAAAATCGGACTTTTCAGGGACAACAGATAAGTATTCAGACAAGAAAAGATGACTCAGCACCTCTGAAAATCAGGCTTTGTAAGGAAGTGTCACATCACTCAACTTCATATTCTCTTTACAGCTGGCTGTGTCAGCCACTTGTTCACCCTAACCTCTGTATGTACTCGGTAGAGAAATAAGAGATCTTCTGAAGAGCTCTTTGGAGCACCTGAGCTAGATTTGTGCCTGGTGTTGAGCTTCAAAAGGTGGGAGTAGGTCCAGCTGTGGAAGTTACATGCCTGAAGTTGGATAGTATGAGTACAGTCATGGCCATAAGAGATCTGTGAGTTGGCCCTCATCTTCGGGTGCCTACGTGTTTCGTTAAAGAGCTTTACTTTAAGTATCCATTCTTGAAAATCGTTATGTATCCAGCTACTCGTGATCATAGACATAAATGAAGTGGGCATTGTATAGTCCTTTGCAGTAATATCATTTGTGAACTATGTAGAATTTTATAGGACACTGCACATGACACAGAAGTATTTTTGTGGGTATTTGTAATAAAGCCAGTAAAATAAAATCTGAAGAATTTTTTCTCCTCGTGATGTGTTTTTTGCCAACCTCCTTACTTCAAGACAAGCCCTGACCCTGGCTACTTGTTTGCAATTGCAGCGTGTCAGTCACAAATCCTGAACTGTGCAGTGGCGAGTTAAGCGTAAGCCACCAAAACTGCGTGTTATTCCAAAGCTGCCGAGAGCAAGGGAAACAAAAGATAAGAATTGACAAGTGTCTGACACATACATGACAGACGTGTGCGACGCAGTGGTCTGGGAACATCGGCGGGATCTCCTGTGCACAAAGCTGGTTTAATTCTTGATGCCCTGTCAGTCTGAATTCAAATTGGGTTTTAATTGTTTTGTGCCAGAATCAAATTAATGCTGTAAAAATGTTGTTTACTAAATGAAACTCAACCTTTACTGGTTTATGTTCTCTAATCATGTTATCTACAGAAGTTGAAATGTGCCTGTGTCAGTTACTAATCACTTCAAGTGCTATTTTAGTTCATGGATTGTCAGCGTAGCAGGCTGAATAGGCATGTCTGCTAGGCTGGTGAACATCTTTGTGCAGCATTGAAGTGCTAAAATTCATTATGTCAGGTTTTTCAGCAAATAAAGGTGTTATTTCTGAACATGGCAATTACTCAAGATGATGGCAAAAATTTATGGCAAAGATTTAATTGGAAATTTAATGGCTGTTATCTTCCACTGCAGACCATACAAAGGAGATGATAGAAGTGTGTGCACATGCGGAGGTAGCATAACTTTACTTCTCGCTTCTCTTACTCTGTAGCCAGTCCTGAACTGTAACTTGAGACTTAGCTTAAGCTGTAAGTGCCACCATGCATGGGAACGGTACCCAAGGGTCGGCAGGGTACTCGGATGCCTCGAGTGCAGTCCAGCCAGATCTCCACATGCTGCTGGCAACAGAGAGAAGATGTGTTACGGGGCATGTGTTTTATAGGATTGCTTTGCTGCTTTGTGATACAAACGTGACCTCTAGGGCTGAATTCTGCCAAGGGCCCTGCTACAATAAATCTACATTGTATTACTTTTATTTTTTAATTTGGAGTTGAGTGTTGTATGAAATTGGCAACTAGAATTGACAAAGCCAAGGACTGAGTAGTTAAAAACAAGGAGCTGAGACATGAGAAACAAGAGTAGCCCTAGAAATCAAGAGTTTGTCCTGAGGAATGCCAGGAAATGATAGTTACTTTATTAGAGAAGCCACTAGTGCACATACTGCGCTTACTGTCCTATCTGTCCTTAGGATAACTGAGGGTATTAATTTTTAAGAGTTTTCAATTCAGTGGTTCTGAGCGGTAACAAGAGTTGATGTTTTCCTAAAGAGCAATGTTTGTGTTCAAGGAGTCGTCCCTAAAAGTTTGTCATTCTTACCGTGTTAATCTTGCTTCCCTGGCTTTCCTATCCAGTATTCTGCCATCTCGCTCTGTCTCCAAGGCTGTTAGTCCTGCTTCACTTGTCATCATTAACCAGACATATTCAATGCAAGAGTGCATGAGGTAGAGCAGGATATGGGATTATTCTGCTGTAAAATAAATGACCATCACTGATAACAGTGTGTGAACTTTACTGGAATCCAAGGCAGACAGGAATTGGAATATCTTTAAGGTTAAAACATACTTGAAATAATTAGGAGGCACACTTCAATTGTTGAATTTTGGAGTAATAGTCACTTTGATTATTAATAAAAATTATGAGATCGTAATTCTGTAAATGAAGTCTTCACTGTGTAATTTTTGATTGAGTTCATCTTATTCTTTCCTACTCTTTTTATATTGCGAGAGCTGTTCAGGAAACATCTGTAAGACCTTTTCAAAAGTGTATAAAAGCTTACTAATGTTAGGAGTTGGGGGTTTTTTTTATTATTTTGAATGGTTTTTGTAAGAATCACTATCCTGACTAAGTCCAGCTGCACTAACGACCTTGTCGCCTCAGGGAGAGTAGTAGTTCTGTGTAAGGAAGAGGATTCTTGGCTTATATGTGTGTAACAGTAGTTGTAAAACTAATTGATTCCCTGTGTCTGTGCCACTATTGTGTGCAGACGTCTCCTCTCAAAGTAGGTGGGATATTCTTATGGTGGAAGTGGTCCCCTGGAGAAGGCAGTGTGCATGGCAACTACTTGCCCCTTAAAGGCAACTGCATGAAGGAAATGGAATCCAGTTAAAAATGGATTCCTGGTCTTTGGGTGTTTTACCTCACTGTTCTCTTTTTATTTGCAATTCAGTAGACTGGCCATCAAAACAAAATGATGCTTGTGAAACTTCAGTGAGTAGCATGATGCTGCTAGATCACTTGCTGCACCTGTTCTTGAAAAGAAATACATTTGAAAGTTGATAATGCTCGCAGTGCAGCACTGCAGAAAACGGCTGTATGTGTAAGCCTTTTCCATGGATAATTTCCTAGGTCGCAGTAGTAATAGGGACACGGTGTTTTAAATGCAAAAAAAACCCCAAAAGATCCGGTAGACTGTGCATAAATTGGGAGGGATTGTGACATTCAAAAGTGTTGACTTAAATTTATCCACGGGATAAAAATGCAGACTCAACAGTGATCTCTCAGTGCCCATGGGAAGTTTGGTTCCCAGGCCGATCTCTATTGATTGGCTTTCCTTAAGAAAATTTCAAACTTTGCATCTGGAGAGTGTTTCTGTCTAAGCGCTTTTCTCCCTGTAAGCTAATTGCATTTATGGGAGGATTAAATTTTTTGTGTGGCTTATGAAACCATGGACTTGTGTGTAGCCTTGTTCAAAGAGATTTTGGGTACAGTAAAGTTGCCCTGGCAAGGTGAGGGAGACTGAAAGTCTTGCTGATTAAGTGAGTTTTAGTATGAGCTTTCCCTCACCTGGCCCTTAATGGAAGAATGGTTGGTTTGCTTTCTTCCTTACATATGGAGCACAGTCATGGGTCATCTGTGCTGAACAGTGGCTCAGTCCTTGTTGAGTCCTGATGCTCTAGTTGATCACATTGTGTGCGTGTTAATTGTGAAAGCAGAGAGGGGACTAAATGATTGCCTTCAAGACAAAAACCTAAGTGTAATTAGTTGTAATGAAAAGCAAAATTTGCTTCAGGTACTCCTTGTAGGTTATGTGAACAAGATCGCACCTGGGTGGGATTTGACTCCCTCCACCTTGGAGAGTCCTTGAAGATCTTCTGAGCTGAGCTTGTGTCCTTTGTTCCTCCATATGTCATATTATGCCATGCTTCAGGATGTACAGCACGTAGCCTTGGCCTCGTGCTATTCAAAGCAACCCATCTATAACAGAACCCGACATTATTTCAGGCTCTGAACTGGGACAAGAAGAAGAAAGTACTAATTACAGCTCATGGCCCCAGCTGCCGTGTGGTATCCTGGAGAGCCTCAGCCCAAATGATGATATAGGGTAGAGCATGTAGCATAGTTGCTCGTGAAGGGGCTGGCTTATAGCAGCCTGGCCGTGGTCCATGCTGTACTGCTTGGCGTTGTGGTCAAGGCTGTGAGCCATGGGGTGGGTTCTTCAAGCAGAGAAAACATAACTTGTGCTTTTCCTAACTAGTGAGGTACATTTCTCTAAATATATCTTGTACTGCAGTTAGGTAATAGCCAGTTCCAGTAATGAAGATAAGTTAAATTTTTCAAAAGGAGAAAGTTTGAGTTGTAGAATGTTGCTATTGTTTTAAAATTATCTAATTTTAAAGAAGAGACGGTCAAGAGCTGGATACTGTGAGAGCACGAGGCTCCAGTACTCTCCGTAATGCAAAGTGATTGGCCTTGGGTAACAATGTGTATTTATTCTTATGAAAGCAAAAATGATTGCTTCTCCACTGCTTTATTTCGATAGCCATTATTATACGGTGAAGTGCCTGCAAATAGAATTGATGGCTCTTTCAAGAGCAAGCTAACTGCACTGGGTGTCTGACTTGCTGCATGCATCAGCCTGAAAAACAGCAATGGAAGTGGAAGGTTAGCAGTGGGAAAGAACGGGGAACAAAGGCGGATAATTTTAGAGTTTTACTGGGGGAAGAATAATAGACAGGAAGGAGCTGGAAAATGCGAGAGGATCAGAGAGCAGATTTTTATGACCAGAAAAGAAAATTTAAAAGATTGGTAGGAAGGCTGCTCTGAAGAAAAACCAGCAGATTCTAAGGAAATAGATGGTGAGCTGCATGTAGACTGTCAAGAGAAAAAAGAATGGCTGTCGAGCAGAGAGGGCACATTGAAAGGGCATAGAACAGAGTGTGTCCTTGAAAGAAGGAAATTAAAAATGATACAGGAGTAGAAGAATACTTGGTATGTCATTGGAGTGCAGGCAGGAGGACGAGGAGCCAGAAGCTGGGACTGCTAGGAGGAGGGAGCAATGTGAAGAACTGCTTAAATGAAGATGAGCACGGGGAGAGATGCAGTAGAGAGCTTAAGAAAATAGCGGACAAAGCAGCATTTGACTGAAAAAGCAAGTCTTCTAGAGTCTTAACTCAGGGAAAGGTACCTTTCTTTCTGTTTTGCTGCCACATAAGCCAATGGTAGATTGAAGTAATTCATTGGGTGTGTGTGACGCCGTCCAGTTGGGAAGAAAGAGCAGAAGATTCTCCAGTCTGACATCTATTCCAGTCCTTTTATTAGACAAAACTATCACAACAATTAATCTACCTTGCAGACTGGAATCAAGTAGGACAAGGCGTGGAAGAAATTAGCAGTTGAAATGAGAAAAATTAGCTACAGCAACACTACAGCTGGTCTTGCCTAATGCGTTGAAATACTCTGTTAGATTGGCATCTGTTGGTGTCTTCACTGTGCTTACTCTCGAGACTTTGCAGTCAGTTGGAGCTTAAGAACAGCAAGTAGAGGCTTTATCTCACAGGAGGGAATCCTCACTTCACGTGCCCCTTCATGTTGCTGGTTATGTAACTTATATTAGACCACGACAGCTCTTAAAACAGTACTGAAGTCACGGACCAGAACTCAAAGCTGCTGTGCTGTCGAGTTGGACGCCATCTTGTCTGGTCTCCTTGGGTGTGAATGTTCTGTTCTTTAACGGCCTGGCTACAACAGAAGGAACAAAGAATAACTTACCCATACCAGCCTCGCTGGTCATGGGAGGTGAGGGTTGATGCTTTCTCCAGCTAAGGAGAGTCCAGCGCCACTTCTGGTTGTGGTCTGACAAGGGCCCGGATAAAGGTTGGGTATTAAGACAATACCTGCCTGTTGTGTTTTGGGGATGGCGAGTTCTGGGCAATTATTTTGAGCTTTTGCATTCAGAAGAGGCTTCTAGACTCTGTCTTCTGAGTTGGCGGGGGTACATGGGGTGCGGCTGTGAGCTGTGGGCCCGAGTTCCCAACGGATGCGAGAATTTTGATCCCTCTCCTGCACGCAGCATTTACCGTTGGCTTTCTCTAGGCATCTTCATGCTCAGTGTGGTTTTTTTGTCGTTCGTATTTCTGAGACATCTCTTTCCCTTGCCCGCTGTCTTTAGTTCCATTTCTCTTTTTCGTTGTGCTGAAATCAGGTACTTTTTGAGCTTTGCGGTGCCTGAGTAGAAGCTGCCTTGATTCCTCAGCCCAGATCCTTGATCGGAGGTGACTGTCAAGGACCCCCCCGGAGTCGCGTGGAAGGGCACTGGCAGAGCAGGGTCTTGCAGCCACATGTTGCAAGCCCCAAGCCAGGGCTTAAACTGCTGGATCATAGTCCTGTGATGGAAAAGAAGATAAGAGTGCTTGAGTGTTTCTCTGATAGCCTTTGTATTGAAGGATCTCGACAGCAGAGGTTTTGTTTCCTTGTGTAATGTTCAGTATAATCTAAAGAGCAATTCAGACAGTTTTATACTTTGTGCTTATTCTAGGCATTAGCTGAATTCTCTGTGTTTGGAATTTAGACGGTTAACGTACGAGGTAGTTGAAGACTAACTTTTAGTCGTTTAAGACAGTAATGCACATTTGCCTGTCTCGGGTAAAGGTCCAAAAACACTAATGAAAACTCATATTTTCATCTTGTGGTTCCTTCTTATCTTTAAAGGGACTTGCATGTGCTTATGCGTTTTGCCTGATCAAGCTTCTGCTAGTGACGTGTGCCATAAAACATAAGTGCGTATAAGTACACCTTTAAAAATGAATGATTCAGCATTATTACTCTAAATATGGCTGCTTTGATCCCAAGTGTTGATCTAAACAGGCCGACAGGGTTTTTCTGAAGAGGAAATAATGGGCTATTTCCATACAATGAGCATCTAGACTGCATTAGTCTGTTAAGGGGGATCTTGCTTAGCAGTTCACTTTTGACACCAACAGCTAACGCTATAGTCCCAAGATCTCTAAATCTGGACCTGTAAGAGAAAGATCCTCCCAGGAGAGAGGAGCTTGCGGGTTTCTGCTGCTTTTCCAGCTATCACGTTTGTCACCGGTGCTGCAGTCTTCTTAGCTGTTTCCACGTGATCCCTTAAGGTTTTTGGACTATGCGGTAACGGAGCCAGAACTACTGATACAGGATACCTACTGAAGTAGTTATACTTAATTTTCTTTGTTTTTCGCTCTCTTTTTAGACTCCATGTAGTGCTATAATAAATCCTTGTGAGATACGCAAAGAAATGATGGTGTTAGTGCTGCTTGATTAATTAAATTATATAATCTTTTTCAATTGCAGGTTCCGTTGCAGCTTATAGAAAGTGTTGAGTGCCGTGATATATTTCAACTTCATTTGACTTGCAAAGACTGCAAGGTTATAAGGTACGAATAGGCTGAGTGTTCAGTGGGGGTAGCTTTGCTTTCCATGCGCTGTGGACAGCGGTGATGTTTTAAGGAAATGTGTTCTCTTCCTTGCTGGACTTGCTTTCCCTCAGAAGAGTTTTTTGTCTGGTTTTGCGTGTGATAGCTGGGCATCTCTGTAAGGAAGGTGGGAGGAAGACAGTCTGCATTTTTGCTTGCTGTGATACAGTGCAGCAGCCAACCTTGGTCTGAGCCTAAGTGACTGATCTTGATTTTTTTCCAAAATTAATTTCAGTTTCACTGCACTTCTCCTGCCACACAATCAGTTATAATGCATTGCTTCACTGAGTTACAAGGTAGAGAACTAGGTAAAGCCACTGAAACACTGCTTGGAAAAGCGTTCAGTCGAGATTTGCCGTTTGGAGGGTTACGGTAGGGGCTTGCGCAGTTCTGCCTGAAACCTTCAGTCTGGAGAGCGTCAGCCTCCCTGCATTTTGAACAGCTGTGAGGGTCCGCTTGCTATCCTTCAGACATGGTAGCCTATTGGAAAAGAAAGCAAGGGAATAAGGTAAAGCCAGGTGTGCAGCCCGCTCTGTAACCCAGTAAAGCAAATAGTGTACTGTAGAAGGGAGTATCTGTCTATGTCTGTCCTTCAGCAGACCTCAGGGTCTGCCCCAGCGGTCTCTGAGGTGCTGAGCCTGAGCCACAGTTATTTCCTACTTTTCTGCTGCAGAAATTAATTTTGATCTATAAACTTTAATTAACAAGAAAGGAACATTTCTTTTTGATTAAATGTGTGCTGGCAGTACCTTTTGTATAATGAAATGAGCCCCAGTCATGTCTGAGCACTCAGAATGTTTATCAGGCCAGCTGCTTCCTGAAATGCTCTGTTTTGATGAGGACTGATTTTACTTTAGAGGTAATATTTAATTTGAATTAAATATTTAACTTCCTCTTAACTTGTAGCTCTTCACACTTCAAAAAGTCACCATTCCTCTCTATGTTAGTTTGTTATTTCTCTTCAGTCGTAGAATGAATATAAATTATTTGTGTTTATGCCCTTATGAATTTCCTTTCAAAATTGTACCTGGGACCATCAGTACCTGGCGACACTGGCCGTTGGAAGATCGTGAAAATGGGGCTGAGATCCAGATTCAGAACATCTTCATGTTCTTTTTCATGAAGAAAATAGTTTGCGTTTTCAGTAGTAGGGCTCAAGTGAAAATAGTACTTGTTATTTGCAACATTAACTTTAAAAGAAAGCGAGGTCTTTAGGGTGAGACGTAGCTTGTCTGACTGTGCGGCTGTTTAGACACGGTTTGTGAGTTGGACATGTCTTTTTCTTTCCACTGACTGACTTTTAGATATTTGCAGGTAGGAGTAATAAATCCTGCCCTTAGAGCACACATATGCTATCGTTAACCATGAATGCAGTAGAACACATGCTCAGCTGAACGTAAATACTTGGTGAATACTTTTTAACTGTAAAATCTTAAAGAAATCTGTCAGAGCAAAATAAATTACTGATCTGATTTCCACCCTTTTATTCTGAAGGGTCCAGGAACACTCTCTGAAAAGACAAGCTAACGTAATTTTAACATACTGCTTTGAAGATTAGTTTCTCCTGTGTAGGGTTAGTTGTTAGTCTGTAACGTTAGGCCAAGCTTGGTTTCAAAAACAGTGTTTGTGCTTCCCACCGAGGCCAGAAAGGGAATCGTAGCATATCAGATAGGGGAATAATGTAAGATTTTAGGTACTGGAGTTTGTCCTCATTATTCTCAAGTTAAGTATATTAATCAAATAGATATTTCTGCTGTGTCTGATGAAAACTGTTCTCCTGTTTTACGGGCATACGATGCACAGATTGTAAGGCACGTGATGGTTTTGTGAGAGTTTGTCCAAGACTGCCAGTCAGCAAGGCGCTGTAACGCATTCCTGTCTTGGACTGTGAGAAAGCCGCAGGCTGGACTCGGCGAGACTGTCCTTGCTCCTGTAGTAAGGATGCGCAGACGTCTCCCTCGTTCATGGCGAGTGGGGCGTACTGCTGGTTTATTCACAGTCACACAACGCTGCTTTCCTGCTTGCAGTTTATTTTGACTTCCAAGTGTGTATGTCTTTACTAACATTCAAAGGTTTTGGTTTTACTCTCTGTTAGCGTCTGTAGAAGCAGAACTAAGTTATCGATATGATGTTTGTTCTCACGTTTTGTGTTCATGGATGTTTTCATAGTCAGCCTGTCAGATCTTAGTCTGGCATCTTCTACTGAAAATTAAGAGATGAATGTTTGTTTCTGGGACAGGTGTCAGTTTTCTACTTTTGAGCAGTGTCAAGATTGGCTTAAGCGACTGAACAATGCCATCCGCCCTCCTTCGAAGATAGAAGACCTTTTCTCTTTTGCCTATCATGCTTGGTGTATGGAGGTCTATGCTAGCGAAAAGGAGCAGCATGGGGATTTGTGTCGGCCAGGTATGTGGAAACGCTTCGGGGATCATCACAGAGGCATGGAGCTGTAACTGCCTGCTTGCTGAAAGCCAGAACTTTCACAGAGTCAGTCTGTGCTGTTGTAAACTGAACCTGGAAAATTCTAGTGTGGAACTGTTTTTGTACGCAAGTTCTTGCGCTTCTTCATGGGCTGGTGAATATACTGTATGTGGGTATAGTGTGCCTTCACTTGCAGTGAGGGGTCCTTTACTGTCTTGCCTGTGTACCGCACAGCTGGAGTTTTGTTTTGTCTGAACAAAGGAGAGATTAGCTCCCACTGGAGCTGCTTTGGGATCAATATGCAAAGCGGTACCTAAATATCCTGAGGAAATTATTGTGGTGGATTTGATTTACTCGATATGTATAATACTGACAATGTCTTGTTCACCATGGCAGCAGCTCTCAATCGAAAACATTTTGTAGTGATTGTGCCCACGTTTTTTGTAATTACCTAGAACAGCGGTCTTCGGTGTGGATGTTGAGGAGCAGGAGGTGAAGGAGAAGGAAGTCCCTGAGCTGCTCCTGAGGTTGACTTGCAGCTGCAAGACAGTGAGCTATTTTAGTGAAATACTGTCCTCGCTGGGAAGCTTTCGAAGCCTGCAAGTAAATGAAAGCTAAGAATTAGGATGCTGGTGGTTACAGCACTTGTTTATAAGGCAGCCCGAGTTCCAGGCCCTGTGCAATCTGAGGCTCTCTTCGCTCACAGTTCACATCTGAGAAATGTGTCCCAGTTAATCAGGCTGAGGAATACTGGTGTGATCGTCCTTATTACTGAAGCTGGTCTGGGGCTGAGTGAATACTATAGTTCTTTGGTGCCTGAGGAGGAGCAGTCAGCAGGTAGCACACGAGTGGGAGGAGGCGCCCCTTGCTTCTGGTTCCTGTTCCTGCACTTGACACACTTTATGGTAGCAGTTACTGAAAAAAGGCAAAAAAAAAAATCCTCATAGTAGAATTTAAACTCATTTAAACTTTTCCCTCCTAGCAAATTCAGGAACTGGAAGATAACAGACATGTAGATGGCTTGCTAAGTCTCCTTTTCTCCTCCTCACTGAAACAGACGGGTTTCAACCTAACACTAGGCCAGAACTAGAAGCAGCACTTACCTTTTTATTAACTTCTAGCAGTTGATTTTTGCTTTCTTGTAGGTGTATCTATCAAATAATTTTCTTCGCTGTGGTAACTTTCTTCCCTGTAGCTTGCTTATTTCTGGTGGTGGATATTCTCCTTCTAAGAGCTGAATTATAGTTGAAATAGACTTATGGGAATGTAACCGAAGAAGTTAATCCAGAGGCATTGTGATTTTGTTTTTTACATCTAAGGAGCCCAGTGTTTGGTAGATACGGACAGAAATAAATTGCTTCTAAGTATCAACTTCTGGGGAAAAAAAAATGTAAGCTGTTATCAATGTATGTAATGGGAGACATGAACTGTGACTCAGAAGATCATCTTTTATAGGCAGAAGGCACAAGTCCGCAAGACTTACAGGTTGCCGTTTCTCTGATTTTGAGAGTTGATTGGGATGCTTTGAAAAAAGTGTTAGCCGTCTTGGCTCAAAATGCCTCTTAAAATACTAGCATTTCAGGAGGAAGGGGCAAATGTTAAGGCCGGGGTTTCATTTCTCAGAGGAAAATCTCTGATTTCAGGGCATGCACAGCAGCTGAAAAATTCAGAGGGAGAAATCAAACAGAATATTTCATTTTCAAGTAGTTTTAGGTTTTTCTCTTAAGACCCACTAGCAGTATGCAGCATCGATTGGAGATATTCACAGTATTTTCACTTGGTATCCAGAAAAATCCTTATGGATGTATCACAGGCTCTGATGACCGTTCCTCACGGTAGCTGATAATGAAGCCCATCCTCAGAGCTGCAAGAGCATGTTCCAATAAAAGGCTTCTTTGGTTTTCTTTTTTAAAAAGGTAGTTATTGCTAAGGAAGAACATGACAGAGGTGGTTGGCTGGCTGGAATGTATTGTCCCAGTTTCACCTCTGCTCTTGACAAAGGATCAAAGGGCTCCTCGCAGAGCTGCCACCCCTGTGGAGCCATCCAGCTCTTGTAGAACAGGGACCAAGCAGCTGATCTGTTCAAGTAGGTGGCCAGAAGATAATAAACTCAAGCTTATGCAGAGTTCATGTGAGAAGCGGGAAATTGTTGGCAAGCTCCAGTGTAATTGCTCAGGTGCTCGGAAGCTAGAGCACAGCTGTGGTGCCTGTGTGGTACTGAGGCTAGCCTTCTGCGGGAGATGCACGGCGCAGGAGGCAGAACTGTTTCTTCGTAGTGGTACTGCTGTACCAGCGACGGGGTGGAAAGGGAGTAAGCGGTGAAGGTCAGTCAGGTCCATAGGTTTTACCGTCGTGTGCCTTGAAGAGTGACTGTTCTCCATTTGCACACAGTGTCGTTCTCACGTTTTACCTTTCAAAAAGCATCACAAAAATGATCTCATTAAGCAGATCTCTTGCACGTTGTCCGTATTGGAAAGCATGTCTAGGTGTGCGGAGTACCATTTTCCATGTATGATCTGACCTGTAGGAATGCATAACATGATAGCTTTCCTTTCGCAGTTAATTAAGTCCTGTAGTTAGGCTGCTGTCTTCATTCTTAATTTACCTATTTCTCTATACTTATCTCTAATTGTTCTGTAAGGTCACAGAAAAATTGACGTGCACATTTACATCTTCGAGATAAATACTTGGCTACATGTGTCTCAGATACCAGAAGTTTCCTGAAATACATAACGGAAAAATGTAATACTTAAAGCATTAACTTTTAAACAGATTTTTTCCNAGTTAGGCTGCTGTCTTCATTCTTAATTTACCTATTTCTCTATACTTATCTCTAATTGTTCTGTAAGGTCACAGAAAAATTGACGTGCACATTTACATCTTCGAGATAAATACTTGGCTACATGTGTCTCAGATACCAGAAGTTTCCTGAAATACATAACGGAAAAATGTAATACTTAAAGCATTAACTTTTAAACAGGTTTTTTCCCTGTTGGGCGATGCTCTGCCTCGTGTTTTAATGATAGTCATTCAAAGAGACAAGCCATAGAGAGCCTTTTAGTATCATTGTTTTATCTAGTGTTGCTCACATGCTCATTAAATTTAATCACATTTCTTAGCTTGGTGAACCTGGAGATTTTGTACGTTATTGTCTTCTACGTGTTGATTGAGTACCTTCTAATTCTCTAGACTTTATGTCTATCAGAATAATTATTCTTTATTGCCATTGTATATTTTTCAATTGTATTTTGATACTTTTTTAAAAGTGCCTAGGAAATAGATGGAGCTCATTCCTGTTCCTTTACTGTATTAATCCAGGAATTTGTGAGGATCTTGTGACTGATGCGTGTCAAACAATCATTTATGCATTTTATCTTCATATCTTCACATGACTCGGGGAGAAATCCCGTCCGATTTACAAATGGAAACTGAGATGCAGGTTAAATTACAGGGCTTGCCTGCAGTCCTACAGGAAACCTGTGGCTGAAATTGCATGCTAAATGGAGATTGCCCAAGTTGCACACCGCATTCTGTGTTACCCCTTCACGTGCCAGTCAGACCAGAGCTTCGCAGTCTTCTCGTTGATACAAAACTCTTCTGAACTTAAGAAAAGAAAAAACTACTAGCATTTGCCCGCTAAGACTGCTGATGGATCTAGATTGCTTTTGCCGATATGCTTGGTTCTGGTCTGCAATATTATTGTTTTTTGTATGAATGTAGAGAAGCCGGTCATTTCGGGTAAAAAGTGCTTGATGGACTTTGGCATTTCTGGAGAGGTGGCCGGGGAGAGCCATCAGTATAAGCTGTGGTTCTCCTGATACGGATTTTCAGAATCGTGTTGTGAAACGTAGATGGTCGTTTTGGACTCCCTCTGTCTCTGCTCAGTTTTTAATGAGTGCAGTGGTGTTTTTCTGTAACTAATTTGTAAGGCGGGAGTCTTAGTTCTTATTCTGCATTTATTTTCTCTCTCTGCTTTCGATACCCAGGAGAACATGTAACTTCAAGGTTTAAAAATGAAGTGGAGCGGATGGGTTTTGATATGAACAATGCCTGGAGGATTTCCAACATCAATGAGAAGTACAAGTAAGTTATGTGGGCTGCTGATTCGGAGCCAAATGGCATCTCAAAACACCAATTTTGTTATAGCAGATTACTGGAACTTTTTCCAAGTTCTACAGTTCCTCATAAAGGACAATTAGGATAATGAGTTTTTGGTGGTTTACAGAAAAAAAGTGCTTTTAAAGTATTATTTAATACTAGCTGCTACAATTTTTCTAGGCTTAGAAATCCCAGGTTGTGATGTGCTTGCTGGAGAGCTTAGAGAGTAAGCATTCTAATGGAAGAAAGGAAAGCCTTAAGCGAACAAGGAGTGGGGTTTGAACTTTTAAAAAACATTTTTTATTGTGTGTTATTCTCCAGCTTATGACAAAGACTTGTATTAAAAAAAGTTCATTTGGAAGAGTTAAGCTTGTAGATCCTGAGAAGTGAAAACACTTTCTATGGTCCTGACAGCACAGACAAGTGTAGTCTTCTCTAGCTACTGGAGCGGAGAAAGGTGTTCCTCCACTCACGGTTGGTAGGACAGAGTGTACTGGCTGATGCTTGAGCCAATTCAGAGCAAAACCAGTGCTAAGACTTTGCCATGAAACATGTTTCATTGCTCTGTCTTTGAAGGGTAATGACTTCCAGCTGGTAGTTGGTGTCACTGCAGAAAGAATATCTGTCTTGGCCTAAAAAATCTAGGGGAGCTAAAACAGCTATCCCTTACGTATTTAATACTAAAGAAAAAGGGTAAAAAACCTTTATATGTCATATGGAAGCAGAATGAAACAAACTACTCCTTTCCTTCTTGTGGCCAGCACTTGAGAAAAGAGTGTGTTTTCAGGATTATCGATATGTTTTCGAGTAGAACAGTCCTAGACACGTGTTCGTGTCCATCCTGCTTGTGCAGTAAATGCATCTTTAGGGAATGGACTGGGGATGAAGTAGTTCATGATTCAGCGATATATTGCAGTCACTACTGACTGCTCACAACGTTCTTATTGGCAGTCATGGCTTTATTAGTTAAATGAGGGTGTAGGTGGCGCATCTAGTAGCAGAAAGTTCCAGTTAGCCAGTCAAACATAAGCCAGTGCACTCTGATTCCGGCCTTCAGCGAGGGTCGGTTAGCCAATGTACTTTTCCCACACTTACACAAGTTTTCTTTTTGAATCCGGTAGCCCAGGAGGACTCCATTTCTGTGTTTTGTGACCCAGAAATTGAGTGGCTAATTCTTTAGCATGGAGAGACGTGGAATTTCTTGTCCGTGGGCCAGTTTATTTCAGCAGTCGGAGTTAAAAATGGCCTGTATTTGAATTTCCCGAGAAAACACCGGCTTGAATCTTCTAATTCTGAAATGCGTTTGTGCACCTTGATGTTGACATGCTTTTTGCATGTGCACAGCAGGAGTTCGTGAAAACGCAATGAAATGGGAATTAACAAAACAGGGTTTTGCTGAAATGAACAGCTGTCAGGTTGCTTATCCTGCTTATTTGTGTGTGGTGTCTGGGAAGTGTGTAACTGTTCTGTATCGCTTACGTTCAACCCTTTGCACTGCTTTTCTCACAGGCTCTGTGGTAGTTACCCCCAGGAAATCATAGTTCCTGCCTGGATCACGGATAAAGAGCTAGAGAGCGTGGCAAGTTTTCGGTCCTGGAAGCGTATCCCCGCTGTTGTGTACAGGTGAGGCTCTTGCAGGTGGAACAGCTTTCACTAGGCTATAAATGGTGTGTTCTAGCAAATAAAAGTTGGAATAAGTTGTAATTGGGAATCTTGGCTTGTAATGAAAGGTGTTCAGACTCCTCTGGGCCCCAGATGTCCCCTCACTGAGCGTGACAGACTTTAGCAAAAGTGTTAAAGGTATTTTAAAATATTTTTAATAATTTATTCAAAGTAAAGCGAGGTCTGGCTTGCATCTTGCTGTATTTTTGCATGTATAACATGATGTGGAGGGATGCTGCATGAAGGCTGAGGACCTGTGAGGGCTGGGTTGGGGGACTGGGCTGGGAAGAGGCAACAAAACCTGGCACGGTGCCTGCTGCGCTGCCTGGTGGAGCGGTACCCGAGCTGGTCCACCCTGGCGTTCTGTCTGGGGTGAGGTCCTCCCGTTCTGCTCCAGAAGGATCCCAGATGCGGTGTAGAGACCAGGACCTCGGAACAAAACACAAAGCACCCTAAGGGTTTAGATGCTAAACAAGGATGACCAAGGGGGGACCCCTGTGTGAGAAAGCGTTCAGACCTGTATTTAACTGACGGCGAAGTGTGAGCTGTTGGGCAGGATAGCTTGGGGGCTTTGTCGCTGTTTGCTGCCTATGTAAGTATTGTTTTGTACCTATTCAAAACTCCAAGAATGTGGGACAGCAGCACATCCTGGCCCTTGTCAAGCCATAAACGAGGTAAGGCAGACTTACTACGCATTCACTCTGAGTGAGAATAATGGTTTGTAACTTTTAATTCCAAGCACGTGTTGTAGGAGTGCTCACCATTTGCGTCTCCTGCAAGTCATTCCTAGGGCAGTCACCTCAGTTAAGATTGATTTTTATTTTTTTAATATGAAAATGAAGAAATGTAAGATTCACACAGCTGAAGAAGTGACAAATGGCGTCTCTGACTAGGTACCCCTTTGATTTTTCTCTAATTCTCATCTGGCTAGTACTCAGACTGCAGTATAAACAAGGACAAATACCAAAATTATTTAAGGGAGATAGAAAGGCAAATTATGAACGAATGTACGTGTTAGCTCTGCATCTCCTAGATAGTTTTAATCAGTCAATATCTTCCTTCTATTGAGTCCAGCAATTCTTCATGACAAAATTGTATTTCTGATATACTGGGTTTGGGCAACCTCTTTAGTAAAGAATACATTTCAGCATCTGTTTTGGTTTGGTTTCTGGTTTCTTTTTTCAAATATTCTGGAACCTGTTATTTAATACCTTGACTGCTTTCCTGGAGTAGTTATCCTCCCATAAATGTTAAAAATCTCTTTTAAAAAATCAGATGACAAAGGGATAAAAAGATAGTGATTACTGATAATTCCATGAAGTCTGCCTAGCCGCACATTGCTTCTGAACAGATGGAAAGGAAAAGCTGTTCTCTCAGTGGCAATTAAATTCAGAGAGCAGTGATGTTGACAAATGCATACGGCCTGGGTCGGAGGAGCAAGTGTACAAGAGGTGAGGGTAGGCCACAAAACATTGTTGTCCTAGCTTAAGAGTTCTTGTTCTGTGAAAGGAGAACAAATTAGCTGGTGGCAGCAGACCATTATCTCTAAGTCCTCCTGCCTTTTCTCCTTTTTTCTTCCAAATAAGAAAGGGGCTAGCATAGTCTTGTTCTGAATGTTAAGGAATGGCTCCAGCCTCTGTTCAGCTCTGGGGGGAGGAGGGGAAATGCTTTCCAGCACATGCTAATTTTTTAAGACTTCAGGTGTTTTACTATTATGGTAGCACGTACTACCATGTTACACAGGTGTGTAAAAGAGAGTAGTGTAGTCTGTGTATGGTTTTGTGTTCGACTTTGAACGCTGCATTTCAGGCCACTTTGTGCCTTTCATGCAGTTGTCACGTAATTGGGGGACACCTCACCTGCAAGCACGCTTAGCACGGGGAACATCCCTCCTGCCTTCATCGCCGTACAGGAGAAGGACATCATACTCTTTGCATTCTTGGGCACAGCTTGCGTTCTGGGGGATTTATGGGAGAGTGATTTAAATGTTTGAAAGACCTCATAGACTGAAAATGTTTAATCCCTGACATTCAGTTTTCTGCAGTTCTGCTGAGACTCTGTTAAATTACCACATAGTTTTTCATTTGTAATCTTAAAATCAGTAGGAGAAAAGGGTTTTTTTCTCTTCTTTGATTTCTTTTTTCCTTATCTTGATATTTAGTAATAGATTTTTCAAGACATCCAGTTTGTCATTCTGTGCTCTGACAGCTCACATCAGCTAGTGCGTGATGATCCGTATGATTGAAATCCATGTCTCGTTTCCTCTCTCTGTTACCATAAAAACTGGCTGTTTTCTTACTTTTGGAGGAGTAAGGGACAAAAGCTCATTCAGCATTTTTTAGCTGTTGAAGACTCTTTTGGGACTGTTAGTTTCATTATTGATCACACTTGTAAGATCTGCTCTTCTTGCTTTATTTCATGGGGGGAAAAGTAGTAATGATTTTTTAAGAATTCATCCAATAACTCAACTCGGATACTGAACCAGCCGCACAGACACTTGGCAACAGAAACCTCATTGTCTGTTCTTGTAAAGCGTTCAAGAGCTGTGACGGTATGCACAGGCTGGAAAGCTGAGCGGGCTGAATTCAGCGGCAAGCTTCGGAAATACTCAGTGGAGACTGGACTGTCGGGAGCGCTGCTTCTGTTTCGTGATCGGATTTCTAGAAAAATCTCGCGCCAAGCTTCTGCGGTCTTTCTGTGTTTGCGGTTTTTAACAACCTAGGCACGTATTTATGTAGATAAATCTGACCTGTAACGTGGTTTTTTGTAGCTTACCTGTTTTGGTCCCAGAAAATCAATGTTAGGGAGAAGCTTTTCTGGATTTTGTGGAAAGGCGATAGAGAGGACTTCATCCATATATAAACAGTGCCCTAAACTCATGAGAACCTGCTTGGAAATTAGCTGTGTTCGTGTCTCTTTGTCTCGCCCGCCGCTGGATGTGATTGCCCGTGCAGGCGGTGTTTCTGCCAGCACAGGAAGCAAATTGCAGTGTACCTTACTTGCCAAATTGTGTTTGTGAATTGCTGCAATGATTTTTTTTTTTTCAGTTGCAAGTGCTGGTAGTTAGGTAATGCTGTGGAGGGAGCTATTCAAGCCTTCTTTAGTCCTCTCTGTCTTTGTAGTTGTGAGGACTTGGTGGATTTATTGTTGTACTCGGGAGATTAAGCACGTGCAGGCGTGTACTGTACATCATACAGTTATACAATAAAGGGCTTTATAGTTACCTAATGATGATTTACGACTTAGTTCCAGGAGGGAGGCTGCATGTTGCTTTCTCTCTAGAGGGTTAGGAACTTTGCAGTGGAGGGTTTGCTTTAGTTTTTTTTAGTCTTTCTTTGGATACTGAGACCTGAGCGCCACCATCTTATCCCCAGCTGTATCTCGAGGGACCTCGCAATCACACTTAAACTGTGCCCAGCGCTGGGCTCCCCAGTTCAGGAGAGACGGGGAACGGCTGGGGAGAGCCCAGCCGGGGCAGCGAGGGTGGTGAGGGGAGTGGGGCATCTGTGCTGTGAGGAGAGGCTGAGAGCCCTGGGGCTGTTCAGCCTGGGGAGGAGAAGGCTGGCAGGGGATCTCCTCAGTGCCCATCGATATCCAAAGGGCGGTGTCCAGGGGACGGGGCCAGGCTCTGTTCGGTGGTGCCCAGCGCCAGGACGAGGGGCACCGGGCACGAACTGGAGCACAGGCAGCTCCCCCTGAGCGTGAGGGAGAACTTCTTTGCCATGAGGGTGCCCGAGCCCTGGCCCAGGCTGCCCAGGGAGGCTGTGGAGTCTCCTTGTGCGGAGAGATTCAACCCCGCCTGGCCGCGTCCCTGTGCCCCCTGCGCTGGGGGCTCCTGCTTTAGCAGTGGGGGTGGGGGATCTCCAGGGGGCCCTGCCGTGCCGGGAGTCTGGGATTTGCTATTTTTTGTTCCCTTGGCTAGTGCAGTTGGAATGAGCGTGATTCCTCAGTACTCCAACATTTGTGCTGGTACTTCTGAACGTTGCGTATTTATGCAGGCTTAGGAGTGTTAGGGCTTCACAGCTATCAAGGAACTCAACTTTTGGCCTAATGGTTCTTTATTATTTGTGGTATAAGTGGGAGGCAAGAAGCTGGAGATGAAAATACAACTGGTTATGAACCTGTGAAAGTGATTCCTCGGGCAGGTAGTAATGAAATCTGGGAGAACATGCGGAGAAATAAATGAGCTATCTGAGTGTTCAAAATAGATTTCTTACATGTATAATGATGTTTTATTTTCTTTTGTTATTTGTGCAAGCGTAGCAGGGAACTAGGTGACCTTTCAGTGATTGGCATGTATTTTTTTCTGAACTAATTTGATGCCAATGGGGCTGTGTCTGGAAGGCTGTTCATTTCAGCAGAAATACATTTTCCTTTGCAGTCGCCTGGCACCTGATGTAAGTGCTGTGGCATTCAGATTGCTTTTCCTTTGGTTGGGTTAATGCAGTCTGTCGGTTGCTTCTTCTCGGTGAAGGAATTTTATATGAAATGATTACAAAAGAGCTATGAAAAAATACTTAAAATACCAAATCACAACCTATTTTCTAATTTTAAGTTTTTCCAGCGAGGAGCCGTAACCCGATGTGGGTGTCGCTGTCGAATGAGCGGCACAAGGCGGCCACGGCCGTGCCCCGCAGTGACTCTGCAGAGGTGGTGCTGCTCAACACCCGACGGGGCTTGACAGCGCTGACAAGTTACACACCAGCTTGTCACACCTCCATAAGCACTTACCAGAGTGGTGAGAGTGGGAAAAGTTACAATTTATGGGTTTGGGTGGGCTCTCCTCCTGTTCAGGGCCGTCCAAACTGACGGTTTAAATTTGCTTAAAGATTCAGCTAACCCTCACCATTCTGCACGGTTGCCTTATTGGAGGGAATTAAACAGCTCTTGGTCGATGTGAAGCTGAGGCATGGCCAGTTGGGTTGCAGGAAGGCTCTGAAATACTTTGCTGCATCGGAACATAGAGGAACTGCAACAGGCATGTGCGTACTTTTATGAATAAGGGATGCTGGTGGGCCTCCCAAGCAAGGCCAGCATCGCCTAGAGGCGCCTTTGCTTACGGGGATGTGCATCTGCGGGCCGTTTAAACAGAGACGTGTGCGGATAAGTGTTAGGATGTTTCAGAAGGGAGATGAGGCAGCGAGTGAACAGTTCTAGGTGTCCCGTTCTCAGCATCGTTGCCTCACCGTGTGGCCCAGGAGAAGTCGTTCCTTGGCCACTCCACCTGCAGCTCTTGGTACGGGCAGCTGGGCTCCCTTCCCTGCCGTGGCTGAGGCCCTCTGAATCGGGGCACTGCTAGTGAAGGTCGAGGAGAAGGTTGCTAATGCCAGATGTAAACGCTCCAGTGAACGGGGAATTACACTTCTGTTGGCAGCGGTGGGATGTGCCAGCATGGAGGCAGTGAGTGAAATTACAGTGAATAATAGGTTTCAGTAGTCTCTTTTTAATAATAGATTATAGGGGAGTTTTTAAATCTTTTTCAGAGTATGTTTGCAATGGTTGGATACGTTTTAATTATTTCAGATCTGTTCTTTATGTGTAGTATAAGAAGCTAGGTCAAATTTAAGAAAATAACTACTAATTCTTCAGATACTTAAGAAAAAAAAAAATCTGTTGTGTGTTATTTTAATGTCACTCCCCAGAAGAAGATAGCTATGTTCAGGTCAGGTCATTCTTCAGTTATCTCCCTGACATATTTTTTTAGTTGATAGACTCATCTCTACTCCATTTGCCAGTCCTCTGAAGTTTTATCAGCGTCTAGAGTGCTCACAATTTATATCACATTTTAGAAGAAAAATATTCTGTTAGTAAACAACACTACTTTTTTTCAGTGCTGCTTAGGTGTCAGTAGCAAAATTTATTTGCTTGTGGACTTTGTTACTTACCAGCCTGGCACCAACATTGGTGCTGACACGTGAGAGCTGCCGCTGCTCTTCGTCCGCTCCTCGGCGCTCTGCTGCTAGACGCGGTGAGTGTTTGAGAGGCAGCAGATGAGGCACTGCCCAGAGAGGGTCAGGAGAAGGGACAGAGAAGGCCCGCACACAGAGGAGAAGAAGCTGAAGAGGGGATGGCGCAGCCCCTCCTTTCCAACAGGCGCTGATACCAACCTTCAGAATGAGTAAAACTGCAGATGTTTAGCAGCCCGAGATGCGAAAGGCTCTTTCCCTTTTAGCTAGTGAAACAATGCCTGAAATACGCTGGCTGCCAGATGCGGTTCTGCGGCGTTCAAGGACCACGGGTGATGCCTAGAAATGGATACCATCAACGTACAAGAGGAAGGTTTTGGGTTATCGTCAGACAGAAGGTGTGCCAAATTCTGCCAGTATTTCCTACCAAAATTGTAATGTTCTTTGGATTTAATTAGTGGTATGTTTTGATTTTAAAAATCTTGTGAAAAAGTGGTTTTACTCCTGTTTTCTAGCTTTAAAATTTGCATGAGTTACAGTGAACTTTCCTGTTTCCTCTGATAGTACAGCAGTAGACCTGACTATCCAGCAGGTGTTGAATACCTCTTCACTGCCTCATCTGCTGTTCCGAACTGTTCCCCGGCTTTCACTGACAACAGGCAACAATATTGAGCAAGAAAATGCTTTGTTTTCTCTTAGTGACCTCGGCTTTGACTTTCACCTTTCTGTGACCGCGTGGTCACACTCAGCATTTTGAAGGGAGGGAAGCACGTGGTATACGTTGCCACTGAACCACAGGTTGAGGATAACTGCTGAATGATAGAGAGGTCCCCGACAGGAATTAAACTACTGGAGCGCACCATTTAATTTGTCATGTCCTCTGTGTTTTTAATCCTGACTCTTCAAGTTATGCACTGCTGTTCTTTGTATTCTTTACTTTTTCAGGCACCAGAGCAACGGAGCAGTTATTTCCCGCTGTGGACAGCCCGAGGTCAGTTGGTGGGGCTGGAGGAATGCAGATGATGAACACCTTGTCCAGTCTGTAGCAAAAGCCTGTGCCTCAGATTCGAGGTCCAACAGTCACAAATTGATGAATGGAAATTGTTCCAGAGATTTCCCCAATGGAGGGGACCTCTCTGATGTGGAATTTGGTAAGTTTGTCACTGTTCCTTTTCTGTAAAGGGGTGAGCTTTATATGAAAGCTTAACGTCTTCCACGTACTGCAACAAACTCAGTCCTTTGTATTTAATCAGGCATTCTCCAATTTCTGTATGTGCATTGTGGGACTTGAGGGAATCCTTGTTGTAAACCATGTCAGAAGTATCCTCTTAGTTACTCCTCAGCTGTGTGTCCTCTTCCCCAGATTCCTCCATCTCCAATGCTTCAGGAGCAGAGAGTTTGGCAATACAGCCTCAGAAGCTTTTGATCTTGGACGCACGCTCTTACGCAGCGGCTGTGGCGAACAGAGCCAAGGGCGGAGGCTGCGAGTGCCCAGGTAAGCAGTATTTCTTCTCAGTTTTCTATGAAGTTAATCAAAAGGATTTGCTCAGATATAGTTGGACTGATATACTCCAGCACTGCGTGTTTAGCAGACTGCGGGGATGTGAGTACTGTTGATCTATATGAACGTTCTGGATGATTGCAGCTATCACACAGCCCTTCAAAAGGACAGGTTTAGCTGTTAATCAAGTCTGCTTCTCAGAGCATAAAACCAGCTGCTAACAGTGTTCAGTAAATGCTGAACTGTGTGGAATATGCTGAGCAGCTCTTCCCTGCTGAGTCAGATATATAAACTAGAGCGAGACAAAGGTGTCCAGTGTGCTAATGGCTAAAAAAAACCCTGAACAAACTTGTTGAAATCCACTAACTGTAGAGGATAATAATATTCTAGAATGGTTGTGCAGAATGCAGCTTTTCAGCAATTTTCCTAAAGCTGAGACATTTTTCGGCTTTTACATCATCACCCAAAGCAACTGAACTCCTGATTCATCTTGCATTTGTAATACATTTGCAATTATCACTTTCCATGTTCTTTGGCACTTGTGAATTGTTGGTGTTATAAACAAGGTACTATTTTATGGTCACTATTGGATATGAATGCAGCCTCCTAAAATTCCATGGGTGAAGAGTCTAGAAAAAAAATGCCAGACAGAAAAACGACAGATAAGGTAACCAGAGCTATTTTGACCATTTGTTCCTGTTTTGGTCTTGGCTGCAATAGTAGCCACCAGTAAGAAAAGATGAATTTTCCATATAACACCTCAAAACTACTAAAAAACTGATCATCGGAGAGTAACACATCAAAACAGAAAAACAAACTGTACAATTAATTTTCTTCCTATGTATTGGTTCTCGAATTCTTTGTAGAAAATTTCTCAACAGCTTGTCACTTTCAACAAATTTGACCTACATTAAGTGCTTCTGTTTTGCTGATAAGTTTTCTCCAGGTATTGCCAAGTTTGCTTCGAGCTCTCTGGATAAAAATTTCAGTTATGTTATGCTTTATTTCTAATATAATTCGGTAAAAATACCAAAAGAATGCTTACATTATCTGATACTGTCAGTCAGGCTGCAGTTACATAGTCTATCAGTAACAGGATGTTCTGGTGCGGGCCAGAATTCATTAACTGGTGAACAGTGAAGAAACCCAGTTACATAGAACACGCTCTTTTAAGAGACTACTGAACTTTCTCTTATGCAAGCACTCGATATCCCATATTCTGAATCCTGATTCATTTTTTTTCTCTTGTAAAAAAGGTCATTTTAGCTGTCACATCGTCATTGTTGTGCAGACAGGAGGGCAGAGGAGAAACTAAATCGAGGAAAGACGCATCGAATTAGTATATTCCTACATCTTAGGTGCTCCCTCTGAGCAGTGGACCCTGTCTGTACAGGCACAGCCTCCCCAGCAGAGCAGAGTTGCTCGAGTACATCCCATAGCCACACCTGAAGGCAGGCTCAGTAGTTCTGCCCGTCTTCTCTTTTCCTGAGCTTTGAGTATTTCTCACGTGAGTGATTCTTGTTCCTCAGAATACTAAGGAGTGAATGAAGTAACCTTTCAGCCATTTTGAGTGGGTAGGCAAAGGAATATATAACACATACAAAAATATACATTAGTTTACCAAATCAAAGAACATCCATAAATGATCAGTTAAATACTGTTTATGCTCACAGTCCCTTAGGCTGTTTCTCACTCTTTTTAAAATCATTCTGTAACCTCCAGCACAATGTCATGCTCCCATAGGTTTGTACTCTGCTTTTTGTAATGTGAATTGAAACATTAAAATAAATACACGAACGCTTTGCTAACTTGTTCCTGTTTTGCTGTGTTGTAATGTCTGGAATACCTACCGAGCTCCAGGTACTTGTTTCTCCTAACAGAATGTTCGTAAACAGATTATTTTGTCTGTCTGCAGCAAAGGTGGTTTGTTTTTATTAAAGAGCTTCTTTCAGAAATTAAACTTAGTGTAGTTTTTAGTTTCTGCCCTCTTTCTTGCTATTTCCCTACAGAGTATTATCCGAACTGTGAAGTAGTGTTCATGGGGATGGCGAACATTCATTCTATCCGGAAGAGCTTTCAATCGCTGCGTTTGCTCTGCACACAAATGCCAGATCCAGGAAAGTAAGTGGGTGTTTGGTGGGTTTTGCCTTTGTTTACATGTTTCTGCCACTGCATTCTTCTGCTGCTGATTTGTAAACCAAAATTCAGGGTGGTTTTTTTTCCCTTGGTGACTTTCCTGTGTAATGATGCTAAGCTGTATTTTTTCATTTCCACAAAATTTGAGCTAAAGGAAGTCATTGGTTTACTATCATTGAAATGAACCTAGAAAATGAGATCTGAGATGGTAACGTAGCCTTGAGTATTGGTACTAGAATGTTACTACTTTCAGGTGGGCTTCTGAGTGCTAGCACTTAGGCTTCCTGGTTCTTTAATCTTTACAGCTTGGCTTTCCTTCAGAAAATTCTCCTGGTGTTCCATCTACTCCACACACTTGTAGCGTCATTTCAGGTGGCATATTTCACAGCCCTCCAGTGCTATGGCATAACTAGCCTGTCGTGGCCCGTCGTCTCAGGCGCTTCTGAGGTTGGGTCTGCTCTAGGACACTGTAGTTGCACCAGTCGTGTTTCCCTGACCACTTCCCTGTTTTGAACTTGCCGCTAAGAGTCTGTCATGGTTTCAGGGTAGATCCAGAATGGCCACCCTTACTAAACTGGATGTATGGATCTTCATAGGCTGGAGATTCTTAAGGTACCTACAGCACCCCTTGTAAAGCCTGGGAATAGCTGAGATACGGGAGATCTCAAAGGCACCTCGGGTTCATTGAAGCACTGAGTTGTCAGGGGCATATGGCAGAGTCCCAAGGTAATGCCAGTGGTACTGGAACTGCTGAGTCCTCTGCTTGGAGGAAGGGAGGCGGCAGCGGCTGCTGCAAAGTAATGATTGCCCAGTAGTACTTGCACTGACCGCTGCCAGTGACGTGTTACGCTCTTGTCTGGGAAGATGTTATTTAAGCTTTTTGCAAGTCTTACGCAGCAAAGCGCATCCCAAAGAGTGGCTGTTCCTCAGGTGGACTGTGTGGCTTTGTTTCTTACAAATCTGGGACGGTGTTAACGAGATGTAAATGAAAAATACTCAAGAATTACATTTGCAGCTTATTAAAGTAGGAGCTTTGACTTGATAAATTCAAAAATCCAAACCTGAAAGCATTTTAAAAGAGCAAAAACTGTCTTCCCTTGTTTTCCTCTAGTTGGTTATCAGCTCTGGAAGGTACCAAATGGCTGCAGCACCTATCTGTGCTTCTGAAATCGGCGCTACTCGTAGTTCATGCTGTGGACCGAGACCAGCGACCAGTCTTGGTGCACTGCTCGGACGGCTGGGACCGAACTCCCCAGATAGTGGCGCTGGCCAAGCTGCTACTAGATCCGTATTACAGGACCACAGAGGTTTGTAAACCATCTGTCAGTGCACGAGGTGGTTACCAAGTTGGGTCCTTTTCTGAGGAAGTCTGTCTCTGAATGATTGCAGTTTTGGCCCTAGAAGAGGCATTGAAGCTAGCAGGAGTTTACCAGCAGTAGCCTGCAGATACACTTACGTATAGCTGTAAATATAGTCTGTAATTCAAGAGCAGGTTATACATTCCCCCTTTGCTGTAACTGCACAGTCATGGTCTATGCTTCCCCATATTTAGCTTAGAAATACGTAGTACAGCGTGCCACGTACTGCAGTTGCCATTGCACCATTGCAGCTTCTCAGCCAACTATTGATACAAAGACTTCCTCTTTTCTAAATTTCCCAGCTGCATGTTTTTGCAGTTTCACCTATTCCTTCTCCTCTGTCACTCAGTTATATTTCTCTTGGTCTTTCAGCCTGAATTCCACCCCCACCTCCCCCAATCACTTTTCAGTGTTGTGTGATATGCGATGGCTGGATTCCATCTGCCAGCCCACACACAAGATGCCTTTGTTGTTTAGAACAGAAGCATGTGTCTGAACACTGTGCTGTGAACGGCTGCTTAAAGCCTCGGGCACATGAGGACCAGAAGTTTAAACCGTAGCAGTGCCTCTTGGATGAAATTGTGAGAACTTCAGATCCTTTTTCCCATGGGTTCTGGAAGTCGGCATCCATCAGGTCAAAGCATACTGTTCTGTCCTTGGCACAGAACCTCCTCCTGGTCCCTCCTGAGAGCGAGGTCGTTCCTGTTCGGAGCGCAGCGTTCTTCTGCACACACCCTTTGCCTGCTGCCTTGTCACCACCGCATCAGAGGAAACCAAACACTGTAGCTGTCTATACAAAGATCAGAAATGTTTAGGGAAAATGAGTCTTGAGCCACACTTCAAGCTTTTCAGCTATCAGCTGTTATTTTTGCTCCAATTACAGCTATTCACGTACTAAGCATGCTCTGCAATTTTTCTTTCCACTGAGAATCAAAACCTTCCTAACCTATGGTGGATTTTAGGTCCTGTAAGGTGAGGTGTCGCACTCAGGTGCTCAGTTAGGCTCAGTTTTGAAGTGTTCTTTGCCCTTTTCATTTGGTAAGAAATCGTCCAACTCGACCTTTAATCAACCTTGTGACTGTGCTGCATTTGGTAGAGACGCAGGCAAGCGCTCTCTCTGAGCGTGGATGTCCTTTTGTGGATTAATTGTTTCCTTTCCTGACAGACCGATCTGCCCATCGTTTTCAGGGAGAGCTTTACAGTTTCCTCTCCTGTCCAGATGTTGGTTACCATGATCCAGGGGGTTTTGATCGAGGTGAATTTCCTACTCGCCCCTGCCCGACCAAGATAGGTCTCGTATCAGGATGTTCCGTGCCAGTCACTAAGGACCGAACCTGCCTTATTCCCTTCCCTGTTCACGTAGGATTGGGAATTCCTATCTGTCCTGCTTTCATCGTGCAGCATTTCAGAGCACAGAGGCGTTAGGTAAAGCGGTAAGGATAAGTAATGAAGCCAATGCTGAAGGGAGATGGGAGTGAGTGAGGATGCAGTAGTAAGGTGATTCCTGTGAGTCTCAGACTGTCGTAGAAACGGAACCAAAGGAAAATAGGAACTTTTCATCTCTACTTTCATTTCTGCAGGGTTTCCAGGTGCTAGTGGAGACGGAGTGGCTGGATTTTGGCCACAAGTTTGCAGATCGCTGTGGCCATGGTGAGAATTCGGATGACCTAAATGAGCGCTGCCCAGTGTTTTTACAGTGGCTGGACTGCGTCCATCAGCTCCAGAGGCAGTTCCCTTGCTCTTTCGAGTTTAACGAAGCATTCCTTGTGAGTTGTGGCTTGAGAGATTGCTGTTTTATAGACTGCTTCTAAACCAGTACCCAGTACTAACATACTATAGAGCCCCGAGGGGTTTCCGGTTTTCCCGTCTATCTGTGATACGCTGCAGCCTGATAAAGGAAGCGGGAAGGCTGCCCAGACACAGTAGACAAAAGTGCTTGTATACTTCATGGGACCTGAGATCTGTTCGCTCTTTAAAACCAAAGCAGGACCCTTGGGGACTACTTTTAAACTTTAAAGAAAGAAATAAATGACATTAATAGTCTTAGCTAAGAGGTGCTGAAATAACTCTCATCTACAGATGAAGATACAGCCGAACAGCATGAAAAGGGTCGTGGTTGCTGGCGCTAAAACGCCCCCCTGCTTTGATTTTGTTTTGAGTTGAAGGTTCCTCTTCTAAAACCAACCTCCCCCTTGCCTTTCCATTTGGTTCTTCTGCTGAAAAAGCATAGGCTGTATGAGCTGCATTCATTTTCTTTTGAAGTGGACAGCTCTCCTGGTAGAAATTTGCCGAGGACGGCCAACATCAGTTCTCGAGGCCAGAAAGCAGGTCTGTGGGAGAGTGGCGGTCACTGACTGCAGGACTAGTAATCTGGAGAGTAAAAGTTTTTATGAACTGTCTGATCCACTCAGAGATTTAAAGCACATTCCTGTGATTGTGGTTGACTTGAATTACCACTTGCCAGCTCAGCCGTGTAACCGAGAATATGTACAGTGCTAGCTTAGCTCAGTTGTGAAATGAGATACGTAAGGTTGTAACTGGCTTCACGGCACACTGCTAATCTACGGGAGCTGTGAGTGAACATGCCCTTAGTATTCCTGCCTTTTTGGTCTAAACCACTTGATTCATTCGAGTATTGAAGTACTTGTCTTCATTTAAACGTCTGAATAACCCCATGAAAGTAATTTATATGCTTAAAGTTATGTTCGTATTAAGCTGTTTTGTCAGACTGGAACCGCAGCATGGAGCGTGAATAATGCTCGGGGGTGTGTGCTGTGTGCATTCGTACCACTGTACAGAAATTAACACTTTCCCCCACCAGTCGTTGCCTTTCTGTGCTGCACTAGTGTTTTGTAGCAGGTATCACGATTCTCTTCTTTGCCTGTTCTATAGGGCTATGAGTTTGAATCAGCAAGACTTTTATACCTGGTTATGAACAAATATTTTGCCTTTATAGTTTACATTTTTTCCTGAATTTTTTTAGTTATGATTTTAAAAGATTCTGCTATGCCCGAGTTCTTTTTGCAATTAGTTATAAAGAGGTATGCAAAAAATGCCAGGTGTATTTGCGGATCAGCCTTTAGGAAGGGAGTATATTTCCCGCCCTGCAAAGGAAGGATTTGTTGCTTCTTAAGCCTGAATGCTGATTCTCACATTAAGCTGATAGCTTCTGCCATATGACAGTGTTTGTCTTGGTCTGTGCAGGTCAAATTGGTGCAGCACACCTACTCTTGCCTCTTTGGTACATTCCTGTGCAACAATGCGAAAGAGAGAGGAGAAAAACACACTCAGGAACGGACCTGTTCTGTCTGGTCTTTGCTGCGGGCAGCAAACAAAGCCTTCAAAAACCTGCTCTACTCCTCCCAGTCCGAATCCGTACGTACCCTTCATTCCCCACCACGCGGGGCTCCCAGGTGTGATGGTCTAAAAGCGTGCACCTTAACTAAATAGCCAAGCTCGTCGCAGTGGGACATCATGACGGCCGAACTGTCATCACGAGTACAGCATAGGCATTTCCAGAAAAGTGTGCTCGGCTCTCCTCATCGATGTTTACTTTCAACACTGTTCGGTCTGACATTTCAAGGCTTCCATTAAGTTTGCCGATGTTTGAGGAATGTCAAATGCAACCTCAGAAATTTCTCTATGCTGGAAACGCGTTTTCTGTAACTAAGTGTTTCGCTTTATTTTTGTAGCAGAAAACATTTTGGTGTTTGACAAACAGACCTTTGAGAACTAAGCTATGTCAGAGGAGTGTCATAAAATTCCGTACAAACCTAGACACTGTGTCTGTGTTCATCTCAAATCTAAACAGAAAAAGTAACTCAGATTATGTAGTATGTCCTTGTTTCTCCTAATACTTTCACGTTTTCAGTTTGGCTCTTCCGTAGCAATAATAGCTCACTGCAGCTCCCGGGAAGGAACTCGGTTACCTTTTTGTGTATTTGATAGAAGGGCACGTAAGGCATTGAGGGATGCAGAATGGCGGGCATCTGAACAAACGGTCAATCATTAAACGTCGTCATGAGTAGGACAGCAGAGACTTTTGTAAATATTTAAACCCTTTTAGTTTATAAAAGTGCCAGATACCATAAACCTAACTGTAAGGACTATGCGATGTTTTTGCATATGATAGATGTGGCTTTTAATTGCTCCTTAGAGTAAAATTAAAACCTGACTTAGGAGGGAAGAGTTAATGCCTGCATTTGTTACAAAAAGATTAATTTTATATTCACATCAGCCGTCTGTGGCTGTCTGTCTCCCCTGGACACCGGACGTGCAGCGGGCACTCAGGCTGTGTGCAGATCCCGTTTGTCATTGCGACAGGCAACAGCAGAGAGCCCTTGAAGACTTTCCTACCTGACATTGTCCCCGTAAGAGTGGATGTGATAGCGGAAAGCATGAGACAGTGCAGATAAATACGGCTCGTGAGGACTTTTAAAGCGATGGATGCATCTTAGCTTTCCCCGAAAATACCAGCAGGCTTGCCCAGGAGTTGCTTAGCAAGCGCTCTTAAAGCGAGCGGTGTGGACGGGTAGCGGTGCTCTCCTCAGGCTGCTCTGACGTGCCGTATCCTGCAGTGCAGACACAGTCTCAGTGGCTTGACCTCTGTTCTCAGTAAATACTACACTGTAGTGTACTGAGCTCATTAGGATAATTAGTCTGTTTATGAGAGTTTTGGTAACTTCCTGTCTTGTATTCGTCTTTTTGTGGTTTTACTTCAGTGTTTAAAGGGCACAGCTGTTGTAAAACCGTAGTCGTTTCAGAGCAGCATCCACCAAACCAAGCCGCCCTGCAGCCTGCCCTCTGCTCCGGGGCAGCAAAACCTGCAGCTTTCTCTGCCACTGCCTGCTCTTCCACAGGAAGTTTGCCTGGGAGAACAGTGGGGTTGATAGAGTGACCCAAGGTGTTTTTTAAACTGAAACAGAAAGCATATTCCACAGTCAAGGAATCCCTTTTAAGACCAGGCTGCCTCTTCAGCAAAGTATTTCTGCATGCACTTGATTTTTAACATACGAGTGCTTTCACTAAAGACAGGGTTGGCTTTGAGTTGGAGCCCGTAGAAGGAGGTTGTTAGTTCAGCTCTCATATGGCACGGGATAATACAAAGGACAAGGAAATCTGTGCGCTAACAATGGGCCACTGAATTCTTCAGCAGTTTAAATTGCTCGGAAGCATTATTAAGGTGTAGATTCGCACAGAGCACGTTGCAGTAGTTCATTCATGAGAAGCTGAAAGCTGGCATTGTTGTGCCTCCGCCTCTGTCTCTGAAAGAAAAGATAATTATATATCCCAGTGCAGCTGATTAAAGATGCCATAGCTGCTCACTGGCCTTCAGAGTGATCTAGAGATCTGGCAAAGCCTCCCAGCTGCGAACCCGGGTAATAAACCACTGCAGTCAGATCTGAAGGCCTCTCTGCGTTCTGGGAGCGAGCAGGTTACCCTTTCTGACCATGGTGTGTTCTCCCCTCTCAGGTGCTGTATCCAGTGTGCCATGTGCGTAATTTAATGCTCTGGAGTGCTGTCTACCTGCCGTGCTCTTCCCCCTCTACGCCCGCTGATGACACCTGTGCCCCATACCCTGTTCCAGGCTCTAGCCCTGAAGATCAGCCTCTGGGCAGGTGAGCCTAGAGCCCAGAAATCCCATCCTGTAAAGTAAGATCAACAGAGAATATTGTGGGATATAAAGAGGAGAATACTTGTGGTGGGAGGGAAGTATTTTTCGCAGGTTTGTTCGTGGGACTGTTTGGCTGACCTTCCCAAACGCAGTCTGCCATTGTTTCATTTTGAAAGCTGTTGTGTTTCAGAGGTGATAGCATAATGGAGAGAAGATCAACAAATAGAATTAAGCTCTGGGGTTTGCATAGCCGTGTAGGTATTCTTGTATCCTTGTGGGGAATTAGCTTTCATTTGATTGTCTTGAATTTGAGTTCTCTTTCTGTGTTGCATAACTATGTCTTTGCTTTTCTGTACAATGCTTCTGAGCACATGTTAATTAGGAGGTGTGACCGGACTGTAAGCATTTGTGCTTGGTGGTAAAGGGATTATTCTGGGAATGTTTGAAGTCTGATTGAACATATTTTCCTGATGGCAAACAAAGGAAGTACCGAAGCAGCTCTGCACTACAGATGGTCAAAATGTGCTCTTGGATAATGCTTCATTGGAGTCCGTTAGTTAGCAGATTGCTACTGTCCTAATTGTGGGGGGAGTTTTTAAGCCATAGTAGCTAAACAGTTTTTTAAAAAAAAAAAAAAATCCCCCGACTTTGGATTCTGATGCTTTGTACCTTTACAGGTTACCAAAGACAAGGTCATTTGACAATCTGACAACAGCCTGTGACAGCAGCGTGCCTACAACCAATCGACGTAGTAGTGACCCTAGCCTCAATGAGAAGTGGCAAGAGCACCGTCGGTCTCTGGAGCTGAGCAGCCTGGCTAACCCTGGGGATGATCCGTTTGACGGAGACGGCCTGAGTAAACAAGGCAAGGCTGCGCTTGGAGCAGAACTCTCTGTCGCAGCTGGTGTGGCAGAGGGACAGATGGAGAACATTTTGCAAGAGGCCACTAAAGATGATGTTGGTCTGGAGGAGCACTTGAGGGGTAGCCTAGAGGCAGTAGGTAAAGGGGATGAGGTTGCCCTGGATAAGGAGAAGAGAACTGAAAATCTACACGGGTATGTCAGTGACCTCTGTGAAAAGGCCGAGGCAGATAAAGCTATCGTAATGAACAATCCAGCGTCCAATCCACATCCAGTTTCACAAGGTGCTTCTGAGCTTAAAGGACAACGGGATGAGCATGCTGATCTCAGTAACACTATCCAGAAGTCACCTCAGGTGAAAGGACTGCAGACTGTTCCTTCGGAGGGCTTTGTAAATAGAGACACTCTAAAGAATACGGAGGAGGAAGGTGTTAGCAAACTCGATGGGGAAGCAGAGAGCCTGTCCAACGCGGCACAGGCCAGCCTTCCGTTCCCTCTTACAATCCCACATGAGGCCAGAACATCCAACATTGAAAGTTCTACAGAAACCTTAACAGAGAATGAAGCAAAGCAAGAGCTCGTTCCCAAGGGTCCTTGCCACAGACCTCACCTGATAGACAACAGCGCTGATGAACTTTCTCGAACTCTTGAAAATAGACCAGAGGGGGAGAGCATGCTAGAACTTCAAAAACTGGGAACGAAAGTACACAGGACTTCTGGTAGCAGCAACGCACGCATCCCGATGCCTTCCCCTTGTGCCTTGCCTTTAGCTGAATGTAAAGATGAGATTGTGTGCAATGGAGAGCTGGAGCCTGAGAACAAGATGACAGAGAAGCCTGCGGGGTTTGGTATCACCCACAAATACCATGCGACAAACGGACACTGTGTGAATGGAGAGGACGGTCGGATCAAAGCCTCTCTGAGCCGACAGGTCTCCACAGCTAGCTGTAGTTCTGCACAGCTTCACTTGAGGAACTTGCACCAAAAATGGATGTTTAGTCATCTTGGTAAGCAGCAGGCAGCCAGCAGCCCAGACCAACCTGCCAGAAGCCACCTGGACGATGACGGGATGCCTGTCTACACTGATGTTATCCAGCAGCGCCTGCGCCAGATAGAAACCGGCCATCAGCAGGAAGTGGAGACCTTGAAGAAGCAAGTGCAAGAGTTGAAGAGCCGGTTGGAGAGCCAGTTCTTGAATAGCTCCTTACGTCTCAATGGTGATTATGGAGACGAAGTGGTAAGTGAAATGGTAATCAGGCCGCTGCTGGAAACAGCGGGCTAGTTAGTCAACTTCTGGATCTCGACATGTTGTTGCCTCTTGGGTCATTGGTCAGGTAGTGATTTTTTTTTTTGGGCCGTACAGGCTTTTATGAAACTCTCGAGGTCATTTTGCAGAGGGCAGACGAGTGACTGAGTGCAGGGCCAATGGCAGTTAGTGATGACTAATATTTTCCCTGTATTTCAGTTTGACCATAAACATACCGAAGGTTTCTTTGAAGCCAGTTTCACAGCGTACTCGCACATGCCCGGGCATACTTAAACACCTTCATTGGCCTTTTTTTTTTTTTTAAAAAGACCAACACATTTGTCCTACTGTTGTTCTTGTATCCAAGCAAAGATGCTTTTATGAGGATGTGACCGTGTCATTTATTGGGACAGGCCGTAGGACTGATCTCTTGGGGCTCTGCATGCTCAGGGTAAGACAGACGCAGCAGTGGCTGCTCCGTTAGCTCAAAACTGTGATCTTCAAGCCATTCCCTTTTCAGATGGCTGACCTGCTCAAGGCTCGTTAACTGGAGGAAATTAAGAGTTTCTGTGACCCTTCATGTCAATGAGGGTTTTTTCCTCAACAAATTAAGAATTTTAAGGGAGCTTTTAAACTGTGCTTTTACTTGGAAGTGTTCAAAGTCGTAAAAGTAGAGACTTAAATGTGAAGCGTGATTCAAATACAGTACCCTAATTTCTGTAGCGATTAGATGATCTGTGTAGTTGTGGTGGCAAAAGAAATTTTGAAATCGGCAATGAAAACATGTAGTTCCAAGTTTGAGATTTCAATAGCTGGCACGTTTTCTCTATGTCTCGGGTAGATTTTTAAGTTCCTTCTCCCCTACCTGTTTTTATGTAATTTCTTGTCTTCTTTTGACTAAGAAATAATAATAAAAAGTCAAACGAAGTACAATCACTGGCCTTATGCTGTTGGTAGAAGGTAGCACTGATTCAGAGAACAAGCAGGAGTACTGTCGCAGCCTTCAAGCACACAGCAGTGTTGCTGCAAAACCTGGTTTTTCAAAGGCCCGATACTATTTTTAAATAAAACGGAGGAGAGCACTACCTGGGGAAGCAGGCAGGCACGGGAGCAGGAAAGGGGCATGAAGGGGAAGGTGGGGAGACGCAGAATCCTGGAAACAGCGTTTGTATACTCCTGTGGTTTCAACATCGTGCAGAGCGTTGGCCTGTAATTCCTGAGGTTGACGTAACAGGTTTGCATTTTCCCACGTGCACATTGTAGTGTGTCTTACACGCCTGCAAAATTGGAGGAAAAAAAAAATTGCAGGATGTTTCCAACTTTTGTTTAATGCCGTTTAGACGTGGCAGAGGTGCTGGATAGTCCCAGGTACGTTTGTTGTGCAAAATACTTGGAGCCTTCTTGGCCGTTCACACTGGAGAGAGCAGTGCGACGTGCTCCTTTGGGCGTCCATTTCAGCTCGGGCTCAGTTCAGTGGGCTGGGGCTTCTCTCACTGGCAAAAGCTTGGATTCCCTGGAGAAAGTTGGTGCTTCGGCTTAATTTGTGACACTCCCATGTTTTTAAGGGCCTTCACAAACTGCGGCGTAGGGACTGGACGCGAAAGCGCGCCGTCCTCTGGAAAATTCACCACTTTTAAGAATCTGATCTCTGCCTTCTTTGTGCCTCAGCTCAGGAGTCACAGGTTTCCTTCTGGAGCTCCAGAGGTGCCCGTTCCTTGGGTGCACAAAGGCATTAACTCAAGATTTCTTGCGATTTTTGTTGTATTTTAAGGGCAAGCTGAATTCTAAGTCAGTTGGAGTACAACTCTACCTGGCTAGACTATATTAAGGAAGCATTATTCCCCCAAAAAACTGTATGTGGAATATATATGGCTCAAATTCTGAGTGTTCCGTGTGTGATTTTGTATTTTCCAGAACTTTTTCTGACAGAAGTATATATGTATTACTAGCAATAGTTTTGAAAGTGGAACAACCTTGGGACCATGAAGTTGGAGCCACAGACAGCAGCTTTTTTGGTTCATCACCCAAAGTATCGCCAGAACTCTTTGTGTGCTAACACCAAAACAAGCTGATTTTTAAATCCGTTCTGCCTCCCGTCATCCTGTCATTGAAGGGTCAAAAACTGACCTGTTGGCAGGTTTTTGCCCACTTATTTTTTTTTTCAATTCACCGCTGCACAAACCGCTTGGACGTGTGGCGTTTAGTCCCGTTTGAAAAGGTACGCTTGCCTTTGCTGCCGCGTGGGCACTGTAAGTAGGTGACCAGTTACGACGTTCGCCCTCCCAGTGCAGACATAGCCTGCTCTTTCTTAGCAGGAGGTACCCACGACTGTCCGGTTTTTATTTGTATGGAAGTAGGAATATGGGGAGGTTCTGTTCAGCTGTGTTTGTTTGCCAACAGACTTCTATACCCGACTCGGAAAGCAATCTGGATCAGAACTGCTTGTCTCGCTGCAGCACAGAGATTTTCTCTGAAGCCAGCTGGGAACAGGTGGATAAACAGGACACAGAGGTACAGACTAAATCCCTGTAAATCACTTATTCTTCCGCTAGGATGGGATATTCATCGTTCAAATTATCCTACAGCCTTTGGTCATGTGCCACTTCTTGTGAACTATCTTCCTTGCATTTTGCTTGTCTCTCGTACTTTAAGTATCGGTACCTGTGCCTATGAGCCCTCTGCTGTCTGTGAACTCTGAGAAGCTGTGGAAGGGATGGTTAGCTAACAGAGCCTTTGGCGGACACGTGCTGGGAGAATATTCTTGGCCTGGATACTTGTAATGCACAGGAAAAAGAACCAGGGAGTTGGACTTTGACTTAATTTCTGTTTGTCTGAGGGGAGTTTTGGTGTATCTGTTCTCAAAGGGAAGGTGTCTGTTGTCTGTCTTCAGTCGTTGCAAACGCTGAATTTGCGCTCTTGAAATGGAATAAGCACTTCCCTCGTGGTGCTTTGCTCCCGGTTTGTGAGCGCAAATATGATGGGTTTGTTTCGAGTGAATTATCCTCTCCTTGATAAACGTGTCTCTTCTTTCCCCCAGGTGACACGATGGCTTCCAGACCACCTTGCCGCGCACTGCTATGGCTGCGACAGTACATTCTGGCTCGCCAGCAGGAAGCACCACTGCAGGTAGCCTGTGCGTCGACAGAGAGGAGGGAGGGAGGCGTGATCAGGGCTCAAGGTGTTCCCTCTCCTGTTAAACCGGGAAAGGGCTTGCTTTCAACACGCAGTTCCTTTCTCAAGGATGGATGTCAGACCGAGAGTTTTGAGAGTAGGACTGCTCCTGAGGGGACAGAGAGCTTTGGAAGAACAGAACAGTTCCTCCTGGTTGGTTTTGGCTCCTGCAGAGTATGTGTTTCAAAAGCCGGATTTGGTATCTGCTCCACCCCAGCCGATACAGATCCTGCCCTTTTTTCCTCAAAGTGGAATCGGAAGCAGCTGGCTATTTAGCTTTTCAAGAGAGTGCAAATAATAAAAAATGTCATCTTAGCGTTCAGTAAGTCAATACTACATACACAAATAGCATCTTCTTCCCATTACTGGTTGTGAACCTGCTCCTTTCCTTCTCTAACCACTCTTCCCTTTTCATTAAATTGCTCTTGTAAGAGGATCTGAAAAGGACACTATGTGAAATAAGTTTTCTGGATTATTCTTTGCCAAACCCATTGCCAGCACAGGCTACAACTGATAATGCAGGCAGCAGGGGCTTCATGAAGGACAGGTGGCAGAGGCCTTTTGATTTGATCATACTCTAGTTAAAGACAGAGAATCTCAGGTTTCTAAGTTCTGTTTCAAATAAATCCCCGTTGCTGATTTCTGGGCATGAGAAAACGATTACGAGAACCATCATGTAAACGAACGGCAGTTACCACATTTTGATGCTTCCTTGCCTTTTCAAGTTGTGGAGAATTACAGGCGTCTTCTCTGGTCTGTGGCCGTTTTGTATTTTGCTCCATTTAGTCGTCTCGTAAAGATAAACCCAGAGAAGAACGAATAGAAGTTGAATGGCCTTGATTTTTTCTGTCACGTCAATTCATGCATCTTAAGGCTTCAGGTGAAAAATGTAATTACTGAGCATACATTTGTACACATCTGGAGGGTTTTATACGCTTTAAAACGTATAAAAAGTTTTTCCTTTGTCCTTCCAGTGGTACCTGTTGTGCAGCGTACTCCTTCCGCCCTGCCTCCCCAGGCTGGCAGACATTCGGCCTCTCCATTTCCGCAGCCTGGGCTCTGGAGAGCTCCTAGCGCGAGCACGCGTACCGGGCACCCCCGGCACCAGGAGGAGTTAACGTTGACTGGGGTTTCGCGTTGAGTTGGACATTGCCCTTTAGTGTCTTCGTTTCTTCAGCTTTCCGATGTCTGACGCAGGTTGACCGGGCTGCCCGCGTAAGCTCTGGTTGTTTATGGTAGGCACCAGTAAGGAATGGCAGCCAACAAGAACACCAAGTGCTTCCGTAGTACGCGCTTTCAGAAACCCCGGTGATGGGCGGCAGTCTGCTCAGCACCTTACCCGAGAGGGAAAAGGAGTTGAAACCCATACCCGTAAGGCCTCGAGCAAGATAAATGTATCCAGCTTCCTTCACTGCCTCGATTTGCTGCTTTTGCCCGTTCCCCTCTGAGCTCTTTCTCCCCTCCTTGCAGGGACATTGAACGTGTCGATCAAGTCTGGTGAGCATTTACAACAGCCTCTGTCTGTTGTCTGTCTGCGTTTTCTTGGTAACTTCTCCAGACTAACTCGGTCTGTGCCCCCTCTTCGTTTTTCACTTGCCTAGAAATCACTAGAAAGAAGTTGTGGGTGGCTAGCACAATCTGCTGGGTGTTTCGATCCGTATGAACGGGCCTCTCTCTTCACAGAAAGGCGTTTAGGACTTGGCTTTTCGTAGCTTAAACTGGGATGCGGATCACACTAACACTCACCGTCAGTGAATTGTGTGCTTGAGTAACAGAGAACGCTTCACTTCTGAGAAGAGACCGTCCTTCAACTTGAGCCATATGCATTTATTTTTTATTTTCCCTGTTTGCCTTGCTTTTGGGAGAGGTCCACGTGTTACCCAGCAATTCTAGTATCGCTGTGCAGCGTGTGGACATAGAAACTGCCACTTGCTTTAGAAGGACTGAGAATACTGTGGCAGTAACAGGTAACGCAAAGCTGGTGGAAGGTTAGTATCACCAAAAATCGGGATCGACATCCATGATTTAGTAAGCAGAGGAGCAGTCAGTAGCATGGTATTTAAGTCCCCGTTCCTCAGAGGAGCGACATCGTTTTCCAGCGTGTTTTTTAACATCTCTTATTTTTTGTTAACCTCTGAAGCGAAGCAGGGGACCACCAGGATAGGAAGAATGAGTTGTTCAGAGCTTTCCGAAGCTCAGGGGAGAACAGTTACAGAACACTGTTATCTATCACAGAAGGATAAAACAACAAAAAGCCTCCAAGCATATGTTAGGAAGCTGGTGAGCTGCAACAAACAGATACTTGTTTTAATCCCTCTGGTTCTTTTTTGACCTCAGCCGTCGACAGCGACCTTCTGCTGCGTAACGGTTCTTTGAGCAGCAGAGATGGGGCTTGCCGGAACTGCTTTTCTGCACAGGACTGTTCTTATTCCCGCTGGGTTTTCTGATAGGAATTTCTGACGGGGTCCTTCAGAAGACTTCAAAACCAGTGCAGAAAGGCTAGCTGTAGTCAGGCTCCGAGGGCTAGGGTTACGGCTTTGAGGCCAGGAGCCGCTGTGCAGAGCTGGGAAAAGCAACCTGTAGAAGTGAGAAATGGGATTTCTCTGCTGGCTCTTTCCCCGTCAGGGACCAGCGTCTGGAAATCTTGTCTCTTGGCGAGGAAGGATTAATCGGAGCCTGCTGGGTGTAGGCAGAATTCGCTGTCAGTCTCTTGGCAGCTGCAAATCTTTTCTAGCACAAAATGATAACGGCTCAAAATCCTGATGCCAAAGAGTTAATGAAAAGGGCGTCAGGCACAGAGGTAAACTGGGGAAGTGCAGGTCCCTGGGGCGATGTTCTGAACTCCTTCTGAGAACTGATGGGTTCGGCGGACAGGGCACTGCAGCGCCCAGCAGGCTAGCTTGAGCAGCAGCAGGTTCTCAGAGGGGCTGTGAGAAGAGAAGGTAATTATTTTCAAGATTTAAATGTTATCCGTGCCTCCTGTGAGGTGCATGCACCAGCGTGCCTCCACCAGCCGACGTCTGACAAGAATGCATATGAGACTGCTCACCCTGCGCAGCGTTACTGCCGTTTCTGAGCATGAAATACCTGGCTGCCCGTCTCCTGGCTTTGCATGATCCTTGTCGGCTCAGTTTACTTTAGGCAGAAGTGCCGGGAATGCCACGGAAGGGAGTGCGCTGTTGGGGCAGTGGGAGGATTGCATCAACCGAAACTGGCTTTAATTTTTGTCATCTCTCCCATGCTTAAGCTTTCCAGCAGCACACTTGAACAGAAGAAAATGTCTGTGTGCTGGTGCTTACCAGCACGTACTTTTAGAAGAGTAAGGGAGCAGAGACTCATCCTCCTCCCAGGACTGCAGTATCCAGTCCGTCTCTAACGCAAAGCTGGATCAGTGATGTGAGCAGGGCCCAGAACACCACCCTCCCCACGTCCATGCGGAGGAAGGCCCCTGTGTGCTCTCCCTTAGCCGTGTGCCTCTCGGTAGCAGTGACAGTGCTGAGCAGCTCCGTGCCCGAGCTTCTCCACGGGACAGGGGAAGAGAGCTTACCCCTGTCTCCCGGAGGGGTGAGTTCCCTCCGGCTTGAGACGAGACAGTGTTGCACAGGGGAGCCGTCACTGTTCACTGAGCTGTGGTTTTGTCCTGTCACTTGCTTTGTGCTCCCTCCTGGTGTCCGTTCCCCAGCAGCTTTAGAAGCGAGTAGCACGGGGTGCAGGCGTTGCAGGGCTCTGTGCGGGCGGCCCGGTGCTGAGGGAGGAGCAGCTGCTGACCCCCGTCACAGCACTGGGAACAGTATCAGTTTAGAACTTGAGTAACGTTGTCAAATCGCTTCTAATCTTTTCTTTTCCATTTCTCCTCTGTTCCTGATGCAAGGAATTGCGGAAATGTGTTCTGCTCCAGTTGCTGTAACCAGAAGGTGCCCGTTCCTAGTCAGCAGCTCTTCGAACCCAGCAGAGTCTGCAAATCGTGCTACAGCAGCCTGCACCCCAGCAGCTCCAGCCTTGATCTCGAACTGGATAAACCCATCACTGCCATGTCAAATTAGAGTTCCAGCCTCGAAGCAGCGGGGGAGCAGCTGTGCCGACTCTTCCCCAACAGACATGCGGCTTCTCGGTGGGCTGAGGCTGGGAGGATGCGGGAGCCGTGCACTTTGGAGGTTGGGGCGTGGAGCACTGCCCGGCAGGACGGAGCTCGAGGACGTTCCGCTGGATTGTGGGCTTCTCCTTTTCCAGCTGTTCCCCCTTTCCTTTCTGTCCTATCTGTGTGTATGTGTCTGCGCGCACGTGTGTGTATATATAATAATATATATATGTTTGTTTGCTGTAAGATTGTGGAAGTGGGAAGGGAGCTGGTGCCAGAACCAGATTTCCCTTTTGGATTAACTGTCCCACTGCTGAACTGTTGCGGACAGACAATTCTGTGGAGGAAAGGAGAAGAGGGGAATCAGTCCAGCCAGTGTGCAAAGTGTGAATACCTGTAGCGTCAGTGCTAGTGCTTTCAGTCACTCCTGTTACTTCCAAACAAGAAACTGCTGTTTGGGAACCTGCTGCTAGAAGAAATGGGAATCTCTTTCCCAAGAGAGCACTCTGCCTCTCTGTTCTTAGAGTGGGCTTAGTTATCCTCGCTGCGTGAAGGGGGAATCGGTCATGGATTTCCACGCTCAGCGGCTCTGTAATTGCACACGCACTCAGTGCGTTTTGTTGCCGTCAGCCCTGCTGCCGCGGCTCGGAGTCGGGAACGCCCGGACAATGCTGGCTGAGGAAAGTGCGTACTTGTTTGCGAGAGGCGAGAAGGGGATGGAACGGGCTGCCGAGCTGAGGCGGGCTTTGCACTGGCGCCTCTCTCTGAAGTTCTGTAAATGCAATTCATTATTTAAAACCGAGTGGGAAAGTAGAACACCTTCGACTTCTGTCCTTGCCCCATCTGTAGGGTGGTTTACTCGATGCGAAGCTACTTCTGGAGCAGTGCACTCGTCGCAGTTCGTACGAACAGGCCATCGTGCTGTTGTTCAGACTCGCACTTTACTGAGACGATCCAGACCAGCGACAGAGCAGCTGTGATAACACTGGTGGTGTCGCTGGGCTCGGTCCGCGAGGAGTGCACTCGTGCTTGTGATAGCCCTGGGATGGTGCCTCCTCTTGCTGTCCCTGTTCAGTGTACTCCAGATAGGAACAACCTGCCTGAGGATTTTATAAAGACTGACAACGTGTCATGGATTCCCCTTCTTCCTTCTGCCCCAGTCTGAGTAGCTTTTAAGGTCACCTTGTTACGGTGTGGATCTCTTGAGTATATGTTTTTAAATGAGTGTTAGGTACTCGTGCCCTTTCCCTTTTGATAGAGCCTGCTTAGTGCAGTTTGGCAAGGAAGAAACGTAGATCCCGCTTCGCCGTGTATTGCCTAGACAAAGTCGCAGCTTCTCTTGTGATATTCTCCAGAACAAAAAAATCCTGCTGGAGTATTTGAGAGTTTTAAATACAAAAGCTCAAAATCGCAGAAGCCTTGGGAAAGGAGCGCTTCCCTTCCCCGGGAATGTCAGAATCGCATAATCGAAAGCGAGTATCACACAGAGAAAACCATCTCCGAATATTTGCTAGGTCTGACGGGGAAAAGAAATGTCAAGCTGTTTAGTTTTTTGACTTCGGACTTCCCGCACCCTTTGGGAGGATCGTTACACTGCTGCGGCGCATGCTGAAGATGTGCAAGACAAAAATGAATGTGCAGGAGGCTGGTTTAGCACGGCAGCCCGTGCCCTTACGGCAAGGGGGTCTGGCAATGAAGTGTCTGGGATCTCCCCCGGTGCGGGTTCCGAAGCGTCTTTCACACCATCGGGAGGGAAGAGCACACAAAAAGATGGGTTCTCCAGTCGAGTTGTATCTAGAAGTGTTTGTTCCTAAACCAGTGGAGTAGAACTGTAGGCGTTGCTGTCCCGTGTGAAGCAGAGACAGCTGGAGCAGGAGGAGGAGAACACATGGCTCCCGTCTCTGGCTCTTCCGCGGAGGGGGTGGTGAGAGGTTTGACTCTGGGGGACACGGGGCAGCTCTGCACACTAACGTTGGGTGGGTTTGTGGTGCAAATAGACAGTCAAAAATAAGTCTAAGTTTCTGCAGTTCCTAATGACAGGTGCCAAGAGGTTACGATACGGGTTTTGGGGGTCTGTGATGTACAGTGTGAATAAATGCTTGCAGCTCTTAGTCTTTTTTTGATCGACGAAGCACTTTTTTTATTAATATTATTTTTCTTTGTATGTAAAGGAGGACCCAGTATCGCTCCATAGCTGTACATATAACCCTTCTCTCCTAAAGAGAGTAAAGTGCTCCTATATTTTTCATTTTTGTCAAAGCGAGAAGTAAATACTTTAGAATTGTTAAATATATAAATAAAAGTGAATAAAGTTTAGACTTTTGCATGGGAGCATTTGCTAACACACTTCCTAATTTTTTTATTTTTCTCTCCTCTCCTTTGTAGGGGATGTATTTGGGGTTCAGCAGAAACACCAAGGCCTTTGATAAAGGAGGCCACGGCAGGCCCCCTCCTGCTTTCTCTTCCACTGTGTCTTTGCAAGGAGCAACAACCTGTTGCTCCTAAACTTGGAAGAAAAAAAAAAATACTAAGCTTGGTTTTCCTGGTGCAAGAGTCCCAGGGAGGGGACAGAGCCACAAACCGCCTGCACCACCTGGCCCCACCAGCATGATCGGCATGTTTTCCTGAGGCTGGAGAATGGTGCAAGAGTCTCATCCTCCTCATCCCTCGCCTTTCTCTTTCCCCTTAACCGAAATCCTATTGCAGAGCGCCCAGCCCACGGCGTTAGCCCGGGCGTGCGAGTGGCCCAGGCCGCTCTGGGTGATGTTTGGAAAAGGGAGCCTGATGTCTCCCTGCCCCTGCAGCCAGCGAGCGCCGGCACTTGCTGCAGCAGGAGTGAGGTGGGAGGAGGAGAGCAGAGCTCGGTTCTCCTTTGCACACTTTCTGCCTTATTCTCAGTGCTGGATGGTGCAGCCATGGCTCTTTGGGAACAAACCAAACTCACTCAGGTTTCATGTCCCTTGATCTTTTCCCAGAAGGTGGAAAACTCAACTGCTATTTGTCCCGCACGAGGGTGCGACTCGTATCATTTCCCTAGGACTGCTGGCTCATTTCAGCCGCTTGGCTGCACGCACTCCCCTCACGCACGCTTGTGCTCCAACAGTTACTTTTATTAAATATTTGCAGGCGAGAGAAAGGATTTGCCCTGAGTTCTCAGGGGGACTGAAGAGCTCCTTGAGCAACTGCGCGTTATTTGGGGACGGGCCTGTTCTCATCACAAGACAGTGTGCGCAGTCGCTTTATAATCTCATGTTTGTTTAATCAAATAAAGCTGCAGATTCTGGGCAGAGCCGTGGTCACAGCTGGGGTACGGTGGTATTTACAGCTTCAAGAGTAAAAAGAAAAAGCAGACACAGCGTTGCGCACTGTTAAGAACACGCAAAGGAGCAGCCGCTTTTCAGTTATACACTAGCATTGGATTCTTCTGTTGCTCCTTTCATACTTGAGTTACTTCCAAGTGCTTTCTCAGTAACTCGTTCCGCTGTGGCGCGGCGGCACTCCCAGCCCCGGATGCCGCGCTGCTTGGGGCTTCCCCGCTTGGGAAAGGCTGAGTGAAACCCCGCGGGTCTCCTCTGCCGCTGGCGGAGGGAGTTAGAGAAATTTTGAACCTCCATGTAGCGTGAAGCTGTTACTGCGCAGGAGGGCTTCGCCTCGCGGGCTGTGGCGGCCTGGCAGCTCTGCTAGAGGCGCCCACGGCTGCCGTGGTGTGGAAGCTCATTTCCTGCGATAGGTTCTTCCTAATGAATGTCCTCTTCTCTTTTCTTCTGTTACAGCTCTCGAACAGAACGAGAGCCGCACAGGGGAGCAGTGCTACTCTCGCGATGTGCAGCTTTTGTGTTGTCTCGCGCCATCCCCTTCCGCAGAGGAGATGCACGCGGCTTGCGGGGAGTCTCGCAGGTAGTGTTAGTGGCTGAGGAACAGGACAATCTTTGAGAAGCGAAGGCGCCTCGTGTCCCGGGGCAGGGCAGCAGCAAGCCCAGCCTCTCCTTGCGGGTGGGGGTGGCACAGGAGGGCAGCAGCAGCGATCTTAGAGCCTGGGCAGCACTTGATCGCAGCTTAATTGCAAGGGTGAGGATGGGAAACCAAAGGCGCTTTGGTGGCAAAGGGGAAGGAGGTGTCGGGAACTGCGGCGCTAGCCGGGAAGGGCCATCGGTGCCGGACGGAGCCCACGCTGGGAGAGGTTTTGAGCTGTTACGGGGCCACGAAGGGCGATAGCCACATGCAGGGAAGCGGAGCGATTCGGAGCTCGTTGAACAGACAGGAGTGTGCAGGTATTTTATGGTTATTCTATAATTTGTTTGAGAAAACCACGCCCAAGGTCAGAAGGCAGTGTTTCAGGGGCTGTGCCGAAGGAGCTGCTCAGACGGTGCCCGGTGACACCCGCGCTCTGATGCTTGCTGAGGTGCAGGCTCCGGATCAGGTTTTACGTCATCCCCGGGGCCACCCTCAGCTCCCTGGGAACCAGCTCCTGAGATCCATGGAATTCCCTTTCTTTCTTAGAAAGCAAAAGCAGCAACTTGGGGTCTTCTTTGCAGCCTTTGCTCGTGCACGCCGCCAGGCACTGCCTTTGCTCCGAGGGCCTTTTCTCTGAAGGCCAGAGCAGGGATTCCGCGGCGGCTCGGCGCCTTCGCAGGCAGGCGTGCTGCGGGAAGAGCAGGCCAGGGCTGGGCAGGCAGCCCCGACCGATCCCAGGCAGCCCAGCCTTTCTTTTTGAACAATTCAGCCGGTTTTTGTTCAAGCGGGAATCCACCAGCACCAGAGAGGGCAAGGGTGCAGAAAGAGAGACATAACCTCAGAACCACGGCGGTGCAAGCGCGCGCGCTGCTGTCCCTGGGCTGTCTCCCGGGCAGAGGAACGACAGATTCCCCTCCTTTCGTTCCCCACGCGTGACACAGGCGTCGGGGCTTGGGTTGTCGCATTTTAGGATTTAAGATTCACCATGTTCTTCGGACTTTCAAATTTTTTAAATGCTGCTAAAGTTTTATCTTACTATTTAACAAATATGTTTTTTAAACCGATTTCCCGTAGTTATGTTATTAAATGATTTTTACCTTGCGGTGGCAACAGGTGTTGCGTTTGATTGTACATTTTTTTGCTGGAATTTGTATTAAAGTGACAGCTGGAGTCTTGATTAATTACTTTGAGAACATTAAATGTTTTAAAACACGCAAACCTACGAGAGCAGCGAGCTGTTTAGCAGCGGTATGAAGTGTTAGGCCCTAGCGCTTATTTGTTTGTAACAGCATTTATTCTGCTGTAGCCTCAGAGTGAATATTTAGATCTTAATAAATTTGTCATTTTCCTACACAGTGACAGCTTTACAGTCCCTTGTGTTTTCTGTACCGGTCCATCTGCAGGGCTCCCGGTTTGTGGTGCTTATTTTTAGACAAATTAGGGCTCGAGTATTAGGAAAAAGTTATCCCGGTGTTCCAAAAAACCACGTATGGGACACAGGAAGGCTGCAGTGGAATCCCAGACGGGCAGTGAGCGGGGACGGCACCGCTGCTTGCCACAGCCCCATGCTTTGGAGGCGCGCGCATAGCGAGAAGGGAGGATCCTGAGGGTTTACCGGCAGCTCTGCGAACGATTCCGAAGCCGGGTAAACGCAACGGCTTTCGTTCTGCGCTGTGCTCGTCGCCTGCTGCCAGACCCTTCTGCGCTTCCCGTGTCCCAGTCCAGGCAGGGACTTTGCTGCCGTCACTGTTCAGGTTAGAGCCGTGCGGCGTTCCCTCCCTTTCCCTTTCTCCTGGTGTTTACACAGCACAACAGGGCTTGGACGCCTCTAAGACCTTTGCCACCAAACGACTACAGTGACAGAGGAGATTTTCAAACCCAGATGTTTCTCCGCCGAAATGCACGTGTAACGGGACGCAGAGCAGCGCTGCAGCGGAAAGCCCTCGGGTGCTGGGTCTGGCTACGGGGCGGTTGCGCGATCCGAGGGAAGCTGCGCTCAGCTCAGCCCTGCGATCTGCTCCTCGCTGGGGGCCGCGTGCGGCCTCTTGGGTCCTCCCAGATCCGCGGGCTTCGGCCTCAGTGAGACGCTGGAAAACCTGCGCTCGGCACGCAGCTCCTTTCCTCTCCCTTCCCGCCCGCTCCAGCGCTCTGCAGCGACNTGGCTACGGGGCGGTTGCACGATCCGAGGGAAGCTGCGCTCAGCTCAGCCCTGCGATCTGCTCCTCGCTGGGGGCCGCGTGCGGCCTCTTGGGTCCTCCCAGATCCGCGGGCTTCGGCCTCAGTGAGACGCTGGAAAACCTGCGCTCGGCACGCAGCTCCTTTCCTCTCCCTTCCCGCCCGCTCCAGCGCTCTGCAGCGACTGGCTTTGTTCTGGTTTTCTTGTTAGTAGCAGCTTCTTAATTAAAACCCTTTAGTCACCAGGGTAATGCCAGGCAGGCAGACTGACGGGCCAAGGGTGAAAAGGAGCACGCAGTCAATATTCAGGTGTTTGCTTTGCTGCGGGGTTACTGGATTTCAGTCTAAAACTGACGTCAGAATTTATGTCCGTGTATCGCAGCACGGTTAGGGCATGCGCAGAGGGAACGGGTAAGCTTTCGGGAGGTCGGAGAGAATAAAAAAACCTTTCTTAAGAAACCAATTTTTTTATTTAATTTTGATCCCAACTTGCTGTGATGTAATTGAAATTGCCTCCTCCCCGTAGCAGTTACAGAACGTCTTTGCGTGGCAGCGTTGGTATTGATGCTGACGAACAACACATCACTGGCTCCCGCATTTGAAACACGGGAGGCTGAGGACGTTTTCCTTGCTGCACTCGGCTGACCGTGGAGCCGAGTCGGCAGCTTTAGCAGGGATGAGGTGCCCAACAACAGGCGTGAAGGTAAAGCCTCCAAGCCAGGTTAATTTAAAGGAAAAGCAAAGCTCGTTTGAGACGAGGTGGAACATGAAAGGAAACATCAAAAGCACGAGCCGGCCTAAGCAGTGCTCCCTGGCTGCTGTAGTGACAGCCTCAGCTAGGGAGATTGAAAGTTTGGGTTCAGAACCTTTGTTTTACCCAGTGAGTTGCCAAGATCAGCTGCTAAGCTGGGCGGGGGGTCCCGGGCCGCGCACGACAGTTCCCGCGGGGTTGTGTGCGTGCAGGGACGCACCACCTGCGCAGCCGCGGTGGGCGCGAGAGGCTGCCCTGGTAGGAAACCCCGTCCCTGGCAGGTGCCGGGGTGGAAGAGCATGCGTAGCACTGGAGAGTGAGGAGGCGAACGGGGGAAAACAGTGGTTTTCTTTATTTAATCAGTTTGATTTGCGTTGCTTTTCTTTAAAAAGAACACTTGAAGAGCTGCTGCTTCAAGTCATTATCTGGATTTGATCGCTTAGGCTTTGCCAAAAACACGGTAAGAACATTTCAGCGTCTCAGACCGAATCCCAGTGCCTGCAACTGCATCAGCAAGTAACTCGGCGCAAAGGCGGCGGATTTTGGACGGGAGCGGGTGGTGCAGCTGGGGCTTCCTCCAGAAGGATTTGGTCTGGCCCCTGGGGGAACGCCCCCGCCCTGCCTCTAAATCGCAGCTGTCTGAAGATTTTTTGATTTATTTTTTTTTCACTCGCAGCCCACCTTCTGCGTCCCTGAGGAACTGGACTTCCCAGTTGCATCCGGTGGGTCACAGGCTGCTGGCGCAGGCGGGGATGCCCTCGTACACCAGCGCGCTGTCCATCAGCGCCGCCTCAGCCTCGTAGCTGCTGTTCTGCAACTCCGTGGCCACGGGGCACAGCTCCTGGTTGCACCACCTGAACAGAGAACGCAAACGGTTTGTCCGAGCACTGTTTTGCGGACGGTGCTCATTTCAACTCGAGGTCTGCCCGGCGGGGGTCCCTCTCATCATGGCTACAACGGAGATCCCCCGTGGCGGGGAAGAGCCACGATGTCAGCAACCGTCCCTGAATGCTCTTTGTCTCTGGCTGTGCCGATGCGAAGTTCAGGTCTCACCATGGCAGGGGGTCAGATCGCTCGGAGAGGCAGAGCAAAGGCTGCTGCACCGCGCAAGAAATCATTAAAACGCTTAGGGCTAGAGGGGGTTTCCACTCACCTTTGAGCAGCAGCGATGTCTGTGGAGGAAGCATCAGGCTGAGCGGCGTGTTCAATTAAAAGAGCTCCTGTGGAAGCATGGGAGACAACGTGTTCCCGAGCTCCAGCCAAAACCGCAAGGGCTCATGAGAAGTGGGGCGGGGGGAGGGTTTACTTCTCAACGGCACCTGCCAGGCTGAGCTGCCACCGTTTGAAAGCAGGTGGGGACCGCGCTTTCTTTAGAGCGCCCCCGGTACCCAGAAGGTTTGTGGACCCCGGCCACCCTATGACCCATTCCTGGCCCTTTCCTGCTCTGAAACCATCGTTTCTGGCTTTCCCACTACCTGCATAGATCCTCGCTAAGGCGTAGGAGAAGTCTCTCGCTGCTAGCTCCATGGTGGCTGCCCCCTTTGAGCCAGCTGCTTGCATGAACTGTGCGAGGCTGCTGATGGCATCCTGCACTTGCTTCACGGCAGGTTCCAGTTTCGCAGTGCTCGAAGCCAGCTCCAGTTTTTTCTGCAGAGAAGACAATCGCAGGAAAAATTACAGCGTATTTACCTTCTGCAAGGAAATGGGGCTGGTGAAGTCCTGAGCACAGCCGGCAGCTGCTAACAAAAAGCTTAGATCAGGGTGGCTGGTGCTGGCAGGGCGTAGGTGGAGCGGCCGGAGCCCTGCACGGCAGCAGGAAAGGGGACGTTGCCAAAAGGAGACTCGCGGCCTTGCCTTGAGGACGCAGAATTCCTGTGAGCCAGACCCCTGCGTGTCGCTGTTTCCGTGCTGACTTTCCAGCTGCACGTGGGGACCAGATCGCATCCCCAGTTCTCTCTAATCACACACCTGTATTGGGTTCTAATCCTCCCGGTTTTCTGGTTTTACTTCCCTTAAGACGCCAGGGCTGTGTCCGGGCAGGAGCATTTAAAAGAGCTTTTCTCTGCAAGCCCCGTCACAGGTGCGGCCACAGGACCTGAGCGGCTCTCTTCTGATGGACATCAGGCGCTTAACTGCCTGAACGCACAGCTAAGCGCTCCCCTGCTTTTCTGTTTCTTCAGTGTCCCAAATATCTTGTGAAAGCACAAGCGCCACTCTGCCGAGAGAGCCCTAAAGCAGGTGCTTTTTTGACACGGCACGCCCGCAGCCGCCCGGCTGCAACTGGCAGAGGCCAGCCTTCCATCGGCATTTCCCGTGTTGTTCCCTCTTACCAGGGATGGAAGGGGAAGAGCGTGCCTTCTGCAGGGAGCTGCCAGGCTGGGGGCACAGCGCAGTCCCCCTGCGGTCACACGGGCGGAGAAGCAGCCAGCTCTCCCCGATGGGAGCCCCCGCGACCTCCAGACCCTGCGTGTCCCTCCCTGCACCTGGGCTCTGGGGCGGCAAAGCGGGCCGGGACCGCTGGGTCGGCCCAGGCACCTGCCGGCGTCGAGGGCTGGCGCGGCCTCGGGCGGCGGGCTCAGCCCAGGAGCCTCGTGAGCTGCCCTAACATCCTGACGATCTCCAAGCCCGGCTCTCTGCAGCGGAACTGAAGGATTGCCTCGGACAGAACCGCAGAAAGGAGCCGTTACGTACTTAAGTAGCATAGCAGGCAGTAGGAGGTGCTTTTCGTTAATCAATCAGTCTCATTTGCAGGTTATTTATGAAGCCAACGCCTGGAAGTGTCTGCTGCGCAGAACTCATTTTTTACGGTTTTGAGGCTTTCAGCGCCTAAGTGATCACGCAGCTCCTCTTGCTACGTGAAAACACAGCTTATTTGCGCAGTGGGGCTCCGGGCTGCACAAGCTGAGCCCAGTTTTGTTTCCTGCAGTACATCTGTGCGGGACCACTTCTGCCTAACCACTGCCCAGCATTTTCTGGCTATTAATTCAGGGTATTAATACAAGAAAACCCAGCCCTCAATGGATGCTGTTCTGCGCTCTAGGCAAAGCGGCACGTAAACACTCACAGCATATGCTGTACAAATACAAAAACACTGTCGTTAAAGCAGTTCGCTCTAGCGCCAAGATAAAGTCCAAGGCCCCCTCCAAGCTCACGGAATGCTAATAAGATGTTTTAAAAGTGGCTCGGATCTTGTTGCCAGCAAGGATCAAAGACCCCAAAGGCATAAACGTGACTCCCAGCAGCTTGGGCGGAGGCCAGCCTCATGCGGGCCAAGCGCAGAGACGCCACGTGCGCTTCTGTCAGCGCCTCGTGCTTGGGGCTGGGCTACGAACGGCTGTGGCCAGCGCTGCCTTGCTGCTTCAGGGTGAAGCCCTGGGTGGTACGGACCAGGACTATAAAAGCATCGTTTTAACCTTAGGGGGGGAAAGAAAAAAACAAGAGATTGTATTCTCTGTGCCCTCCAGTAATTTACACTTTCTTTTTTCAGATTACACTCATTCTTTTCCTAACCAAAAGCACTGAATCTTCTGAAAGATCAAGCTGGGTTTTTCCACACACACACCCCCCCGCCTTTAAGAGCGGGAGGCTGGAGAGCAGCTTCAGGGCCGACGCTGGAGGCAGAAGCAGCTCCTGTTTGCTCTCCTGCATGTTGATGTGCTCCAGTTCCCGCGGGGTGTAAGGAGGGGAGGCATGCGGCATCACCGTGCCAGCTCTACGGTTCTTTTCTGGCTGAAATTGGTGGAGAGCAAACGAGCTTTAGAGCTCCAGTATTTCCGATTCCTTCGGTTTTCACTGAGGAATTTTGAGATGCCGCTCGTTTGTTTGCTCTCACTAGCTACCGAGCAAGGCAGTCAGGATGGTTTTTACTTAAAGAATAATCATGAGTATTTAAAAATACAGGGATAATTTAAAAATACAACAGGGAGAACATCCAAAACGGGGTTAGAAGCGCAAGACTCGTTAACGCTTCAAGCAAACGCGTAGTTTCGCGTTTCACTTCAATAACCTAGATTTATTTCCTGCTGTGTTAAAATTGTGGTTATGGTCTGAAAAGGACCTGAAAACACTATCATGTGTCCTAGATCATATGTCCGATTTACAGCTGGAGTTTCAGCCCTACGCCATCGTCCCTGGCGCCTACGACAGCCGATTCCGAGCTCTGCAAGATGCTCGCAGGACTGGCGTTCAGAAGCACAGCCGTACCGGGCTGTGACCACATTTAACCTAAAGCGACTAAAATGCAATAATCAAATAATTCCCCAGTGCTATTTTAAAGTCACTTTTCAAATTGTAGTTGTACACCCAATGCTCTGGCTCAAAGTTCCAGCTAATAAATGTTTTGTGTAAGATGAAGTGACTGCCCCCGGGCCGTGCCCACGTGAAACTCCCGGCACTGCGGAGCTGGAACCCAGGACTGTCTCTCACACTCGCTCTTCTCGCCACGCGTTCCTCTGAGACTTTGCAGACTCCTTCCCTCTGGACAGCGTGGTTTGTAACAAACTCGCCTGTGTATCAAGAGCCCTAAAAATTCAGCTTCTCACAACTGTGCAAGGATGAGGAAGTTCTCTGTATTTCCCCTTTCTTGGGGATCATTACGCCATTGGGTTCCTGCTCCTAGATCACAGCACCGGTAGCGCTGGGTATCCCACCAGCAGCAGAGGCAACTGACACAGGAGAACAGCGAAAATAGGCGGCAGTGGGGTCGGGGGAAGCCACGCTGAGCTACGACCTTCAGGGAACAAAGTGCTCTGCTGTACTGACAAAGTACTAATGCTGCTTTCTCCTGTCGCTGGGCACGGCTCCTGCAAACCGAGAACCTTGATGGACAAACATTAAAGCAGTTGTGCTAGTTTTGTGTGCATCGATAAAAAGGAAATGGATCGGAGCAGTAAAAATCCCTTTACGAAGGGCTGAGTTATTTCCTCACCAGACCGGAACTGGAAGGATGGTTCAAAATGAGCCAGACTCCTGGAGCCGAAAGAATTTGGATACCTGGAGCTCAGAAAGAGGTTGTTCATCACCTGTGAAACCCCGATTCTGGTGTAGAAACGCAGCATGTTCCTGCCCGCTGCTGCGGAGGCACTCTGCAGAAATACCTCCCGGTCTGCCTTTCCAGTGCCTGGCTGCCAAGGGCACTGGGGAAAAGCTTTCTGACATGACCAGGTTAAATTCTCCGAGTGTGCTCCATTACATCCAGAACCGGTGCATCACTGCTGCTCTCCCAGCTCAGACCGTTCCAGCCACGCTCCGTGAACATGGTGGCAGCCCCAGCGTGACAGGAACAGCAAACGCAATGGTGCTTCCCAGAATGTGGAGATGTCTGAAGTCAGGGCTCGCTTGTTCACCTTCCAGTCTCATGGACAGCGTGACTTGTGGGAGTGCAAGAGCCACGATGAGCTTGTTAATTAATACATCGCGATAGCTGGTGTCACTGCTGCGCGGGTATCTGCTCTGAATCACGTTGCTGTGTTCTTTTAATGCTACTCCGATTATCCAGCTGTTAAGAAGCTGGAGGGGCCCTCTCAGCTACACCAGGGAGGTGCTCCGAGGGCTGCAGCGTGGCACCTTTGGGGGGCACTCGTTTAAATTAGCGTAAGCATAAGCCCATGGAGGCCGGCTTCTCTCCGAGTTACTTTTAGAGCCTCCCACCCGCTCCTTTCCTTCTCCCCTCCGTTACCTTCGGTGTCAGACTAAGCTGCTTTTTGACAACAGCTAGACCAGTTCGCTTTTTAATTAGCAGGTGTGCAGTCCTGCTGGTGAGCAGATCTGGGTTTCTTGTTCGGTAGTCAAATTGAGCTAATTTTCCTTGATCAAAAGGTGTCTGAGAGGACAGCAAGAAGACACTCATCCCTGGAGGTCAGAGAGGTGCTCCGTACGGAATACGGCCGAGCTGGGCGTGTGAAATGTAAGAGAAGTTGCCAACTGCAGACAGTGGTGAGAAGGAGTCAGGCCCTGGCTCGGGTGTTTTTGAAAGGGCTATCCAGCTGTTGGTGCTGTAGGGGGTGCAGTGGCCCAGACCTTTCCCTTCTCATGGGGTTGGATGAGAAAGTGAAGGCTACGCAGAGCCAAATCCAGTACTGCAGATGCCCGGGATTCCCTCACTGTATCTGGGCTTCTGATCACGCCCTTCAGGCTGGCTCCTGTCTCTCTTTATAGGACATAGCAAGGCAGCTGATGCTCATTTACCTTCACGGAATTCTGAGCTGCTTTGAGCTCTGTCACTGCCTGTCATCTGAGCACCTTTAAAAGAGCAGCCTGTAGGTGAAGCCAGAGAGTGGCAGATCTAAAGAGGCAGCAGTGGAATTCCTTTGGCTCTTTCCATATTTTCAGTGGGAATAAAAATAGGAAGTCATAACGCAGTAGACAGCCCTAGCGAAGGTTTAATATCCAGCAGCCTTGTGGGTTTTTTCCAGTTAAGAAACAAACCCACAGATTTATTTTGGCTTCAGGAAGGCGACCCTCTCACATCAAAAATACTCTTGTACTGGTACCTGTCATGAGGAACTCTGACAATGCAAAACCCTTCACTGCTGAGATGAAAGTGTCTGCGTTTTTTTGCAGCACACGAGGATCCCCAAACGAGCACTGCCTGCGTTCTGCTTTTGTAAGTGCTGTTTAAAGAGCAGAGTTGTAAGACACCTTCTGAATACTTGTCTAAAGCTCTCGGCTTGGTCATATTCCCTACCAGTCTCAGCTAGGAGCATAAACACCACACAAGACTCTGCCGAGGGGGGCAAATTGGGCTGACCGGTGCTTGTGATGTGGGCTCACCTGCACTGTGGAGAAGAACACAGCCATCACCTGTCCTTGACTCTTGGTGAGGGATCGCAGGACATCAAGTGACAGGATATTTGTTGTTCCCTCCCATATGGACAGCACCTGTGGGGTAGAGGAGACTCTGGAAGAGCACAAAGAGGCTTTTGGAGCAACTGCAATAAAGAAAAGGGAACGCGAGGGAAAAAAGACATGGGGCAGAGCTAAGGGATGTCAAGGAGATCTCCAGAGATGTCTTGCCTCACCACGAGTGGAAAGGAGCAGTGGCGATGAGAGCTAGGAGCCCAGCTCCAACAACCCCAGCACCACAAACAAACCACGTCCCCTCCCTGGCGCTGACCGGGCTGAGCACGAAGGCAACCAGGAAAGAGCTGCCACGCCTGGAGGCAGTCTGGGGAGGACGCCATTTTCCGTTGAGCCTGTCTTTAGCAGGCAACCACGGGGTACTGTGCAGGGGACTAGGTGACACAAAGGAGCTGCTTCTGCTGCTTTCTTACCAGAGTATCGCGGACTATGACTGGCAAGGCTGTGTCCTCCATGTAACCCTGTCCTCCAAAACTCTCCATTGCCTCAACAACCACAGCAGAAGCCTGCAAAATGCAGAGAGTTGACACGACCCACATTGCACAAGGGGAAAGAGCAGCCAGAAACCTCTGACATCACACAGCAGTTCCTGCTGGGATGGGACGGACTGGATCCCACTGGTTTGCTGAGGCAGGCTGCTCATTATATGCAGGAGGAGCAGCCTGGGGAACAAAGACTGAGTAACACAGGGACAGGACCTGCAGGAGCAGTCGGACCTTGGGAGAAGGTCCAGGGAGAGTCTGTCTCGATAGAGTCCTCTCTAGGTAAGCATAAACCTGTGCTTTGCTTGGTACGTGAGAGTACGCGTCTCTGGTCCAGGCTTCTACTTGCCTATGGTGTGTAAGCTTCTCTGTGTTTAACTGAGGGCAATTAGAAGAGGGACAGACCCCTGAAGTCAAGGCTAATGCTAAGCTATTAACACGTTCTCTTCACTTTATTCCTAATAGGAGAAAGACATTCCCTGTGGCTCAGTGCCCCACCTTGGTCTTGGGGCAGCCTCAGCAGCGTTCCTCTGTGGCACGTGGGGCCCTTCGCAGACAGTGTCAACTCTGTTCTGACCAGACGGCTGATCGGTGGCTTTGAGAGCAAAGGGACAATCTCCTACCCACCAAGTCCAGCCTCGGTGCAGAGCAGTAGTTGCTGCAGGCCCTGCAGCTAGAGCTCACTGCCCGTGTCCCCTGCTATCGCTGCCCTTCACACTGGCCGTGTTACTCACGCCTCTTTCCAGCTCTGCGGTTGCTAACGTGCCACGCAGCCCCACTCCCAGCTAACCAAACTGGTTGTTCCATACCTGCTTCCCAGTGTACAGTTTGGCGACTGGTATCAGCAGTCTCAAGAGAAGCTGGTCGTGCTCACTCGCCATGTTGGTTTCTGCAAGTCCAAGCAGACGAACGATCTCCATAAGCAGAAGGAACGCCCCTCGCGTCTGCACCTGCGAGCAGAGAAGTGGGGAGCTTCACTGGCAAGGATCTCTGATTCCAGCTGACTCCAGCCCGGCGTGCTGAGGTGCCATGAGCCAATCTGGAAGGGATGCACAATACTCGGACCTGAGCAAAAATGCCAGCCCTGCCTATAGAGACCCACAGCTTCAGAGACAAACCCCACTGATCAGCCAAGGCCCAAAGCACGGAATATTAAAGGCAGTCTGGAGCTGCCACTCTTGGACGCTGCGGTCTGGTATGAGGAAAGGGGCAATGCCATTTCACCAGGCCTACTCAGAGCCTTGTCACAGCTCCTATTAGGCATCCATGTCACAAATCCACATCCTTTCCAAGGGCAGAGGACACGAGACCACACATCTGATGGTCAGCCTCTGAGCACCAGGACCTGCAAGGACTGTGGCAGATTTCTTGCTAAGCAACTTAACTTCCCTGGCAAGCTGTGATTTGGGAAGCATCGGGATGTGGAGCTCTGCAGCCACTGTGCATAACGATGTGCTGTGGCACTATACAGGATCTGGCCTTTCTTTTGGAGGTGGAGTTCTGGCCACAGGCTAAGAGAGGCTGGAGCTTTAAGTTATGTTTGACAGATGTTGACCACTTTCCCTCTCCCCCACCTTGCAAGAGGATTTTTAAATACTGTTTTAAAAATTTGCGTGGACCTACTGCAGCCCAAGGGCAAGCGTTGGTGTTAGACCGCTTAAGAAGCAGTGCCTGGATGGGTGAGAGGAGCAGAACTGTGTGCCATCTTTTTGAAGTTTTGGGAGGGTGGGCAGCCACCTATGTCCTGTGGATTTAGTGAGCTGCTACAGCTCAGCGTTGTGGCAAAGCTGTGAGACGTTCCGCAGTGAGCAAAGGCCCACGCGCGAAATCCCTCCCAAAGCCCAGAGCCAGAGCACCAATTCACGCTGCTCTCTCCTCTGTTGTCTGTTATTGCCTTAGACGACATTCACATCTTGGACTCTGATGCTAATGACCAACTTCAGACGTCATGGCATATCACAGAAGGCATGCGTGTGAACTTCGCACTCCTCTCGGGATAGCTCCCAGGTAATTGTTGTTTAGGATAACCTGAAGTCCAGCAGAGAAGCTAGGTCCATCATCAGATCAAATCCCACTAGAATATGGCAATTGCCCCGCTGCATACATCTCACTGCAGCAGGAACAGCCTTCTACAGCTGACTTGCACACAGAGGCAGGCTGGCTGTGCTTGTTAGCGGCTCAGGATCTCTGCCGTCTTTCCCCGCCAACACATTTGGCTCGGCTCCCAAAAGCCTTACCTCCATCCGGGCTATTGTCTGCACATGTAGGGGATGGTCCTTGAGGAGCTTCCCAAATGCAACCCGCCTGCGGGCGTACTCCCTGCTCAGACTGATCATCCTAGAGAGAATGCAGCCAGGGAGAGCAGTTAGACCAGCAACCTTCCACTTCTGAGCTTTCCCTTCCAGTCACCCTCACGGAAGAACCCTGCTCGGCTGCAGCACACCAGCCTAGGTCACCCACCCACAGGCCAACCTTGTCCAGCACTGCTGGCTTCCAGACCTGTGCCTGCAAAGGCATTCAATGTGAATCAGCTGCAACGCTGAGCATTGCAATGTCCTCTTGTCCTGATAAGGGGGATCCACGCTGCCTTCACCTTCTCATGAAAGCTACTGCAGAAATGACATTGTGTATCCGGGTTATGTTCAGCATGTTGGAGATGGAAGCCACTCCACGACCCTCTGCAGAGATCTGAAAGCGTCAAGGAACACAGGCTGACGTAAGCCTTTCGCACAGCCTTGGAAGCTGAGGTGTATCTAAGTGAAAGCTGTGTCAACAGATGCATGCATCTAGGCTGTCCCCTGCGTCCCTGCCTGTCCTCAGGCACCACAAAGATCTGCTTGCTTTAAAATATGGCTGTCTCATTTTAGCCAAGTCTGTGGCATGACCAGAGGTGGCTTTGGAGACCATGTCAGCATGATCAGTTCTGGTCCCTGCTGCTTGTTCGTACCTGCACGCTACACAGAACTGTCCCTCAGCAGGGTCAATGCAACTGGATTAGGTAAATGACCAGCCTGAAATGACTTTTTTTTTTCTTCCCTCCTGTCTTTTCCTGAGCTCTCCTCGGCTCTGTCCCACACACAGCCCCGCTGGTGAAGCGTTCCGCGAAGTGAACAGCCACCCACAGAGGTGGAAGAGAGGAACTTTTTCAGCTGGCATCACTGCCAAAACCCCCAGGAGTGGTCTGCCGTGCCAAGCCAGCCCAGTCCCACAAGGAAGGTGAAACCTTACGTACCAGCTCTGCTTTAGCTCCGTGTAGCCACAGCTCTGCTGTTGCCATCTGCCGCGTGCCCAACTTGTCTTTCAGCCTTTGCACTCGGATGCTGTTCAGCCTCCCCTCCTCATCTCGAACCCTCAGGAAGAACAGGGACAGGCCGCTGGAACCCTGGGGCCATTGAAAGGCATGCAAAGAGGATTTCGTTCCAATGAAGCAAGGAAGAAAAAGAACACCCCTGCTCCTTCACCTGGTTCCACCACCAAACTGACCTGTTTTACTTGTCCTTCAGCATCCGCTACCCTGGCCAGGGTTAATGTCACATCAGAATCAGCAGCCGATGTAAACCATTTAAAACCATAGAGACAGTATGTACCATCTGGCTGCTTTCTGGCCACTGTCTCGGTGCCGTTAGCTGCAGGAAAGGAGAAGATCGTCTTGGCTTTACGGGAACTTCCGTATCAATCGATGCTGATTTTCAGTTTAAGCAGCAGCTCTTTTAAGTCACCTCTTGCTATCAAGAGGGAGTATGGATTAGCTGCTAAGCTCTTTCGTTGACCCTGAATAAGAAATGCAGCCAGAGTTAAGTACTAGAAAGGAAATACGCTCTGTTTAACCACGAGCCTTTCCAGCAAAGGCTCCAGACTAACAGCTGGTAATGGCAGTGCTTTGTAAGCAGAATGCACCACAGTGTGTAATCCAATGCCTCCATTTCTTTAGGAGCTACCATGGCCAAGAACAACACAGGGTGCTACGGGATCCGGAGTCCCGCAGTGATGTGCATCTTTCAACCCACAGCTCACTCTTTCACTTCATCCACCTGGAAACCAACTGCAGCTCCACAGATGCAGGTAACTCCCCTCCCACACTTCTGTCTCCGCAGCGGAGTTCTGAGGTTTCCCGGCCCATCACGCTATTACTAACATTAGCTGAGGAATAGAAGTTGATGGCCGAGAATGCCTTCTCAGTCCCAGGAGGGATGGGTCTTGACTGTCTTGCTGAAGGTTTGGATTATGGAGCTAGACATTGGTGTGTTACCTGTGCAAGGAACACAGCTCTGTACCTGCCTGTGTGTACTGCAGGCATCAGTGGGCAGAAGTTGGGCCTTTTGTTGGTTAAAAAGCAGAGCCATGCACAAGGTTTTGGATGACTTCTGCTGAACCAGCTGCCTGGCTTTGGGAGCAACCAAACCCTTCATTTTCTCAGTTCTCGCTAACACATCCAGCTGCCACTGCAGCTGCTTCCCACCTCAGAACATGTACCGACATCGGAGCCTCCCCTGCGCTCCGTCATCCACTGGCCGGAGGTCCAGAACTTCTTGGGGTCACGGGATGTCAGACGGTCAAAAGCAGTTTTCAGAGATCCAGGAGTACCTAGTGACTGTTTTGAGGCAGGGAAAAGAAACCAAGACGACCGTAACACAGTAGATGAAGTAAGACAGTTGCCTTAACTAACACTGGCGTGTCCTAGGCTCAGGCCGGACAGTCTGCAAGCAGGCGAGCAGGGCACTGAGTGCCCCGCACTGCAGTGCATCTGCACATACTGCTGAGAGCCTGTGACGCTGCCCAGCTCCTGGTGCACCATGCAGACAAAAGATGCGGACTTGTGTCACGAAGGGGGGTGCTGAGCATCCCTGCCCGCCTTGGATTTCTGCACCGCTACACGTCTGGGCAGAGAGCTTTCAAAGCAGCACATGTGCCAGGGTATCGGCATACGTTCTTGTCGCTGGATGTCACCGGCACCCAAAGAGCTGCAGGAAAGAGGTAACTGCCTTATGCTTTTTCTTTTTATTGAATTAAAATGCCCAGGGCTAGCTACTTAAGGGCTAGCTGTTCTCTGTACCCTCCAGAGCCAGTTACGTAGTGCAAAGGGTATCGCCAGGATGCAGAGCCAAATCTTCAGATGGGGAAAGCCTTGCTAGCTTGGTTCATTTACATCAGGTATGGATCTGGCCCAGTACATTTAACTGCCACTCCACACGGGGGATAGGAAAACAAACTACCTTGTAGTAAAAACATAAGGGACACCTTTCCAGCTACCGGCAGTGCCACAGGTTTCACTGCAGCAAAGGCCTTACTGAGTGTTGTGAGTAAATATAAAAGGCAGCCTGGGCACAAAGACTTTGTAATTAAAGGAGAAAAGGCCGCGGGAGACGGAGCTGAGTCACAGAGCAAGGAAGGGCCGTGCCCAGAGCCAGATGGCAGATCAGCTCTCCCGCGTCCTTGGTCAGGGAGTGCTCCGGTCTCTAACCAGCGCTGCCAGGAGGTGGGCTGTGCCCTCAGAGACCAGCTGAGCTCATACCTCGATGACTTTGGCTGCCCCGTCAGTCATGGCCAGTGGACAGCTGAAACCTCCAGAGAAGCTTGAAAATAAGTACAGTTTGACAGCCTGATGCAGACGGCTAGGGAAGAAAGTGAGTGAAAATGGACAGGTTATGCAGCAGTTCAGCAACAGCAGGATAGAACATCTCGACTAGGAAGAGAGGAACAAAATACAGCCAAAACAGGTGAGAATCAGACCGCTCATTTCTGAGGGCAAAACCGGTTTCAGCCAGGAAGAGAGAAGAGGAGCAGCAGAGTTTCTCAGCCGCAAGCCAACTGCCACTGCAAGGCTGGCTGGAAGGCATTGCTTGCCAGCTGGTGCACACTAAGTGCAGTTTTTAAAAAATGAGAAATGTGGGTCTGTCTCCAGAGGCTGGAATGCAAGGAAACTGCAAGTTAAATAAATCCCAGACCTTTACGTGTTTTACAACTACTGCATGTAAAGCTGGAGCAGCGCAGGGAACTGCCAGGCCCCACAATCAGGAAGGTGACATCAAAGAAAATATATTATGATCAACTGCAGGCCATTCGTTACGGCTTATTGTTGCCAATGTGGACCATTACAGCGGACAAACACTGCTGTTCAGTACAGTGGTAGGTGCACTTTTGTCCATGTATCATCTGTTATCCATTATACAATAAGAAGCTCAGTCCTACACCATGCTGAGTGTACCTTGCTAAGAACAACCAGGAAGGCACCAAGTCCTCCCATTCTTCCCCAGTTACCTCCAGTTGGAGTATCTTCTCTCATAGGCCTCAGCAATCAGCCCCTCTTCTGCCGCGATCTCCTTCATCCTCCTCCAGGCCGAGCAGGTGTCAATGTGATCCACCCGCCGCCCCCAAGCATCATACTGCCGAAACACAGGGGGGTTCAACTCGCATTCCCATCCTAGAGGTTTGACCTTGGTTAGCAGACGGTTTCCGAACCTCTCCAGGTCCTGAGTCACCTCCTCCAGTACCTGTGAAGCAACAAGAGCCCTTCAGCATGCCCCTGCAAGGCAGGGAGCCTCGGTCCTAGCTGGAAGGGCAGAGGGCTGACCACATTGCGGTCTCTTGCCACTCGGCCCTTCCATGCATTCTGTAATGCAGCAGGTCAGGTTCTCTCTTAGCCTCTGCTGGCACAGCTGTGCTCAGCTGTCACTTTTTTTTTTCTCCCCAAAATCATTTTCTCAAGTTACTTTTGGCAGCATCTCTGGATTTTACAAAAGACAGAAGAGCTTTTGTGTCGGGGCTGAGAATCACACACGAGCAGGGGGATTGGACGAGACGATCTCCAGAGGTCCTTCCACCCTCAGCCACTCTGTGATTTATCGCTGGAGAAGAATGCCAGGGGAAGAGCTGCCAAAAGTGGAAAGTCTTCATCTGTGTGGGAGAACTTCCACTGGGCTCAGTAGTTACCTGCCTATCAGGTTAGAAAAGGAGGGATGGCACAATGATCCGAGCTTCAGCCTGGCACCCAGGGTGTCTAGATTCAAGTTTCCACCCTGCCTCCAGCTTCCTGAATGGCCCTGGATAAGGACTCACATGCCCTCGTTTCAGCCGGGCTTGGCTGACTTGGACGGAGGAGTCTGTCCATACATGGAGGGAAACCGGCACCCACAGAGGAGTGATTCATTCCAACCCTCTCAGATATCTATTTTAAGGTGACAGGAACTGCCTTCTCCAAGTGCTCTTCACTGTCTGTGGCCAAGGCCTGGTGACGTTGCCTAGACTTACATAACTTGACTCCTAGATGATTAAAATTAGGCCAGGTGGACAAAGCCTCTAGCACTGTTGGACCCCTATTAGCAGAAATACATCCAAGGCTGGGCACTCCAAAAAACGTACACCAGGACATGGAGGGGACATCTGTACACCATCAGGGTCAGGGCTGAAGCCACTACCTATCAGCGTCTGCTGGGTGGTCTCATTCACCCTAATCCGTTCTTTGATGTCCCAGGGATGAATATATTGGAAATGTGCAAATTATTGCACGTTAGAAGTGCAAACAGATGATCCTTTATATTAAAGGACATATTTTCAGGGGGATCAAAGACCAACAGATAGCTCTCCACAACGGTGCCCAGAAAAAGCAGTTGCTTCCCTCTGCATTCTCCAGAAATCATCTTCAAGCAAAGGAATCTTTTGCCCAGTTCCAGGAAAATTTTTGTGTTCACCACTGAACACAGGTGAACAGCACAACAGGAATCAGCCTCCAGCGCGGTGTCTGCTTCAGTGGGACGCACGCAGCATCATCTGTTGCCGCTCTCCTGGAGAGGAAGGTGCTCGCAAGGCTGCAGACAGCGGACTGGGCTCTCCCTTTCAGCTGTGAGGCAACACTGCCCCGCTGGGACCAAGCACAGAAACGGAAGGGAGATGCTGCTGACTCTGGTGGATTTTGCAGCTGCTTAGTCTCTTTGGGGAAGGAGCAGAGAGCAGCTCCCAGCCTTGGCGAAACACATCACCGATCCTTTTATTCTTCTGGAGTTCTGCATCATGCTTCTTGCAAAGGTGCAGACCAGGAGTGAGTTCATCATGGTTCCCCAAAGGCATCCTCCTTTCTCTCATCTCTTCTGGCAAGAAGGCTGCAGCGGTGCTTAGAGAGGCCTCATTCCTGTCTTTCGGGACGGCTGACAAAAGCAAGCTCCCAACGCTTCCACCACACTTAACTGCCCCATGTCTGCAAGGCCTCACAGACCTGGAGACCAAGCAGCGGCAGGAAGAGCGTCACTGAAAGCCAGGTTCTGCCCCTCTACTCACCCCGTGGCTTTACAGCTCATTGCATTGCTTCTGCTAGAATAAAACATGGAGAGGGGTCACGCTCTGCTCTGTGAGACCTGGTCCTTGAGAAGTGGGAAACAGTTGAGGCCCTTGAGACAGCAGAGGCCAGACAGTGAGAGATGAGCCGCCTCCTCCCGGGGGGTCCTGTAGGACCGGACCTCACAGAACAGAGGCCCACAGCTCAGGGTCCTACCCCACCTCTCTGCACCCCTGAATCCGTACAGAGCCTTCGCTGTGTGAAAATCAACCCAGAAAAGCCAATGACCCGTGCTGAGAAGAAGCAAACCCCAACGGGCCTTTGCATCCTCTTGAGCGCTCAGCTGAGAACAGCCCCATTCCTTCAGAAAGGGATTTCCTTAAAAGCCCCCCTTCCCCAGGGGCAGAGAAGTAGACTTGCACGGCAGAGTTTGGAAGCACCTTAGCTTTTTTCCTTTCTCTGGTATGTCTCACACTGGATGACCAAACGCCCACACTGACAATCCCAAAACATCACCCATGTCGCAACACCCAGACGGGTCACCAGAGTCCACCAAGCCCTTTCTATTTGTGTTTATGTCCTGGCAGTATTTTTCAACCCTGCACTGATTCAAAGAAAACAAGTTTTAAAGGATGCCCATAAATTCCCCCGAGTTAAACGCTCAAAGGCTCAAAAGGGCTCGGAGAAATGTTCAATTCACAGTCTTAAACAGTGACCTAGCCAGAACTGTATCGTGTACACGCAGAAACACAAACATGCATGACAGACCTTGGGAGGAAGGTGCGTTTTCAAGTAACTCTGAAGCAAAGCATCTTCCAAATACTGGTTCCCAGTCTCGGGCTGCTCCTGGAAGAGGGTCTCGGTTTCTCTCCTTGCGAGGGGCATTTCCAGATCTTCTAATACCGGTTTCTCCTGTGCGCTGGCCTGTTGCCCCTGCCCTGCCATCACGTTGACTGCTTTAGGACTTGGCGGTTGGCACCTCTCGCAGACGCGTGGCAGAAAGCGACCCGACTGCCACGGCTTGCAGGTAGCACTGGATCTCCACCAAGGGAGGCGACAGGTAAACATGATCCTGCAAAGCCCTGAGCGCGCTGCGCCGACAGCTCTCACCCCCAGACCCTTCCTCGGCTGACAGCAGCGCCCAGCCCGGCTTGTTTTAAGGTTGTGAAGTTATTATTGAAAACCAGGATTTTTTTCCCCCTCCCTCGGGGAGGAGCTTTCCAGCAGCTGTTGTCAACTGAAGGAGGGGAAAGGTCTTTGGAAAGAGATCTGAAAACAGCCTGGCAAAACACAAGTGCTCAGAAAACATTGTGTCCTCCCCTACCAGCCGGGAAACCCATCATAACCAGTCAGACCAACGTTTCCAGAGCTGGGGGAACTGGGGGGGAGTGGGCAGCGGGGGTGTTCCCACCACCATCCCCTGAACTGCTTGGGATGATAAAACGGGGTAGAGATGAGGAGGCAAAAAATAAATTTCCTCACCGGAAGGGTAACAAATTGCCTTAAAATGGGAAGAAACGGTTTAGGCACGTTATTCTGTATAAATAATTCTATAAATCTATGTAATGTAAGTAAGATACTGGTGAAATAGAGAATCCACCCTCCTTGGCAGGGTGTGACACTAGCTCGGAACTAGTCTGCTGAAGCCCCCGATGTCTTTGCGTTGGGAAGCACCAGAATCTTCTACGAGTGGGTCTTGTGGCTTAGAGTAACGTCAACCCGGCACCTCGTTTGGGGTGACACGCTAACAGTCTTTTACTGTACTTTTACTTTAAAGCGGTTTTAAACGGGCACCGCCGCTGCCACGGCCGTGCTGCGGTTTCTGCCCCGGGATCACCGTGTCCTGCCTCCGCTCGTGGGCGAGGCCGTGGAAACATCCCCCGAGGCTGGGCCCGTGGACGCCCCGCAGTCCCGGTGCCGAGGGCCGGGAGGGCGCTGCCGCCGCCGCAGGTGCTCACGCGCCAGGAACGCGGCCCGACGGGCGGCTCCTCCTCAGCCGCGCCCGCCATGGCGGACGCCTGCGGAGGCGGGGGCAGAGGCCTTCGCCCTCCGCCCTCTGCCCTTGGCCCGCCTCCAGCGCAGCGGGGGCCTGGGGGCACCGCGGCACGGGCGGGAGGAGTGCGGGGGGCCGGGGCTTGAGGCCTCGGTGCTCGGCGCTCGGTGCTCGTACCGCCCGGCCCGAGGCGGGAGGAGGCGGAGGCCGCGCCTCGGGGACCCCCGGCGCCTCAGGGGGCGGCAGGTGCCGCCAGGTGAGGGGCAGCGCTCCCTGCGTGGAGCCCGGCCGCGCCCGAGCTGCAACTCAAAAAACCAGCCAAACAAAACCACAACCAAACTAAAGAAAGATTTTTAAAGCTGTATTTGGCGCCATGGCTGCTCTTGCAGGGCCTGCTGCAGCTTCACGTTGCCCAGACCAGGGTGTGCGGGGCAGTCGGGCCGAGGGGGCGAAGTCCCCGGGGAGGGCTGGGCGCTGCAGGGCGCGCGGCAACTTTGGGCTCTCCTGGTTGAGCCGTTTTGCTCGGTGGCAAAGCGGCTTCAGAGCAGGGAGCGGTGGGGCTGTGGGGAGCCGGGGCGCCTGCTTGCCCTGCGCAGGCCGGCAGCCAGCGAGGTTGACCAAGGGGAGACGCTGGTGCTGGGGCCTGGGAGGATCCCCGGTACCGAAACCCCGGGTTGGAGCAGATAAGCTCCGTCTCAGCGGTGTTCCCTTTGCGCACAAAGTCCGTTGCAGATGTAGCGTGTTGTAGAAAGCAGGTTTTCTTATCTCTCTGGCTCGCTTAAATCAACTTTAGTTAGCGAATAACCTCATGTTGGAATAATGCCTTTGTCTGCTTTAATTGCATTCCAGCCCTGTTCGTAGTGCTTCGCCAATCATGAGTAAAAAAAAACCCCAACTTTCCTAAAATATTTTAACATACTAAAAATGTTGCAGGTGTATATTTGTTTAAATATACTTTTATAGCTGTAATCTGTCCTCATTACTAAATGAAGTGCTAAATTTAGGATAAAAGCTGTCAACATGTTCCAATCAACATGTCTTAATGACTGCCAGCAAATGGAAATGAGGCTTTCATGGAAAAAAAGCTGAAAAGGTACAAATGCAGAACAAGATTAGATCAACTGTTTTGATAAGAGTCTGCTGCTCACTGCACTGGGTCACGATCTAAATCAATCCACTGCGTTCATGCTATTATTTTAATTGTTAATAGAAATACCGACTCACTGCAGACAAGGCAGCACTCCTCCGGGGACTTGTTTGCAGCGTTTCCTTTCATGAACGCCTCCCCGTTAGCAACCACACATTGAGATCTCCCATGTTTCCAACCAGTTAATGCTTGCCTTGGTAATTCCACCTCGTGGAAGTTTTTGTCAGGTGGTGCTAAACCATGCACCCCACCAAAGTGCAAAACGTGTAATGTCCACGTTACTGCCTTTATCGATAGGCTTTCCGTTCTTATAAAAAGAACACTTCCCTTTTTAATTCCAGCTTGTCTTACAGGGCCTGCTTTAACTGAAACAATGTGGACTTCTTTTTTTTTTTTTTTGCTTTCAAGGTGTCCCAGAAGAATCATTCTTTTATTCCAGCCAAGATTGATGTTAGTGCGTTTCCTGCTTACCCTTGCTAAAACATTGGCTGCTACTGGCAGACTTCCAGTTCTTTTCACATTCCCCTTTCACACTTTTTAATGGCTGTAGGAATTAACATTTGTGGTTTGGAATATGAGAAACGCATTTTGAAGTAGCACCAGCTGACACCAGGTACAGTTGTGGCCCTGAATTTCAAATACTATTGATTGTTTGCCAGTGAACAGGGAGTTTTCTTGCTCTGCAGACTCTCCAGACAGAGCTGTGGAGCTTCCTAGGTTTGCTTTGCATTAGCCGTCCTGGCTCGCAGTTAGCTTTCAGACCTGAATACACTAAAGAATCTCATTCTTAGTTTAAGGAAGATGAGAAATAGCAATGACTGTGTATTTTCCAGGTGTCTCGTATCCCCCCTTTTTTTTTTCAGGTTTTAATTACAAGTGGAAGGCAGGTCTTTGAAATACAGGATGGCGACTCAGCAGCTTTTACAGACTAGGCAAAAGAAAAAGTCCTCTAAGGTAAAAAAAACCTTGAAATGTGACGGTACCGACAATCTTAGCTCTCTGTTTTGGACCTGGCACGGTGAGGTGCGAATGCCTTCTGTTGGCTGCGCTGTTCTTCGTTGGGTTATTTCCAATTTAGCGAGTCCAGGAAGACACCGTATGGGGCTTTGACATGTATTTGACTAAATAAATGTAGGCTCATTAGGTGTGCGCGCAGAACTTTGTTAGCAGGACGAAAAGCAATGAACTGCTAGAGGAACTGAATTCAGTGTACTTTCTGCTGAGGTTGTTCATATTAACATCACGCAGTGTTCAGCGTTTACATTAGCTCCAGCCGTAGACATGTACTGTTTACAACCCTGTGTTAAAATCACCCTGAAAATCAGGTCTGCCTACGGTGTTGACAGGTTCAGTCTGCTGTCAGATCTCAAAAAAAGCTGTGGCAGGCAGTGAAGTTTGGTACAGCAGTGAACGCCACACCAGCACTGGCACTTGTTTGACTCCACAATTAACTCTGTAGAGCTAAGCTAGCAGAAATCACTACACTTTTTTTTTAGGGATGGTTGTCTGGTAAGTGCCGGCATTGGTGCTGTGGAGGGGGTGGGAATGTTCAGCCGCAATAAAAGGGGAAGGAATGACTGATGCAGTGTGCTTCTGAGTAGATCATGCCAGGTCTGTGTATAACTATCCCTAAAACTTTTAATCACACGCATGCTAGACACGAGTCCTCTGTGTGGAGTATGAAGAGCAGAGAAATGTTAAAATCCGCTCTTACCCTCTCTTTGCGCCTGCTGAGAGGAATTTCCAAATACAGTCCCTGTGTTACACTAAACCAGTGCTCTTTTGGACTTTTCCCTTCTTTTTCAGGAATCATTGGTGTTCCCCAGCAAAATTGCTACTGAGCAGCAGTCTGTGGTGCTGGTGAAAAGGCTTCTGGCCGTCTCTGTGTCCTGCATAACATACATGAGAGGGCTGTTCCCCGAGAGCTCTTACGGAACTCGCTATTTAGATGGTAACGCTTTCAGTTTGTGCTGGATTCTTATTCCTACTTGCTGTATTTCAGCTGTACTGCTTTACGTGTTAGCTCCCAGCTGCCCATATATGTGTGCATTTGGTTTATTAGGAAGTCAGCTTACAGGGCTTCTCAAGTCTGGATGCAGATGGTGCTGCTGCTTCAGATGGACAGGGAGCGTAGAAGACAACCCAGAGCTGTTGGCAACTCATGGCTTCTCTGTTAGCGTTTCTTTTGGTTTATAATCATTCCTTGGCATTGCCAGCCTCGTGAATCAGGTCTCAGAGTCAGGAGATTAACCTAAAAATCAGCAAGTTTTTTAAAAATTAACTCTGATTGGTTTGTTTTACTTTCCTTTGGATTTTTGAGCCCTTGAGGTTCACATTTGCAGCTTTCCTTGCGAGACAAAGTAGATTTTTTGTTTGTTTTATTGTAATTGGGTTTTTTTTCCTGTGAAAACTATCTCACGGACCCACATGTGCTTTGAGAATCAGAACTTTAAGAAAAAAAGAACTTCAAGAACCAAAGTTCTGTCATAGGATCACAAGAATTAGTGATGCTTTGACTCATCAGTATCTTCATGTTCATTCACGATGTGTTGGTAGGGCGTGAAATGTCTCCGTGCATTCCAGTCTGTTCCCATGTTTGTCCTTACGGAGTTGGTTGTCCTGAAACATGATCACATGCACTTCGTGGACCTGGTTGAGGGCATGGGAAATCCCAAGTTGGCTCTTCATCACCTAACCCTGAAAAGCCACTAGTCTTTGTAAAATCAGACATCAGGTCTTTCAAGTGCCTCTTTGATCAGGAGTGTTAACATCAGGCCCGCTCGTGCCTGTGAGGGCTCCTTGGTCGAATCCTAAGGTGTTTTTAATTCACCTCATCATTTGCAGGACAGGTTTCCTCTTGCCATTCTGAATGTGTGAAAACAAAGGTAGAAGGAGCTGTGTGGAAAAGCTTAACAGCAGTTCCTTCTGAGCACAGTCATTTACCTCATGTGGATGTCGGTGAAGTCTGAATGCAGAAGTGAAGGTGTTGTTAGGGAATAGAGGAATAGATGGGAGTGGGGAAGAGGAGGGAGGGAAGGACGGAAGCTGCTGGTGTTTCAAAATGAAGCCTTAACGGTAGCACTTCTTCTGGGAGAGCCCAGAGCATATGAGGAGTCTTGACATTTGAAAATGCAGCAATAAGCTTGTGTCAGCCCACCTGAGACTCAGTGGAAACCCAGCATTTCCGCTCAGGAAGGACCTCCAGATAAAGCGTTTCATCCAAAAAAAGGAGGGTGGCTGGCTCAGTTTCAGTGTTTGCCCAACAGCTGTGATAAGGATTGTAACTATGTGCTAAATCTGGTTTTGCAGACCTCTGTCTAAAAATTCTCCGAGAAGATAAAAGCTGTCTGGGATCATTGCAGATAGTCAAGTGGTAAGTGAGTAACAGCGAAACTAAGACAAGATTGTGCTGAATAGCAAGACATCTACCCCTCACATTCTTCTTCCTGAATTTGAAAATATTGTGCCCAGTAGTGCTATCGACTATGCCAGTGCAACTCCCACTGCTGCGGCGTGTGTGCTCAGCCCTCTGCGTAAGCAAGACAGAATTAACTGACCGGGATCATGTGAGTTCAAGGTCTGGTGAAGTGCTGACTGTAGTGAGGTCATGGTCAGGCCCCACAGCACACACACAGGCAGCATAGGTACGGTAAAGAAAATCATGAGATTGATTCTGTTGTTGTTTCACTTTTATAGGCATCCTTGCAGCTTCTTTTTTTAGTATGTACAGTATTTTGTCTCCCTGGATATTGTGTGTCTAAGTACCTTACAAGTTTCTTGCGTGTTATGTAGGATGTATTTCAGAGCTGGCAGGTTCCCAACAAGCAGGGAGTCTGACTTTGATGGGCTGAGGAGATACCTAGCTGCACATCCTTTGACTCAAAGAGTGAATATCTGACCATTGCTATCTCAAGTAATATTTACTACTTTGAGAAAGTCCATAGCTGTAAGCTATGCATCAGATAACAAAAGTTTACAGGACCAGACATGTCAGGCTGCGTTCAGACTGAAGTTTTAGCCAAGCTCTGTACAAGGCTGATGGGAAAAGAGCCATCAGAGGTCAAGCTTGGGAGCTAGAACAGAGTGCTGAGCAGAGAGCCACTCAGAGCCAGCCTTAGTCCTCGTCTTTGTCAGGATTTAAGCGGGCTCCAGAAGTATAAACAATGCACAAATGCAAAAGGCAGGACAGTGCGGTTGTGATGGTTGACCTGAAAAGGACTTTACAAGCCCAAAATGTTGCTAGCTGTGTTGTCTTAATTCCAGAAAAGGTGCTCTTTAACCTGTGTCTATTGAGCGTGTGTTTACAGATCAGGAGATAAATATTGCTTGTTAATTTTATGATGTTTTTTCCCTGGCAGGATTCAAGGTTGTTTTGATGCTTTGGAGAGACAGTATGTAAGTTTTTTTTCACGTGTTTTAATGGAGTTTCCTATTTCTTCATAAAGTGTGGTCAAAACTATCTTTCCATTCCTGCTTTGTATTTTTGTAGTGATCTTGTGTGCACACAACACACATTTACAGCTGTGGGACAGGGGGAAGACCCTGTCCCGAGTATATCACAGAGTATTGCAGTATATCATATGCATATGAGATTTGGGATTTTATTCCTTGAGCCCAAATGTTGCCTGCTATTGCACTCTAAGTTTGCCTGTACATGGTGTGCGAACTGATTTGCAGCCTGGAATGGGTTTCCCTTAGTTCTGGGTTCTACGTTTGCATTCTCTAATGTCTGGGTAGAGAAGCTGCCAGTCAGAGCTGAGATCTTGATCTCCATGCCTGTTTGTTTGAGAGAGGTTCTTCTGTGCTTCTGCTTTCCTTCATCTCCCTTCCCTGTGTCTTTTCCCTTCTTCTCATCTTCTCTAACCTTCCTAGATTTTTCCACTTGGGTTCAGAATTTATTACGTTTTTTGGAAAGAATTCCTCCAGTAAGGTACGTAACTGGTTCCAGGACAAGATCAGCTTAGTAAGTGATCATATTCCTTGCTGATTCTCGCATAAAACCTGCTCTGCACAGGAAAAAGCCTCAACTGTTGTCATCTCTGTCAGCACTGTTCATCAAACCAGCTCTCATCTAGATCAGATGAAGTGGTGTTCGTTTCGGCACTCAGGATCAGATGGGCTCTTATATATCAGTACAGCTGTCACCGTGCATAAGATAACTCAAAATGTTGTGAGCCTCAGTTTATTGATTGCTGATGGTTTGAGGTGGTATTTAGCCCTCTGCTATTTAGGAGAGACATAAATTAACTGTTACTTGACGAAGATGAAGGAGAAAACGGAGATACTTAATGCACGTTCTAGGATTGTTTTCAACATAAGTCCCACGTACATTTTCTTGCTATAGGATAAATTAAACACCTTTGGGGAGTTTCGTAGCAGAGAGCAAATATTAGTCTTCAGTAGGGATGGGTGCTCTTGGAAAAGAGTTGTAAATCGGCATGGCCTTTGGGGATTTCTTTAGGACGCGTCCCAAGAGCGAAGCCCGAGCACACAGTTGTTTTCTTGGGCAGCGGCCCGTGGAGCCAAGCACAGTGGCCACTAGGTGTTGCTGATGCCGTGCTGTGAAGAATCCGCGTGAAGGCTTTTAACTCGCGGTTTGTTCAGTGTGTCTACTCCTTCAGTGTATGCAGGCAGTTCGATTTTGAGAAGTCTTTCTGTTCCTTGCCCGCTAAGGTTAGAATTTGATTTTGTGTTTTGTTTTGTTTTTCCCTCCTTAGCTACACATCGCTGTCCTCGCAGTAAGTAAATGAATACAAGGCGTTTTTCTTCCCTCACCCCGCTTGAAAGAGATACGGAGTCAAGGTTGTGCCAACCCATCTGTGCCTTTTTTAAGGGGAAGTCAAAATGTATGTGGTTTTTAATAGAGCGGTGACCTGTCTTTAATATGGTAAATACAAACTTCTGAGGCTGTGTGGGAATGTTTCATCCTTAAACTCCTAGAAGCGCTTTCATGTGCTTCGTACCATTGCTTCCTTTAAACCCTTGCCTCCAGCCTTGGAAGCTGCTGTGTCTTCTCCGTTTCCCTCTGCAGAAGAGTCCTCCTTACTAATCTGATACTGAAGAAACCACACATAGCGGTTACGTAGGAAGTCTTTTGCCCTGGTGCTTTGTAAAGCACCAAGAGCTACGCTATGCATCTATTCTGTGCATAGTCTGAGTAGTTAAATCTCAGGCATCAATAGTTGCCTGTGAGGGATGGAATGGGAATTAACCTCATTCCTCCACAATTACACAGCATGAGTGTCCTCTACCTGTCTTTGAAGTGCTAAGCATTGGCCGCTGATAGAGGAAGGCTGTTTCTCAGCCATTGCCTTCCCTGATCCCACGCTAAAGATAGTACGATCTCTGCTGTAAAATGAAAATATCATTGTTTAGTCACATTTACTGGTTCGAGTTACCCAAGAAGAGAATGGCCTCACTGTGCTTTCTTGTGACAGATTTACACCAATCCCAAGGAACCGGAGGTAAGAAAGAGTTTTAATTAATCTTTGAGGCAACTGAAGGCACGGGTGAGTACATTTGTATTCAGCATGGCCTTGTAGGCTTAAACTCGACCCTGACATAGCTGCTTGGTGACCCTGTTTCTCTTCTTCTGCCTTCACTCAAGAATGACAGCTCAGTGAGCTGGATAGTGATCAAACGCTCCTAGGAGGCACTAGGCTGTGGGCCCATCTAGGGCCTCAGGCAGGGATGTTAACAGGCAAATAATGGGCACGTTGGTGATTTCGTTTTTCTTTCCTGAAGCGAAGAAATGGGAAATTACAAATAATTATTTTACAAACTATCTTTTTAACGGCAGTGTTGTAAAGAGAGGTGTTTTTCTCGCAGAGAGGTTTAGGACAGAAGGCCTGGGCTGTACATGTTGTGTAGCACCTGTCCTTGCCCTTGCAGTGTTCTCTGTTGTGTTTCTCTTTTGTCTGCATCTAGCAGGTGGAGATAAACTGGGTAGTGCGATATGTAAGCGAGGGGCTGCATCTGTGCTGTCCCCGCAGAGCACACGTGGAGAACTGCTGCAGGATCTTTGCTCACCTGATTACAGTTCCGCTGTGTCACGCCTCAGCGTCTGAGGAAAGAGCAAGAGCTGAGTCCGTACCGAGGCGGGGGTTTGTGAGGAAGGCTCGGAGTTAACGGCTCAGCAGAGCTCCTACTAATCGACCCAACTGCCTCTGGAAAAAGTGAATTATAGGCATGGCATTGGACTACAATAGATCCTTTCTCCTGTGGTGCAGTAGTCTGTTCTTCCTAATTAACATATTCTCTAAAATAATAACAAATCTTTTCTTCTTAAATGGAAAATCATCTAGGGTTTTTTCTTTTTTAATTTCCCTCATAAAACTCTGAGACCAGTAAAATCCGGAAACTTTTGCCGATGCAGTATTGTTTGTATTTCTTAGTAGGAAGAGTCCTTCAGGCCCTTGTCTCCACACAGAACTCTGGGCCAGCTTCCTTGTGACACTGCATCACCCGGGAAGCCTCACATTTTTCCTTTTAGTAAGGGAGGACGTACGTACATTGTGAGGGTTGGCTGGCCCCGGTGCCTCGTTACAGATGTAGGCTGGGGAGTCAGGCCCACAGAGGAAGTGGAAGGAGGAAGCCGGAAATTTGTCATTTTTTGGTGATTCTTTCAGAGCTAGGTAAGCTGCGGTTGTTAAGAAAATTTGCCAAAGCCTGTGCGAGCAATAATAGAGTTAAAGCTGCCAACGTGGCATTAAATTAAGTGCTGTGCTCTGGCATAAAATTGTGAAAGGGCACTGCTAAGCTCACTGCACATCTTTACACTTGCTACTGACAGACACCCATCTCTTCTTTTCCCCTCTCTTGTTAAATCTCTAGGCAGTGACCGAACTGTATCAATTCAAATTCAAGTACAAAAAGGAGGTGCCCCAGATGGACATCATCAGGTAACGGTTTGGTTTTGTTTCTCAGAACCACGCTGTGGAAACTGTGTTCTTGAAGCATTACAAAGAAACTGCACTTTATGATTAGAGCATGTCTGAGTCGCTAAGCAGCTGTAAATGTCATCAGAGGTGAGGCTATTCACCCTACAGGATATGAACAGCCATGCTGATGAGGAGAAATGCTGTTACGTAGCACAGGGAGGCACTTACAGTGCACCAGAACTGAATTAAGGACGATTTACAGAAATGGTGCCTAATCAGGGTAGCTGTGCAGAAACCAGCGCCGTTGTTGAGCTTGCTACTGTCTCAACTAATAATAAGTGTCCTTCTACTTTCACGAGACAGTGTCGTGCTTTCAGATGAAGCTTTTTCAGGTCTGGTCCCTTTCCCCATGATCCTGCACCCAGGATTTTTTTCCCGTAGGCATTTGCATATGTGTATTCTGCTTGAGCAGTCTTGCGTGGGTAACTTTCGCTTATGATGCCCGAGTTGCTGCTGCAAAACGTGTGACAGGAAGCGGCAGCTTTCTGCATCTTTTTGTCTCGCTCTGTCTGTTAGATATTTTACAGCTGTGTTTAGTAGGCCATAATTGGGTGTAGTTTGAAATAAATACTACCAAAGGCCGTTGGCTATCACCGAAGCAAAGAAAAATAATTAACCCATTTTTAGTTTGCTCCTGCAGTTGCCATTGATGAAAGATGGATCTTTGGGCCTTGGAACCTGCCTGTACAGCAAGACAGCTCTGCTGTCTTGTATGCTTCTCAGGAAACTCCTCCACAACGCTCCCATAGTGTGCCATTAGCCGCTCTTTCTCTAAACACATCCACATAATTTATAGCATGTGGCAAAGTGATTTTCTGTTGGGAAAATCTCAACTGTGTCTGAGTCTGACGTGTCTTGTTGACTGTACCCTCAGTTTCTGCTTTGAAGCTGCTGTCAGTTGTCCTCACTACAGGGAGGGAAAGAGGAGAGCTTTGGGATCTGAAAGATCTTGAGTACTTGATGTTTTTTAATCAGCCTTACTCAGATCAGTCGTTGGTTCCTAGCAATAACAACAGTGCCCAAATGGGACTCGGTTTCCCTTGGTGTCCATTGTACTGGCCGAGAAGAGGCCAAGTAATCTTGCTGTTGTGTTTATATCTGCTCTGTCGAAATCTCATTACCGCTCTGAGGCTTCAAAGTCCATGGCATCGGATTCCTGGGCTCTGTTCTCTTTCCTCAGTGACTGACACTGCTATGGCAGGGTCATGCGTGTACCTGCAGTCGTTAGTAAACTGGAGTTCTGGCATTGGTCGCAGTGTTGTGTCATCTTTGCTGTCAGCTCCGTCGGCCGATAAAACTGCTTTTGTACACCTGCAAGGTTTATTGTCATGTGTAAACTCTGAGTTAGAGAGGGGTCCTCTCTGCTGTCTTCAGTTACTTGCTGCTTTTGAAGAAATTTGGGATGAATGTTAGGGACCATCCAGCCTGTACGTAGTGTTGTCCACCTGCCAGTGCTCTTCCAAAGATGTAAGGGAAGAGCCACATTTTTTTCATGGCCCCTTCTCATTAGAAGTTAAGGAAGTTTAGGTTCCTTAGTCACGTAGTGACTCATCTAGTCCACCTTCAACCGTCTGAAGTTAGCTGGCTGATCGAAGCTGCTCATCTCATCTACCTCTGTAGTCAAGAGAAGCTAGCTCCTCCAGAGGGCCATTCATCCCACTCCTGTTAGACGTTTATCTCAGTCTAGACTGCTTGCTTAGACTAGCCAGCTGACATTTGGATGGGTGAAGGAGGTGAGAGGAATGCCCCTTAGTCACTTTTGAAGAATGTGCTTCTGAGCTAGTTTTTCTTACGTGGAATTGAAGTGAGAGCATGCAGTTCACTTCTCTTCAGACTGCAAAATGGACTTGAAAATAGCCCCTGTGACGAATCGGCTTTGTATGGGATTCTCACCTCATTCCTCTCATTCCTGAAATTGCTTAGGTGAAAGGCACTTGTTTTATGGTCCTTCGATCCAATTTATTCATGTTCAAACAAGTGAGTCATGACATTTGTATAATGGGTCCATTGCCCCAGCTACAGAGTCTGTTCAAATGTAAATGCCATGCCTCTTAGTTTAGAGCTGTTACTTTGCTGATGTCACCCCATCCCTGGAGTCTGTTTCACTTCCCTGTTTATCTGGAAATTCATAAAGGCATTGTAGTTTTGTCACTGGTGGTTTCAGACAACTCAGTGGGTGCGCTGTATTTGTAATTAGATTGTGAGTATTCATGACCGAGGAAAACAAATCTGTTATTATTCTTCCGATTGTAGCAACCAAATGAACTTTGTGAGTGGGGTGTGCAGCGAGGATGTTAAACAGGCCAGCAGGGTCCTGATCCGTAAACTGTACCTGTTAATGCAAAACCTCGGGCCGCTTCCCAACGACATTACCCTGACCATGAAGCTCCTCTACTACAATGATGGTAGGTGGAGAACGGCGTGTGCTGTGGGGAAAAACCTCTCTTTCCATCACTTGCTGTGCTAATCATGAGCCGCTGTAGGTTAAGTAAAGCGTAGAACAGTGAAATGATAGAAGCTGTTAACTGGTAACAGTGAGAAGTGGTGTAAAACACAGTGAAGCCTTCTGACACACAAGGATGGCAGATGCTTTTTAAGAAAGGGTTGAACATCCACGTAAGAAGTACAGCAATGCAGTTTTGTTCGTTCGTGTTTTTAGGGGATGGGCATCCTGTGTTTGTCAGGTTCTGTTCCAGAAAATTGAGCACATTAATGGTATCTCAGTGTCCTAAGTCCCTAAAGTCCCTAAGACCCTAAAGTCATTCTTTCTTTGAGCTCCCTGATAACATTTGCTCAGTTCATTTTTTTCCTTTGCATTCTCTCCCTTCCTCCTGAAAAAAAACCCAGAATATTTTTAGTAGTTGATGTTGTTACTCAAGGCTGCTATACGCTTGTTCGTTATAAATCTGATTAAGGAGAGAGGGCACTTGATTTCTCTGACATCAGTGCGTTCTTTCTGCCTGTGTAGTAACTCCCGAAGATTACCAGCCCCCAGGCTTTAAGGAAGATGGCAGCCCTGGTGACCTGTTCTTTGATGGTGATCCCGTCCACCTGAAAGTAGGGTCGGTCTCCACTGGGTTCCACCTCATGAAAGTGAGAGTCACAACTGAAAAGAAAAGAATGGGCGCAGTTGAAAGCAACCTGATCCAGACAAGTGGTCCTACTGAGATCTCCCATCAGGGGTTAGACTGTGATGAAGAGGAAGAGGAGGGGAGCACAAAGGTATAGGAACAGCTCTGTTCGGTTCTTGCTGGAGGAATGGCATTTATCTAGCAAAACTCTCATTAAAAGAAACGTTTTCTCGGAACCCTAGTTTAATAAGGGTTTCAGCTTGTGTAGGGAAGCAGCGCTACAGCGGATTGAACGCTGAGGCTGGAAATCCATAGACATGAAGTCCAGCATATCCACTGACTTGCTGAGTCTGGTACGTTCTTCCAGAAGAGGGCAGTGATTGTACGGAGGAGACCCGACACACACATGTGCATGCACACGTGCACACTTATACACAGACGAGCTCAAAACAAGAAAATTGCAGAGAGTTTTGCATTTCCACTCAGCATTACTCAGGACTAAGCCGTGCTCCGCTGTGTAGTTAGGTGGGATTCTTTCCGCTTACCTCTAGCCACGTAAAGATTGTGGGTTGTGCCTAATTACTCTAGGCCCCCCTCTGCGCTGAGTGGAGGAGGAGGCGTCTTTAGCAGGTAATTCAGATCATTTCCTTAGAGAGCAAGGTAGGCTGGAATGAATGGTCCTCTGGTGGTGCCTCCCCAAAGTGACAGAAGGGGCAGCCTGGACTGGTAGCTCAGACCTGACGATTTAGCTTTAGGTGGTCAGGGAATAAACCCCAACATAACTAACTCCTGAGGATAGGAAGCCATTTAGGTCAGAATTCCATCTTGTCTCAGAATATTTCTCTCCTCAGAGACCTGGAGGCTTGGGAGAAGGAAGGCCTGGACACTGAGGAGCTGTGAAAATCTCATCCTTGTTAGTGCTGGGTTTATGGATTTACCACCTGGGCATATTTCTTAGGCTACGCTGTTAAGTCAAAGCATCATTTGCTTTACAGAATCACCCTCTTTCCGTCAGAGCAGATTCAAGTGAGCGTGGACAGGGCAAAAGTGAGCGTGGACAGGGCAAAAGCGACACCCATCCAGGCTGGAAAACGGAAACACCTTTTTACCTTCAAGATACAGGTAAACACCCAGGTTCAAAACTGAAGGAGCTTGTGCTCATGACTGTATCCTACCATAATATTTCTCTTTTCTCGCTTTCTGTGAAATGAATGAACAGAGTTCGTCAGGCTATTTGAATTTTGTGTCAGATCAGATTGAACTATAATAAAGGGTTGGTTGTATATGCTTGGTTTGTTAACAGAAACGTTCAATTTTCTATCAATGTCTTTCCACCTCTTTATCTCAGCAGGTTTTTTCAGATACGGAGGAAATGCACAGTTCGTCAATACCAAGTTACATTATCTACGTTTTCACCAAAGCTCTTTTCCTTTAGCTGTTACAGTTTGATTTTGCTAATGACTTTCATATGTGAAAACATACATGAAAATACATGCAAAAAAGCCTTTTCTCACGCTTGGATCAACCTAGCTACTGGTACACCGTGCTGTATTTGACCTTTGAGGCTCTCAGACATAGCCTGTGGAACAATACCATCTAGTGACAAAATGGTAAATAGCATTCCTGAGATCCCCATGCAGCAGGATAAAAAAGGTCCTCTGGCTGTGAAGTCACCTTTTCAGGTCTTTCTCCTGCAGATTCTCTGATGACTAATAAGGGGTGAACTCATACTGCCACCTTTTCCACTGCGGGGATGTTAACAGGATCTTCCTCCTCGAACCGGTTGCCTGTTTTCATGAAACTGAGGCGCTTTGGAACCCCCACGTAAAATTTTATTGAAACTGTCTAATAAGGTCAATGGTTATGAGTCAGGGGGCAGCTCCCCTCCTTCCCGTACACACACACACTTGGGTATAGCATAGGCAGGCATAAGCTTTGTTTTCTTAGGAAACCAGGTTAAGATGGAGTTTAAGTATTGACAAGAGCTGCTGCAGGTTGATGTGCTGCACGTTCAGATGTCACTTTGCTCTGAAGTCCCTGTTTCCAGGAATAAACTGCCAGTGTTGGCACTGCCAAAGGTTACGCAATATCAGATCAGGCATGGGATTTTGCTACAGTGGTTTAGTCAGGCTTCTGGATTTTTTTCTGATTAAATGTAAGGTTTGAACTGCAGAGCTAATTTTGATCCAATGTTTGGTTTGTAGGTGGAAAGAAGAAGATGGGAATAAAGGAGACGGGCAAGGTGCCTTGCTCGAGGGCATCTCAGCAGGTGAGCAATTTGTAGTGGCTTATGAGATACACCAGGAAAGGTGGAATTCATTGCCACAGAACATTATGTCATCTAGGATGGCACAAGATTTAACTAGCGTTAGTGGATTTATTGTGCAGTATCAAAATACATAGACGCTCCAAATATTAGGGCACAGAGATATAAGCGTGAAGGAAGAAACTTTCCATGGTCGGTGTGTTTCATACATCCCGTACAAGAATTTTGTACTGTTCTCTGGATTTGGCACTTGTGAATTACACACGCAGACTAAACCTATCAGTCTCACAACCAGGCTGGTTTACCTGTGTATGGTTTTGGATTAAGGTTCTAAGATCGCCACCCTTTGTTATCTTTGAAGGGTGTCTTTGTCGTCTAACATGGTCTGCATCTCTCCTTTCTTGCTTTCAGATTGTCTTTACATGTGAGTCACAGGTACTTACCGGATCCTATCCCTTTTTTGGCTACCTCTCTAGGATAGGAAGAATTATCCCCTGGAGGTGCTGATCTCTTTTTCAATGGTTGTCGGGGCAACCCAAAGAACTAGGGTAGACCAGACATGGAATTTTAGATAGGTAAAGTTATGTGAAATTAATTCCATCCTGAAGGCTGCCCAGGCCAAACCCTGAGTCAGAACCAGAGCTCGGATTCGTGGGCTCGTGCAGAGGTTTTTTCAGTGACAGGGTGAATCTCTGAGTACTGCCAGCCTTCCCACTTGATCCTCCTCCCATTCAAATTGGTTGAAAATCGTGTGAGCTTGCGTGTTCAGAAATTGAATCTTTACAGGATAAGTTAATGAGAGTAGGAAATTGCTACTAAAATTTTCTCCGCCTCTGTTGAAAAGAATCCCGGGGTGTCTAACCCAGACAGCAACTGGAGACTACAACTTAACGTGTCATTCAAAAGGCATCTGTAAAGTATTTGCCTTGACTCTGGATCTTAAAAATGAACTTGTGTGCCTAGGCTGGTATTTTTCAAACTTTAACCGCATTTTTTTTGGTGTCACATCCTCCAGTTTCCTTCTGATCATTGTTTATTCTGTCGTCTGTGTGAAAACAGGAGCCTTTTTTGTTTGTAACTCATGGTTGTCCTGCTGATTCATGCTCTGACATTCTTTTGGGTCTGTCACGATTTTGTAAGCAGAGCACCAGACACCTCTCTTTTGCAGCATGTGAATTTCATTAGAATACGGTAGCAGTGGTGAGAGTGTGTGAAGGTGGTGGAAACAGCAGTAGTTGCTGAAAACTGGAAGAGTCACTTTATCCATTGTATGTGTCCAAAGACTTAGAAAAAAATAATCCCAAACCCTCTGCCTGGTAGATTCTGCATGGCAGAAGGGGTTTTTTAATGTATTCTTTGATACTCTTTTTTTTTAAAAACCATCATAGTTTAGAAGCTGGCTGATATTTCGGCCGGTTTAGGGAAAAACAAAGTCAAGTCACTAGTTAAAAAGTGCAGATCGTCATTGCAAAGCCAGCACTAATAAAAATTTGACACTATTTTCCATATGAGAGGGACTTTCCCTTCTTTTCTGAGGGAAGTGGTTAAAACAAATGACCATTGTGTATTCCACTTGAATCAGGAAGCCAAACTGGTGAGTGAAGTTTGTCTTAAAAAATGAGGATAAGCTTGAGTGGATGGGAAGTCTGAGTTAAGTATTACCTAACAGGGTCAAGTGTAGGTAAGATGGGTAGAAGTAGTCCTGTTGGGGTGTGAACACGAACACCGTGTTGCTACCCAGACTACAGTACAGCCAAGAAACAGAGTTTTCCAACTGCCAGGTGTGTTCATAGAAGCTCTCTGCTTTAAGGAGCTGTGAGATCTCCAAAGCGACTTGTTTTCTCCTGGATGACAGAGTTTAGGTAGCTTGGTGTGTGAGGGGCCCTGGGGAACAACCGAGGGTGGGCTGTGGAGGTCTGCTTTTTTGGGGGCAGACACGGGCCCTTAGACTTGCACCGCTAGTGCGTGCCTTTGAGTGTGGTCGGTTTACACCAGAAGAAGATCCCCTTGAACTAGCTCACACAATGATCGCTCACCTACCAGCACTACTGCAGGGCAACAGGTGAGACTGGATGGCGATGAATGGGCAGAGAAGGTCCGGGAGGGAGACCTGCCCTTCTGGTGGCAGGCAGCGTTAGCTGTTCCGCTGCCCATGGAGTAGCACCTCGGGGACTTGGGTTTAAAGGCTCTCTCTGTGCACTTAAACATTCAGGCCAAGATTTTCAGACCTAGCTAAAACAGTTTGGAGTGTCTCAGAATTTGGTATTTGTACAAGGATTTGATATTCAAGAAGTGCTGGGTTCAAAAATGGTACCCACAGTCACAAGTTGCTTTTGGAAATGTGGACGAGCCCATTACTGTTCCTCATCTGAAATGAACTGCTTTGTTATTTCTGGTTCATTGGTTCTCAAAAATAAAAACTGTGCTGCTGGAACTGAGTTTATTGGTCACTATCTTCCTGACCTATAGCTCTTTGGGAAAACCAGGAATGAGAGTATTAAAGGCTTATTTTTATCTAATCGACATGGGAGAGACAAAGGGTGCAGATCTGCCAAAAGAGAAGCAGCTATTCCTGTCCAGTTAGAGCTGTAGCTGGCCTTTAGCAATGGCCGTGGAGAGTCTCTGACAGAGGGCTTTTCAGATTGGAGAAAAATTTACATGTACTCAACTGGCTCGTTATCTGCACTCCCATGATTGATGATACTTAGAATGAAATGAGAGATTGCCCTTTCCCAGCAAAGCATCTCTGTACTTAATCATCCAGAGTTAGACACCAGCATGTAAATTAGCCTACCTCTGCTGACTTCAGGAGAGTTTTTCTGATTGCATCAGCCAAGGATTTGGCCCATCGTGCTATCTTTATGCGTCTTGCCACTTTCAGCTGGCATTCTAGGAGTTGTGAAGTGTTGGGTAAAATAGGGAATTGCTGCGCACTGATTTAGCTTATAGAAATCTACTGATGGAAATGGAATCCTGCACTGAACTTAAGATAACTGTGAGTTCTTCAGCATACTCCTTTATCCTTGCATGAGTCCTTTAATGTTCCTGTCCTGCAAATTGGTTTTGGTAAGTTTTGTCTTCATATAAGCAAACACGTTGGAGTGGAATGAGTTTGGAATGAAACAGAACTAGAAGATGAGTAAAATCTGACCGTGTGGACGCCTCTGCAGCCTTTTATCTCCCATCAGGAAGCTGTGGGCTGAAGTTCTGGGGTGGTCCTTAGAGCACAGTCTCAGTGCACAGCGAAGCAGCCATGCAGAGAGCCCTGAATTGCGCCTGACCGAGCCTGTGCCAGAGCTGGAAATGGTGTGGCCGTATCAGCACAGCACAAGTCAGTTCTGCCTCCCAAGTTTCTGGCTTCATCAGCTAGCGCCAGACACTGCTTGTGCTGCTAGACTGGCCGTGCTTGTGCTCCTAGACTGCTGTGGGACACGAGGAAGCCTGTTGACACTTGGCTGTGTGCGGACGTGTTCAGTTTGGATCGATGATAGCTCAGGGGTGTCTGCACTGCGATTCACTGCGTGCTGTAGGCATACTCCTGCCATGGGGATTAGCTCTCTTAACTGGAGCTGTCTGAAAGTTAGATGTCTAGGGAGAGATTCATACCTAAACATTGTAAGTCAGTGCTGTTTTAGACCTCAGAGGATAGCCTGTCTGGCCTGCAGCTGCTGGTCCCATGCAGAAGCCTTGGCTACCTGGCCATGTCTTTCTCCAGGGGACTGCGTGAGCCACGGAAGCCTGTGTGAACACCGTCTTTCATGGATGACATGTTGCGCGTAATAGCTGCTGGTGATCAGTGTCCTGTTGGTGCCCAGGGCCGTGGTCATCCCGATAGAGATTCGTGTGCCTTTGCTGAGCTTCCGCATCGTACGCAGCTTCTGTCTGTAAGTGAAGGTCAGCTCGAGTGGATTCAATTGCAGAATAACAGCTCGGAGATCAAGACCTTTGTTGTCTGATTTTTCCCAGGCAAACCGCTTTTAAAATTGCCATGACAGAAAGCAGTTGAAAGGTGAAGCCTGCCATTTGCAGAGCAATAGGAAAGCATTTTTTTGTGGCAATGTCATTATCTTGAACTTTTGCAGAAAAGAAAAAAAAAAAGAAAGGTTTATCTCTAACTGTCTATCAAGAGAGCTGTATCTGATGAGAAGTTCCCAGAACATTTTCTCCTCCAAACCAGCTGAGGCTACACAGACCCAAACAATGAAGAGAGAAAGATTCAGAGATGAGCTTGCCTCTCCTTCCTGTGAGCTCAGGCCATTCTGGGAGGAGTGAGACAGGGAGGTCAGGAAATTCCTGGCTTCTCTCAATTCACGTCAGATCCTTAGCTGTATCTTGGGGCCATTCATCCCTTGCATGAGTTATCCCTGTCTAGTGTGCAGGAAACAGTTTCCTAGTGATCTCTTCATTCAGAGGTGAGCCCCATCACCCCGCAGATCCAGGGAGATTTAACCCTTGCACCCTCAGATTCCCTGACAGCTGCCCCAGGGGCATCAGTGGGAAGACGTGGAGCTTCTGCGCTGGCCGCCTTTACGTATGTTCATAACATACGTGCTAGCAACCAGACCCTCTAGGGAAATCTGCATAAATTAAGGTTGGACAGATCCAGTATCCCATGAGGGACTGAGCTAGGTAGCAGCCTAGTAGGCAGAAGGAGTGTCCGTGGCTTTTCGCCTCCTCAGTTACAACGCTGTGATCTTGCAGGAGGAAGGCTTCCAGTTTCGGGAGGCGTACTGGATTATGATCCTGCAGACAGAATGGCCAGCGCAGCAGCGCACAGTGCGATTGAGGGCCCTGGAAGAGGGTATAAGGAGAGGGATTGAGATTTTTTTTCATCAGGTATTTTTGAAGAATTTTTCTTTTTTTTTACACTCTGGAAAAATCTGTTCGTTAGTCCTTTAAACGCTACAAGGTACGTGAGGTACGACAGTAGGCCTGTGAGAATTCCTGTTCATGAAAAAGAAATTGCGTTGAATGTCAGAGATTTTAACAGTGAACTATGGAAAAGGAAGAGGACTAGTGGTAGTCAGTGATGTGTTGGCATGGCTTCCTGGGGACAAAAATGTGGCAAGTTTCCACAGAAGCACCACAGTGAGTGCCTTTCATTCTTCCACCTGCATAAATTGGCTTTCATGCTAACCAGCATGATTCTCCTCCACTTGTACAGATGAATATAAGGATTAATTCCACTGATGTCTGTGCCGTTGCTTTACTGCAGACTGGTACGAGACCGGTGCCGAGCCCAGCTTTGAGCGTTTAACCACTGTGCCACCTTTGCAGAAACACTGAGGTCGGAAGGGGCAATTGGAGATTGTCGTGTCCACCCTACCTGCTCAAAGCAGGGTGAGGGGGAGTAGGTTTCGCGGGACCTTGTCCAGTGAGGTGTTGAATACCTCCCAAGGATGGAGACTCCACAACCTCTCTGGACAACTTGTGCCAGTAGTTGATCGCCCTCACAGTGGAAAAAAAAAAAATGTCCTTATGTTTGAAATTTCCTGTATTTCAGTTTGTGTCCATTTCCTCTTGTTCTTTCACTGGGCACCATGACGTGCCTTGTGAACCTTGATTTTGCCAGCTGTCGATGAGTAGATGGGAATTATTGCCTTCAAGCAGAGAAAAACGGCCATTCACTAGGGATGCCTCAGTGTTAGGGGATCAATTTAGAGTCACTGGCTTGAGTTTTGAAGGTGGCAAGGGTTTGCTGTGCTATCGAGGCAATGTTAGCTGCAGCTGAAATCACAGGATACATCAGGCACTGGCTCGCTCTGGTTAAAGTTTCCGGATGATGATAGACATCCCCTGCAGATACTGTTTATTGCCCTGACGCCTGAGGATCTTTTTGCCTTATTTCAGCAGTTAAGTCTTGTATCTCAGTCCTCATTCTTCGAGCTTGCTTGATGGAACTGGACTTCTTTTGACATTAATGTGCTTCTGAATTTGTTGGGATAGTTACAAGGTACCAAAGTAAACACTCCGTGTCCCTGACAAAGGGAACTCTTCTGAGGGCATGAAGTTTGCCAAGTGCCAAACCTCAGCATGGGGCAGGCCGGGGACAAAGAGGGACACAGTCGAATGCTCTTGTGCAATTTTAGCTTTTCTACATAGGATGCCTTGGGAAGCAAAACACATGCCAGGAGAGCTGTAAATTTGCTTCGATTTATGCTGGGAGGTTTTGGCCGGAATACGTGGGGACGCTGGGGACTGAAAATTGCAAATCACAAAACTAGGTCCTGGTTTTGTCTGTCTAAGAATAGCAGCGTAGCTGTGGTCTGCTCATTCTGTTTCATCCACCAGTCTGCCTTGGGAAGGCTTTAACCTAAGTCTAATCTATTTTTAGCCTGATATCTTCTCCAGACAACGCGCAGCTGTCCCGTTAGTTTTGTGCCAGAAATTAGTAACACTTGTATGATTCACAAGTTAGCTGTACAGAAAAATGCTGTGGCAAAATACTACTTTTTTACACATAGGGCGGTATAGTGAAACAGGAGATTCAAACTCACCGTGGTGTGACCTAGACCCGGAACTACGCCTTGCAGTCAGGAGGCCACGGGTCTGTTCCTGTCTTTGCTACTTGATCTGGACTTGTACCGCCTGTCCTGTTGTCAGCATGGTCCCTTTGCAGGGCTGGGCCTTGTCCTGCGGGCTTTTACGCCACCTGGCTCAACAGTGAGCCGTGGACCTGTAGTGGTTGTGTAAGACAAAAAAACCCAACATTCGTGCAGCGCAAGGTCTCCCATCAGTTATTCTGAGTCGAGCATCCCAGTACATGGGAAAAATTAGAATTAATGAACTTCTGGAGGTTTTGATTTTATGTTTAGTCAGTGGGAGGGATTTCCTACTTTTCACCGCACTGTTTAAGAGGTTTACTTTCTGGTTGAAGTCAAATAAACATACGTAGGATCTGACTTAATCCCATTTAGAGCAACATTTCTGGGGAAGAAGCTTGAGTGTTTGGTTAGGATGGGACCTGGAAGTTGGACTTGGGGTCTGTTCCTGGCTCTGAGTTCCTACGTGAACTTGTAGCTGGGCAGGGGCAGGACAGGACATGTTGGCTTCAGTGAAATACCTCACACACTTGACATGTTTTTCATTCAATAGAGGAACAGTGCTTGTCTAGAGCGCTTGATGGGTTGCATAGATGTTTTTACTCTTCTCATCTCAGGTTCCTGTTAGGTGGTCATGCTGCCTGTGGTAAAAGGGAGGAAAACTGTCAGGGAGTTGCAGCGGCCTCTGCGTGAGCAGCTGCTCGTTGTGGCTATTTCTCCCGCCTCAGAAGTATCCCGTCCATGCAGAAAATTTATGAGGAAGAGGAACGGGGTAAAAACTTTGCTGAGTTCTGCCTGTGCTGCAGAAAATCCATTCCTCAATAGATGAAATAAAAGCACCAACTCTGGACGATGCTCTCGTCGTGCGGTTTAGGCTAAAACAGAAAGAGAGCTGCCTTGTTCAGGTGACTGGGGACCATCGCTTTGCTTTACTGTGTGGCCAGCAGGACAGGGTACAAACCCTGCAGCTGTGTTAGCACTGGAGAGTTTTTGGATGCAGTGTTTCCCCCTTCTGGGTCCTTTCCTTCAAAAAAGGAAGCAGACAGGTTAAAACGATGCCAGGGAGAGGAAAGTAAATAACTGCCTAAAATGCCAGTTTGAGCAGCTGGATGTCGGGTCAGGAGCTGTAACACAGAGATCCACTCATCGCTCCTTCCTCAAGCAAATCTGCCTTGGGCAGCGTTGGAAGTTTTGTCAGCCTGAGTTTGCAGGACGAAGGAGAACCTGCCTGTCCCACTTTGGCAGATCCTTGTTTTCTGTTTTTATGGAAAGGAAATTGTACTTTCTGCATTAAGCAACGTTGTGTTGCTCATAATGAAGAGGAGGGAAGGGGGAGGAAAAACAACTTGAAACATGATAGAGAGGCAAAGTGGTGTTGTTTCAAACTGTTTTGCTGTTAATCCATAATCAGAGTTATTTCACACACCAGAAAGACCATTCCTACGTAGAGATTGCAGAAGCCTCACACCAAGGTCAGATAGAAAGCAAGCCTTGATGACGTGAGTGAGGAATTCTGTAATGACCACGTCTTCTAATCTGGAGACCTTGTGCTTGTCTCCAGGATGCATTCTGGAATAGCTCTTTATTAACTCCTTGTGTTTATCCTGCTTCAGTTACGGGTTTCCTCATGTTTTACAGTGAAACTGGAGTAAAGTACTCCTGTTTTGCAGCAGGAACTCGGTTAGCACACTTTTCCGTCTTCATTCACCTTATTTTCATCCAAATGAACTTTCTTTTGGAAGCAAAGTGAAGCTGTGTGCTGTGGTGTGTCCCTTCAGCTCAGTTCCAGTGAGAGCAAGAGAGGTTACATTGCCAGACTCTGTGCTTTGTCCCTCCTGGGTGGGCGACAACACACGTCAGTCTCTGCAGCTCCAGATTATTATTGGAAAAATGCAAATATGTTATGTGATAACAAGAATAAGTGAGTTTGTCACTTGGCACAGCCAACACTTCAGCTGTTGTTCTGACTGTCCATCTCTCTGTGGTCTGTCTGGATTGCCTGTACCATTGACCCGTTTATATTCAAACATACATTTATCTGTGGTTTTTAACCTTTTGGCTTGTAGGCCCCTGAATATTTTTGAGGGAGGTTTGTGTCTTTCCGGAGCAAAGTTAAGCCTCTTGGAAGAAAGCTTGCTTTGCTTAGTTATTTTTTGCAGACTCACGGGTAGTCTTTCAAGTCTGAGATCGACTGACTTGTGTTGAATTTTCCTGATGTACGAATAGAGGTACGGTATGTCTCCTCCTGAAAGGCTGTTTCCAGCGACCACAAATTTGACACATCCCCCCCTTCTTCTGCAGACTTTTACGGGTAACTGATGTTGGTGAAAAAGGCTATGCCTATAAGCTATTATGTTTCTCAAAGGTCTCCTTGCTCCTGGTGTTTTCTGTTGCCAGCGGGGAGATGGGTACTTTCCCTTGTGCCACCAAAACCGTTCTCTGTCCCTGATGCTGAACCTGTTGCTTTCACAGATCTTACAGTCCCAGTTCCGTCCAGTATTCCCATTTTGATTCCTGGCCTCGTTGCTTTTCTGGAGAACAGGATCACCCTGAACAAACCCAAGAGGATTCAGGAAAGCGCTTCACAGTTGTGGAAGTTCTATTTCTTGACTCATCTAGCAGGAGCCTGTACCATGAGAATGATCACTGTTTCTGATGGTTCTTACAGATAAGCTGCCTGAACCTCGCGTTTAGCCAGGAAGAGGTAATAGGACCCAAGAAGAAAAGGAAGGTCAGTGAACCAGAGAAGCCACTTCTGGAAAGCAGGAAATGATGTTCATTCTGACACACAATGCATTCTGGAAGGTGTGAGTTTGCATTGTCATCTGACTAGTAAAGACCTTTACTCTCTCCCAGTATTTAACTCTTCCACATACCGCATGTATTTCTGTGTGTTTATTTGTCTAGTGCAAACCTTGGATTGCGAAGAGACAGCAAGCACCGTAGTTGTCACGCCAGTGTTGACCAACAGCACTTGTTTGATGTTCTGAAGTTGAGGATTTATGGTTCCATGTGAATGGTGTCTGTGTGCTTCTTTGTCCCTCTCTCTCACACCCCCCACCCGCCTCCCTGGCTAAATTTCCTCCTCTGTGGCTGGACTATCCTTTGCCAATCTGTCATCAATATTTAATGGCACTATTTCAAGATGAACTCTCTGAGGTATCAGTGCCGGCAAGCAACAAGTCTCATGATTCACTAGATTGTGCTTAACTTCATCCTATCTACTGTTTCCGGAGCATACATTTTTTTTCAAAGAAGGGTTTTTATCTGTATTGAATACAGAGATAAAGTAATCTATACACATTTTCTGCTGGTGCTGGATATTTTTTTTCTGACTCTGCAAATAGTGTTGCTATGACTATATTATCAGCTTGTTTCTAAAACGGCAGCCCACCATGTGCCAAGGGCCTTAGGCAGTTGTGCGATAGAAATTGTGTTGAAATACACCACATTTAAAATGTAACTTTAATAAAGGTACCTTGTGGTTGCAAATGCAGGTAAGGAGAATGACAGCAACAAACGAAAGATACTCCATGTCCCTTGGAGCAAAGATGCTGTGCTTTTTGTCGTGTAGATTGCCTGACAGGCACTCTGTCAAGACCTAATGGCTATTACTGGAGTGGGATGAGCAAAATGGTCTTATAGGTCTTGGACATTGTAAAAAAGACGTTCAGGGAACAGCCTTTGCATTACTTTGTGCACGTTGCAGAGGAGAGAGTGAAATACGAAACAGCAAAGAAGGGAATGCAGCGCACTCCCTTCCCAACATAATGTTGATTGCCTGAACTGTTCAAATCTTACAGTGATGGGGAAATAAGAGCACTAGGGTACAACAGAGCAATGCACCCCGTAGTGTAGCGGCATCCCTGACATTTCGGGTATGCAGCAAAGATATTTCAGCACAGGGCTTGAAGAGCAGCGGAGGTTTTGGATGTAAGATGGTTTTTTCGTGGTATACGTCAGACAGCTCTGTAGAAAGCGGTGAGGATCACTTGATAAGTATCCGTCCCACGGTGTCCAAGGCATCTGACTGAAGGACCTCTGCCACCAGTGCCATCGCTTGACACACCAGGTTCACTGTCGCCGTCAGTATGGTCATGTCTTCTGCTGTGGCAGTGTTCGAGGTTGGCTCCAGACACCGGGGATCTTCCTCACTGCTGAGACAGTGATCTTTCTTTGACTGGAGAAGAGGTGGGGATTGAAGCATCTGTCTTGTGCTTTTACTCTGGTTGGCCACCCAAAAGAGTTGAAAGCCAGACTAGAACTGGCTGACTGGGTAGAGACAATGCTGAAGCTGAACACTCCTAGATGCTCAGTTGACCTCCTTCTCCAGGTAGCTGAGTAATGCATTGCAGTCGTAGTGCTAGTACCACAGCTGTCCTCACTTGGCCCAAGGCAGACAGACCACTGACTGTCCCTGAGCCTGCAGCAGTGTCTGGCGGGTTTCGTGGCTTGATGCCTATTTCACAAAACTTGTAGAACGTGAGAGTTCTCCATTTTATCCTCACTTTCAGTCCTGCATTCTCATTTTTGCACCTGTGGCCTAATAAGCCAGTCTGTTCGCATGCCAGAGCAAACCAGAAATCTTCCTTCTGCCTGGATTTTGTAATGATACTTGCTCTCACACCTGCACATCCACGGGAGGCCTGCGATCTTCGCAGGACGGCTACAGCTCAGGACCTGCCTTGACCTGAAAGCTCTGCCCTGGTGCTGCTAGACTGTGTGCCTTCCACCTTCCTTCAGCCCACTGACTCCTGCCTGCACCCAAAGCCTCGCCGTGGTGCTGTGTTGTGTGTACAGGAGAAAGCCAGACGTGTCCGTGGTTATGGCTACTCAAACAAGTTAATCTTTTTCCTATGAGCGCGATACTGCAAGGCCTAATTAGGGGCATGCCGGCTTGCTTGGTGCACGCTGGAAGATGCAAAGTCCCACGAGGAAAGTGAAGTAAGCTATCTTGTGTTACCACATAGTAAGAGTGTGCACACAGACACCACGAAGTAAATCCACAGCTTAGCTGACTGCACGATGTCTTGGTCTTGTAGCCACGGCCAGAGACTCACTGTCTCAGTTCACATTGGCTTCTAATCAGCTATTTTACGGTAATGACTTTTAGTCATTTTCATTTCAGGCTTGGTTAGAAATAAAGTACCTTGTGATGAACTGCCACAGTAAGCGTCTGATTTTTCTTTCCCACAAACTTGTGGTTACCATCAGATTCTAAGAAAAGTCCACTGCAGATTGGAATCGTATAAGCCACTTCTTGCACATATCCTTTTATTTATTAGCAATTCTGCTCAGCTAGCTAAAGGTAAAACAACCTTTTTCTTGTGTTTCGGTCGCATTTCTAGTTAATACTCATTAACTGACTTAATGTATGTTACACATCATCAACCTGATTCACTACTGACATAAAACAGAAGCAATTCGTTAGTAACGGTCCCTTGCCAATTAGTGAACTAAATTACGTTTGAACAATTTTCTTCAGAGATCCTCCTCCTCCCCCTTGCATCATTTGGCAAGTCCCCCGAATGCTTACAGTAATTATGTGCGTGCAGTGAAAGGAGACTGTTACCTCTTAAACCAAAATAAATGAATATGCGATCTTTGTGCTAATGTAGCAGTGAGTAATACAAAGAATCACAGACATCCTCCCTTTGATCTCCCAAAGATACAAACAGCAATTAAGATTACGAGCCTCTTTAAAAAACAGAATATTGGGAACATTCGGTAAGGGGAAAGTGAACGCTTCGCAGGCTTTTTCAGAAAATCAGTGAAGAAAGGGAACCCTTTCTCATTTATTGTGACCACAGGCCTTTTAATAGATGTAACGTGGATATCCTTAACCTGCCGAGCCACAAACACGTTGGCGGTGCTTCTGAAAATCGTTCCCTGTTTCTGGGATGGTGTTTAACAAGAAGAGTAGTATCTCTGTTTCAAACTGAAAGTCAAACCGAAGTCAAACGGAAAATGCATCGTCTCAACCACATCCTTAAATACACTGTCCTCAACAAGAAAATAACCCCGGCCCCAGGTACTGCACAGTAATCTTATGGACAGGTGGCAACATTGGTTTTTCACCTGAAAACTGAGGATTCTTTTGGGATTTCCACTGCCGCGTGCGATCTAGGAAGTCATCTGATCTGACTGCTGCTGCTTTCGGGTTTGGAAGGAGAGCAGACCGAAGAAATGAAACACGACACAGGAGCAGGAGAAATTGAGATTCTTTCATGCTTAAAACGGGAGAGTTAAGAGTTTTGCCATTGATTTCAATGGAGCGTGGAGGAACCTCTATCCGTGGCGGTAATAGAAAAGTCACACTGTAACCCTGTCCAAATGCGCTAAGCGATCATTTTTTTTCCTCCTGTGGATTTCTGAAGTGATACCGGTGGCACACCTTGGATGTACCTCGCTATAAATGTGGTTTGAAATCAGCTAGTGTTTTCACGAGTACAATCCTAATCATAAATCTTTACCTGAAGAACTGTTCCGTGAGATTACCATCTCGGGATTTTGGCTGGAACTTTAATTTTTGTAGGTTCTGCATTCTTCCTCTTGAGTCAGCAGGTAAAGTATTGTGGTTGTGGCCTGCTGTCATGGAGTGCCTGCATTTGTCACGCCACAGGGTTGCGGTTCTTGGGGGCCAAGCTCCTTGTGCCAAAAGCATAGTGTCACCCTACAGGAATGCCACCCACGTGTGTCGCTGGGCAAAGTCTTTGTTGTTGATGGATGAGTAAAATTTCGTTAGGCTTTTGTTGTCATCACGAGGTAAGTAAGAGGGATTTGCATCTGAGCTGGCACATTTTCCGCGAGCAGTTTCCAAGGCTAATTTAAGTCAGGTTGGCACGTATATCTTTCCTTTAAGTGGAGGCTGAGATTCCAAGGCCTCACTGGAGTTTTCCATAGGAAACGCCGCCCTGGGCATCCGTGTCCCAGACATGCCTGTATGGCATTTCCCGGAGCATCAAAGACCTACTGTTCTAATGCAGAATCGATCGGCCGCCTGGTGGCATCTTCTAAATACCTTGCTGTGGAGTTTGTTTTTTATATGCTAGGAAAATAGGAATTAAGGTACTCCAGCTGTAAAATATCCGTGGATTCAACACAGTGATCGTGTGGTCCGGTTGTAAGAGAAATAATACAACTGTCCCCATTCACTTTGCAGGGTTTGCTTTAGAAGGGCTAAGGATTCCCTGTGCGAGGCTCTTAATGTTTTCTTGTCTGGTTAGCTAATGGTTTAGCTTTGCATTTCGCACCTTTGTAAGGAGGGGATCTTCCTTACGGAGAGGACATACCCTTAAGCATAGTTCAGGAAGGTTTGAGGCCTGTCACTGCTCTTGACAAGAAAGCACCCAAGACCTGCCCTGGAGGACTTTGAGAAAGCCCTTACCAGCTGGAGAAGGGGGATGTGGTACACAAATATAAGGTACCGGTTTCTTTTACAAGCATGGCATGATATATTCTGTTCTTATTACTTGTGTTTCTTTACAGGACGTGCAGTGAGGGGATGTTTATTCTGATGAAAGTCGAGCTTGATAACAGGAAACCAAGTCCTTTGTGCAGTAAATTGACCTTGAATCACACACAGATTTTTTTTTTCAGTAACAGAGGGTAAGACTGTCTAAAACACAGGAAAATGGTGTCTCTAGAAAACAAAGTGACATTTTGAGTTGGCTAGAATCTAGCCAAGCCTTTGCCAGCCTCAGAACCGTGAATGTCAGCCCGAGCAGGTGGTAGAGATGCAGCCGCGGGTCAGGGACTTGTCAGGAGAGCCCCGGGGACAGTTGCTTTTTGTCCCGGAATACTTTTCCGCAGAAGTTCAGTCTAACCAGTAAATCAAAACTGCATGTCCCGGTGGGTGAGGCACAGCACCGGGATGCGGGAGACCTCTCTGCGTGCCCCAGTGGGGACATTCGGTGGTTTGCTGAAGGACTCCCTCGCTTCCCCTTTTCCCTCCCTGTAGAGAGAGCTGGCCTTTGAGGGCAGGAACCACATCTCATGAGCTTTTGCAGGTGCTGCCATTACAGGGCTCTTGTCAGACATTTCTAGGTGCTTCCACAGCATTAATAAAACAATGGGATGTAGTTTCGTTAATGACCAGTATTTCCAGAGTGAAGGAGCTCTGCTTACAGGCAAAAATGTGTGGTTTTTTGCTCTCTGCTGTTCTGCCCTGGCATCTGAGACCTTTGCTGAGCTTTGCTCACACATCTCCAGCTGTCCTCTGCTACACCTCTCCAGTCCCAGCGCCCTCCCCGCCCCCCCAGCCATCTATTGAAGACTGGATCTTGTTCACTGGAGGCAATTACTTGCCATTGACCATTACTTCTAGGCCATAAGGTCAGACATCCACAGGGCTTTGGTGATTCCTAGCTGTGTCCCCTAATCGGAGAGCTGGGAAGGGACAGCACAGGTAGCTTACGACCGCTGCGTTCTCCTAAAAGCTTAGGTCAACTACCTGTTCGTTGGGTTACTTTTCAGCCAGAACCTTTGCCTGATCTGGCTCACCCTGTGGCCAATGGGCTAACGACGGTGCAAGGGCAATGGTGAAAACAGACTCAGGAGCTGTGGGGCAGGAAGGCACCGACCTCCACGTAGACCGCCTTCAAGATCCGGAGCAGGAGACTGCAGCACAGCACAAGGCAGAACTCCCCGGAAACAATCTTGGCATTATTCCACAGTGAAGAGGTTCTGAATCAGTGCAGGCTTCAGACGCGTGGAAGATACTGGTAAGCGTGGCATCTAGACAAAGCGTAGTTGCCTGTGCACAACCAAACGTTTCCTTTGGCTTGTGGTTGTTTGGCTTTCACCTGGTTTCCCTGCCGGTGCAGTGGAATTACACTCAAGCAAAAAAAGAACTGGGTCAGTCGCCTGACAGCATTTACTTTCTATTTTCAAAGTACTGCAAAGGGAGCTTAACTTTGGGGGATTTGGAATGACAAAAAAACCCAACCCCAGACACTCTCAGCATCTCTATACGTTTTGGATAAGGCCGGATGGGCTCATCCAACGAAGCTTGCTGCATGCGTAAAGTTTGGGGAAGCTTTGTGTACTTAAAAGCTTCGTGTGACTTGGAAATCAGACCCGCAGTCAACACACACAGTTTCTGTGAAGGAGGTCCAAGGATTTGACACGGACGTGTCAATTTTCTGCTTTAAAAGAGACGTCACTTTGCGAGTAGGTTTGCCATGTCGGTGGTGTTTCGGAGGGCCATTACCTACTTATTTTCAGAAATTATTTAGCCAATTGGCTGGCTGGCTTTCCTTTTCCCAGGCTGTTTGAGAAAATGTAAGAGCTGAGCTACTTGGCTACAAGAGATTTTCTTCTCTGAAATTGGCAGCTGCTCATTCCGGAAGAGAATCAGCATACTTGGCCACTGATTGCAAAGGAAAAGGGAAAACCATTATTTTTCCATTTCGCTTATTTAACTATCCAGTGGGAGACATTGACTGCATTTGGGTGACCCTCATTACTAAGGCATGGCTAAGGCTTCCCTCCTCTGCCCTTCGCTTAAATGTAGAAAATAAAAATATTCGGTTCTCAAAAGTGCATATATTCTCCTTGGCTGGATTAGGAGTTAGCTGGTGCCAAGTATCTAATTGTATCAGGCCTTACACAGCAGCATATTCAACGTCACGGCTTCATGAGTCAGGATTTTCTGTCTGAAAAGGATCACGTCAAGAAGCCCGGGACAAAAATTCCCTATAGCCCAGCAACAGAGCTTGCTGTGTAAGAAGCTCTGTTAGGAAAGGGAGTTAGATGTGAAAGTCAGATATTTCTGCCTGGGCATCCTTCCACGTTGGACAAAGGAAGTACTCAGTAACGGTCAGTGAGGCTTCTCATGACTCAAGTGCTTTGATAATTGCTCTTGGAGCACAGTGTGTGAAACTCCACAAACCTGCAACGCCACCGGCCGTGCCGGTGAAGACGCGGAGGGTGGGTTTGCTGATGTCAGGATGCCTTTGAAGTCACTCCACAAGCGCCTTGCCGCTTGGGCTTCTCTAGCTGAGGAAGCGTGTTGGCTGAAGCGTAGTGGCTGTTGTTCAGACTTGCTGTGGTCTCACGGTAGCGTGCCGACAGCTCCTTGTCATTACGTCACGAGGGCTTTGCTTGTGTCGTAGTCAGCCCCGCGTGCATCACCGCGGCAGGAAGCGCTGCTCGTGGGCAGACTTGGATTTTTCGATGTCTTGCAATTGGTATTTCCTCTGCTTCCCAACAGTAATTCCATGAATCCATCAGTACTTCTTTCGTCTGCAGATCACAGGGTTCTTTGCAAAGGAGGTTGAACATCTTTATTCCCGCTGTAAAGAGGGAGAAGCTTAAATTTAAACTGGAAGTTACACTCCTGAGGTCACGCAACTCTGCCCAGAGTGATGCAGCAGAGATCTGAGTTCTTCAAGGTGCTGTCATCAGATGCTTATCTGGAGCGTCTGATATTGCATAGTTTTCCGTTAAGAATTTCCTTTGTTAATCTGGAATATTACTAGAGAGCCATGTGAAGCAGGGCTTCGGAAAACAAAATTTTTGCTGAATTCAGCTCTTTGCTGGATGCCGTCTTGCTTTTGCCTGCGGTCTGCACCTTAGATGTGTGTTCTGGTGACATTTTATATTTGAGGGAGGCATCCAAGAGAGGTCTCTATAGAGGGATGTTTTGCTGAAGCCGAAACCCTTTCTGATGGTGTATTCACCCTGATTCGAGGTGTTTGAGGGGCCTAGCTGAAGGCCAATGGCCCTGAAGTCTGTATTTGGTCAATGAAGAGAGATCAGCTCTTCCCCAGCATGATTCAGAGCGCAGATGGATTCTTCTTCTGAATCACTCCAAAGGAAGTCTCTCATCTCTCTTTCTTTGTTATCTGTAGGGGGACCTTTACCCTCTAACGTCAGTCTTTGAATGAGCTGGTGTGAATACCCATCCGCATCATGCTGGTCTTGACTAGCAAAGCCAGTAGACTTGCTCCTATGCCCTTGTATGGGATGATGGGAAGTCATCTTTTTTGCATCGTTTTGCACCTATGTACCGAGGAGGCTTTCCACCTTCCCCTGGAGCATCTGGTGCGAGTTACTGCCAGAGGCAGAGACTGGCCGGATGGGCTTTAGGTCTGATCCAGCCATTCCTGTCTTCCTTTGATCTAAAAAAAGGTTTGGCCATCACTCCTGGTGCAGCAAGGACAAGAATTTTGCTGGCTTTGGTATTTCTGCAGCCTTGTGAGAAACAAAGAGCCACTTTCTTTGGGTTCGGTGATCCTGGAGATTGCGGTTGATCCCTATAAATCCTGCAGTGTATACAGCACTCCCGGGAGGTGTGTGTGGGCCACCCTGCGCCTGCCCGGCCTCGTGCGAGCCCAGCCTGCCTTGGACAGGCTCGTCGGGATAGATCAAGACTGGGGAGAGGTGGGCAAGAAGATGCTTTGGCGTGTGACAGCAAAGGTGGAGTGAAAACATAGGGAAACCATTCAGGGGTCTGAGCTTTGGGTCATCTTCAGGTGGTTTTGGTGACCATTTCCCACTCCTCAGAAACTCCGTTGTCTGCTGAAAAAACTGACTCACGGAGGATTTGTGGGAAGACACAACCATGAGGCGCTTCGGGAGCCACGCTGCACTCGTGGGACAGATTTCTGAGCCTTATCTAGTGACATTTTCTGGAGAAGATGGCAGGCGAAGGAGGGTGATAATGTCCCCGCAGTCTTCTGCTCCGAGGACGTGGGGAAGGCTGCGCTGACCTACTTAAGCTGAGGAAGGAGGGAAAAACGTTCCTCATTCTCGGGGGCCCACCTGCTCTTTTGCTGCTGTTCCTGCAGCCAAGGAACATACCTTTGCTGAGGAAACACATGAACAGGCAGCTCTTTGCAAGGAGCTAAACCCATCTGCGTGGGCTGGGAGGAAGAGGGAGGCCAGCCACAACAGCTGCCCCTCTGGTAGGCAGGAGGTTACAAAGAAGCCTTGATGCCTTCTGAGTAAGAGCAAATTCTTGAGCAAAGCGAGGGTGCAAATTCCCCTTCGCTGGGAGCGAGGCAAGTCTGTTCTTGGTGGGAAGTTCCTTCTCAGAGACTCACCTGGGGAAGAGGAAGGGGAGTATGGAAATCGCCAGGCTGCGTGGGACCATGAGGCCACATCTTGCTCCACTGATGGGGCAGAGCACGTCCGGCCCCGTGGCAGGCAGCGGTGGAGTGGCTTCCGTGGTCTGTTGGGAGCAAGGTGGCTCTGTGCCCTTGGGCTTTTGGGCTAGATGTTTTACCCAGGGACATAAATGCACAAACAGCTTTGCAAAGAGAGAGGAGGACTGTGGTTTTCCCCTTGCCTGGGTGCCCGAGCTGCTCTGCTCCGCAGCGCTCTTCCCGTGTTGAGTCACAGAGGAGAAGCTGCCTTGCCCTTCTCATCCTCCTTCCATCACGGCACGCTGCTGGGAGGGAGCCATCCTCATGGACCCGGGCACTTGGCTGCATCCGTTTTGTTAAGGGTGAGCAGCACCAAACAGCCTCCTCCGCTCTTTTCCCCCAAAGCAACCACAGTTCAGGGCTAAGAGAGGTGCTCGAGCTCCAGGGAACGGCACGGTTTCACACGGTGCCTCCCTCCTGCCCAGCTCCTCAGGGCTGCCGCTTGCTCGATGTTGACGGGCTTCGTACTTAGACCAAAATCCTGGGCTCTAGAGCAGGCTCGGGGCCTGGATGTTAACTGTGCCAGTGCCAGCTCGTGAGCAGGTCTGGATGTCTCCCAGCACATGGCGGCGAGGGCTACGGGCTGACGCCGCGGGGCTGTGCTCGCGTCTGGCATCCACACGCCCCAGCGTGTGCGGGGCTCTGGTAGGTTGCCACTGGCTGGCGTTTTGGGCCAGGATGGAGCATCCGCCGCCAGCCCACGTGCTGGCCTGTCCCTACCCGCCAGCTGCCTGTGGCCCCCCGAGGAAGCGCCTTCGCAATTCAGAGCAGCGGAAGTGGCTGCCGGCGCATCGAGCCGCTCCTGGCAGCGGCGCGGGCCACTGCCAGCCCTGGGTGGCCACATTTCCTTCCCCTCCGGGTCCCGGGAAGGGAAGCTGCACCACCTTTGCCCTCAGACACTGCCCCAGCAACGTGCCCATCAGCAAAAATGTTTCGGGTGCCGTGGGGGCACCCCGTCTGCCTCGCCGCCGTTTGGACCAGTGCCGAAGGAGCTTTGCAGAAACTGCCCCAAAAGGGCCGGGTGCATGTGGGGCCTGGGGAGGTCTGGGTGGGGAGAGTTACTACCTCCGGTTATTTTCTGGAGGAGTTTGGGTATTTCTAGGGAACTGCGCTGCCTGTGTTTTCTGCCCAGCTGGCTCCCTCCTCTCCTGTGGTTATGAAAAGATGTTTTTCAGCCAAAAATGACTTGGATCCCCAGCGCCTCTCTGCGAGCCTTGTGACACTGCCTTTAGCAGAGGCAAAGTGGCGATCGGTGCTCAGTGCTTTCCCACAATAGCCTGGACACTGCTGTAAGGAAGCCAAAAAATCCTTCCAGCTCCAGAAGGGATTTAGACCAGCAAACCCATTCTGCTGCCTGAATTCAACCCCTCGCCCTGGACGTCTCTGAGTGGCTCTTGCCTCTGTCCGCTCTCAGCCAAACCAGTTGCACATCCCAGCCGAGAGGTTGAGGTTGGGAGGAAGTCTGTGGGATTGGGGACCCTGCTCAGAGGTGCTGTGGCGAGCGGGCTGCCTGCTCCGCATCTCTGTCCTGCTTCTTCCTGGGGCTCTTGAGCAGGCAGCAAACCCAGCACATCCCCAACACGGACGTAGGAAAAACTCCCGTGAACGTCTCTTGCTGTGGTCGAAGCCCAGGCTTTCTCATCCCACCCTCTGCTGACGGATAACAGATCGCTGTGCCCTGCTCCTTTGCAGCCCCCGCAACTCCCACCCCACCTTTTCCAGGCTATGCCAGCGCCAGGCTTTTCCATCCTTTCTGGCAGGCTGTGTTTCCCGTGCCGGCTGGGCTTTCTTGAAGTGGTCAAATCATCCCGTGAGCTGGCGACTCAGGGAAGAGGGGTTCCCATGCCCTGCCAGCTGCTGCCGTGGTTGCTGCCAGATCACGCTCATCCCTGCTTTGAAACCAGCCAGCACCAACCCCGCTTCCTGCCGCTCCCCCATCCTCTGGCACCGTTTTGGTGATCCCCATCCAGCTCAGACCCTAAACCTGCACCGACACCTTGCCGGCCCCGGCTTCGCCGGTAGCCAAACCTGCACCCAGCGGTTACCTCCAGCTGGATGCCACCGGCCACGTGCCCGCTGGGACAACGGCGGCAGCTCTCCTCCTAGCTCGCTCCAGGCATTTGCTGTGCAGCACTTGCGTGCAGGCAGCTGGAGGAAATCAGGGGAGCTGGTTAGAGAAAATCTGGGCAAAGGCAAGGGAAAAAAATCCTGGGACCTGGCAAGTTCCTACGCAAGTTTCCATGAGAAATCCAACGCGGCCATCGCCGGCCTGCGTCTGCGCTGGAGCCCTCCCAGGCCTCTCCCGGGGTCAGTGGCGCTGCCAATGCCCACCCAACTTTCGGCAGAGTCCCGGCCAAGCCTGGTCCCGTGCCTGTGGCTGTGGCGGCTCCACGAGCCCCTTCTCCCACCGCCGCCGGGAGGGGACTGTTCCCAGACGCTGGGGGAGCCGACTGCCTCTTGTTGCTCCCGTGACATATTTATTTCTATCAGTATAGTCTTTAATTTCCTTTGTTTCAGAATATCTGACGGCGCTATTAAGAAGGCCTGAAGGGAAGCGTGTGTGCTCGGTCATCAGCCCTGCGGTTACTGTATGTCTGGAAGCGGTGCTGGAGCCGGGCTCGGGGAACAGCTGCCAGGCTTCCAGGCTTGTTTTCATTTTCAAAGAGGTTAGCTGAAAGCCCCATGCGAAAAGACGCCCATACCCGCCCAGAAACCCCGCCACACACACGGAGCCACACGCACACATATGGAAACACACACATAAACACAGATGCGGGCCGACACGCGGAAACATAAACAGACCCGTGCGCGGAACCAGCCCCGAGGACGCGGGATGGGACCTGCGCTGTCTTTGCTTTTATTGGGTCGCCGCGCGGCAGGACGGCGATGCCGCTGGCTCGGGCTGGGGAGCAAGATGCCTGTTGCACTTTGCGCCTCCGAACCATGAAGTGCAGCTTGTTCTGCCCCGGCCGTGGGGCCATGAGGCAGGTCCCTCCCGCTGCTTGTCCGAGAATTTTTTTGGGGAAAAGCCGGGTCACGGTAGCTGTGAAGAGGCACAGCTGGGTCTTGTTTCCTCCTGGGCTTGGCTGCAAGGCGAGCATGCGAGGATGCACAGGAGGATGCGCCCGGGGTTGGGGCTGTGCAACTCTCCCCACCAGCACCGGGAGCCAGGCCAGTCCCCTCTGCCCAGGAGGGCACTGGGACGGGTGAAGAAAGCTCTAATATTAATTGTAGCAGAGTTAGAAAAAAGAGAGAGACTTCCACTTTGCCCCCAGGGGATGGTAAAACTTGGTCCTCGAGGGACTGCTGCTCCTGGTGCCCTGGGGAGTGGCGGTGATGGGACCGGTGGTGCTGGGACAATGGGCACTAGGGCGAGCCACCACTGCCCCACACGGGGCTGACATCCTGCAGCACTCAGGTGGGGTGGTTGGCAGCAGAGTTTGGTGCCATCCCGCAGCCTGGCGGGCATCTCGCCACGGATGCCAGGAGGAGATGGATTTGACCCACCCAGCACCGCCCTCCCTGCCCCACGGCCACGTGCGGGGCCTGCGTGGGAAACGCCGGTCTGGGAGAAAGGCGAGCAGAAATCTTTCTAGGAGCACATGAGTGAGTCAGGCTTCTTGTTCCCGGCAGGTTTGTGCCTTGCGGCACCCCGGCTGCGGAGGAGGACAGTCTCCGGTGGCTGGTAAAGGCTGGGTTCATGCCACAGCTTCCCCACCGCCGTGGGGGCTCGTTTGGGCCTTGATCCTCTCTGGCTCCTGTCTTCGCAAGACGTGTAGGAGCTTCCTATCTCTGGAGCCTCGGGCCCTTAGTCAAATTTGGTTGGCAGCCGCAGGCGCGCACACGCTCGCCCAGCGGGATTGCACGCACACCTTGTTTTCTTAGGAAGCGAGGCTCAAAGGACCAGTCACTGGGGAGAAGAGAGCGTGACCCGTGCCAGGCAGCCCTGTCAATGCACTTCATTTTGTTGCAGTAAATTAATGTGTCAACTGCTCTGGCCCTACAAAGTATCCCGGATGCAGCTAAAGCCAGGGGAGACGCTTGGCATCCCTGCGGCGAGCCTCGAACCCAGGCGAGGGAGGTGCAGCCGAGCTTGGCGGGGACGGTGGGGCACCCCTCGGCGCTCGGTTGCTGCCCTGCTGCGGGCTGGGGGTCCCCAGCGGCGGGGTCCTGCCGGGGCTGGGTGCCACGCAGTGGAGGCGGCAAGCAGGGTGCTGTAGGTGCTATAGGGCCGGGCATCCCCCGGTTGTAGCTGGGAGCGTCTCCCTGTCTCCCCGCAGTGCCGTCGGGCTGTAGGTGCTGCCACTCCCTGGGGTCGGAGAGCTTCAGGGGGAGCAAAGAGCAGGTGGACGCTTCAGAGGTGGACAGATTCGGTCTCGGTCACAGCTGGTCTCTTCTGCCATCTCCCTTCAATGCTGAAGAAACCTCTGCTTTCCGTCTTCTCCATTTCTCTGGGAATCTCCACCGCCTTTGCTGATTTTCTGATTTTGTCTTGGTGAGAAAAATAACAGCAAGGGCTCATCTTCCCAGAGAGCCGCACCGATGTGCAGCCAAAGATGGCACAACCCCGCTTGCTCCCCGGGGCCAGGGACCGCAAGCTGTGGCAGCAGGAGGGGCGCAGGGGCGCGGCGGCGTGTGCCCACTCGGCTGGGCTGGGCCGTGGCTCCGGGGAGCAAGCGACACCCAAGGCCAGCCCCCGCGCATCCCTCCCGGCCAAAGCCAAGGCAACGCGTCCCGTCCTCGACGGAGGGTGATGGAGAAGGGCTCCCTCCGCCCCGTGCGAGGCATAGGGGGGCTCCCCAGCCAGCCCCGAACAAGGAGAGGCCTCTCCAGCAGCTCCACTGGGGCCGGGTTTGACCCTGCTCCCGGCTCACTCGCCGCGAGACTAAACACTTGCTTAGCAAAGCTGCCGACAAGGGTCTCGGGGGACCGCTGGGGATGTGTCATCCAGCTCCCGAGCCAGCCCCGAGCTCCAGCGGTGTCACACAGCGAGTGGCTCTGCCGGGGGGTCCGGATCCAGCCCCCGCCGTCCCCCTGGCTCTTGCTGGCCCGTGCCAAGTCCCCTGCCGGGCACGGAGGCGACTCTCAGAGCCGAGTCCTGCGACAGAGGTTGCGTTCATCTCCCCTCCAGCCCATTGTCTTGTTTATTTGTTACGGTTGGTCACCAATTAGGAGTTTGAGCCGTTTGGGGCAACGGCTCTTTTCTTCCCATGCGAACGTGCGGTTCCCGCGCCGCTGAGCTGTGATGTGGTTAGGGACCCGCAGGAGCATCTGCTATTGCAGCAACAGTGCCCGGGGATGAATGCGTTTCAGATGGGCTTGCCTCTTCTTTCCGTGCTGGGGCCGGAGGCCAGCCCAAGACAGGGAGGACGAGCCGCCGGCCGGCCCTTCGGATGCGATGTTCCCCTCCTTGGGGACCCGCTGGGAGCTGGCTTGGGGCCGGGGGCCTGCTGGGGAGATCATTACCGGCTGAACGCATCTCCCAAATATTGAGCCTTGGGGGGACCTCCCAGATGGGAAAGGGGCTCTGCCATGGGCACCAGTGGGTCCAGCCCCAGCCTGGGTGGACATGGGCAGGAGGGATGCACCGGGATCTGTCAGGGAACATCCGAGCCACCATCCCTGGCTTTGCCCGCAGGACCAGCCCCGGCTGGGATGCTTGTGCCAGCTCGAGCCCCGGGGATGCAGCACAGGGCACATGCCGCCCGTCCCACGGGGGATGCGGAGCTGGTGGTGCCCCGGCACCGCACCTGCAGCCTGCGGATGGCAAGTCTGGTCTGGCCGGTGGCCCCGGGGCAGCGGCGCGGACCCGTCCGGCCGGGTTGCGCGCAGCGTCAGTTAGCACATGATCTGCGCCGCGGGGCCAAGGTCTGAGGTCAGTTAGTCACACCCAGGCAGCGGCACTGACTTCACCGTGGGCAGGAGCAGCTCCTCACGTACCGCGCTCCCCGAAGGCAGCTCTGACCCGTCGCTCGGGGCCGCGCACCGATGGTCAGACCACTCCGCTGTTGGGGCGCAGGCATCGCTCCCATCACAGCGAATGGCTCCCCAGAGCACCCCCCTGGCTCTCGCCCCAGCCAAAATAGTTTCTCCGCTCCTGGGGCTGACCGGGGACTGTTAATGGGGTCCTGCCGGTCCCACCGGGGAAGCTGTGGTGTCGATTCCCCCCTGCCCGGAGCAGTCCAGCTCGCGGGGCTGGCCCGCTTCCCCCAGCGCTGGCTGGGTGGGACTGGCTGCTGGCTGAGGTCATTGAAAGCCCTTTCCATCTTCCCGAGTTTGGGACATCCGCTGGGCGCGGGGCGATGCGTCCTGGCTCCCTGGGGCTGGGGCAATGGCACGAGCCGGGGGGCCGCCTCCTCCCCAGCCCCAAACCTCACGGGAGGCTGAGGAAGGGGGATCCGGGGATTTCAGGGTCTCGTCCACACTTCGGCAGGAGCCGCGTTTCCAGGGAAGGAAGAGTTAATCCCCCGCCCGCCGCTAATGAGCCTTAACTGGGAATGACCCGACACAGGGGAGAAGTGAACCCATTGTCCTCCCTCTGTTTGACTGTCTTCCAGGGAGCCTCATGAAACGCAGAGCCCCGGCCTCAGTTCCCAATTTATGTCAGGAGGCCCTGATTTATTCTATTTATTTATTTTTGCCATCTGGTCGAGGAGGGACATTGAATGCAAGCGTGAGAAATCCAGATGTGCACGGCTCCTCGCCGCTGTGCTCGCTGCGCAGGATCTCGTCCCAAGCCCAGCTCCCGGCCCCGCTGAGCTCGACCCAACCCGCCGGCCTGCTGCCGCCCCTTGAGCCCCCGGGACCGTGCCGGCGGCAGCCCCAGGCACCTGCCATGTCCCCAGCGGGGATGAGGTGTGGGTATTTACACGCCGGCAGGCTGAGCCTCGATGTCCAGCCCTGGACTTCCAGCATCTGAGATGCTGGCCGTACGATGGCCTGGTAGCGACAGCCGTGGGGACACCCGGGTGTCCCCAGCCGTGGGGACGCGGTGGCCCTGGCAGCCGGCACGGTGCTGGCGTGCACTGCAGGACCTGCCCCTGTTGCGTGATGCCCGGCTCGAACGGGTGGTGCTCTCCCCTCTGAGGCTGCCGCCGTGCCCTCCCCATCCCTGCGTTTTGGAGGGGTTTGTATGGGTTTGAGGACATCTTATCTCATGGTGCAGGCTGGAAATGGGCCCCACAAGTGGGCTGCAATCCTGGGCTCCCCCCAGGGTGGTGGCACAGGGGACACCTGGGGTCTCTTCCCCAGTAGCAGGATGAGATGGTGGAAGAAAGCCACGGGGACTGGGGACCCACCGTGGCGTCCAGGGATGTTCCTGGGTACCTCTGCTGCGGGGTGGAGAAGCCGGTGCCGTTTTGGGGCTCACCCCCACGATGAAGGGACACCAAGGCCAGGGTGGCGATGGGCACCGCTGGCACGGGACAAGGCTGCCCGTGGCAGCACTGTTTTGGGGTCAAACCAATGGCGTGAACCCTCCCGTAGGAGTTGAGGGGCACAACCAGGCAGCACGACCCGGTGGGGCAGAGAAAGAGGGGGTCTGGGGGGCACTGTTGAACTCTTGTGATGATTTTTTTGGTCGGGGCTCCTCCGAGACACGAGAGATGATCACACAGGATCTTAGCTCATCCGCTTGCTGTCTCATGCCTGGGAGGTTTGGCCGGAGGCCCGAGGGCTCCAGAGGAGGAGGAAAATTTCATCATCCTGCTCCAACGTCTCCTGTATAATCAGCCTCTTGTTAACTGATACAGCCCCATCCGAGACGCTCGCGGAGGACCGGGGCACTGGAGGAGCTTTAGGTGGTCTTGGCCCCGGTGAAGCTTCACTGAGCATCTCCCAGGGCTGCCTGGGAAGCGGCTGCAATTTTATCTGCCCCCCGCCATCCAACACGCTTGCTCGCCTCCCTCTGCTTCTTCCCAGCCGGCTTCAGCATTTCCCCTTACCCGCAGGCATGGCCAGCATGGCCAGAATCCTGCTCCCTGCACCACGACGCTCCGCTCCACACGCCGTGCACAGTGCTCCCTGCACCGGGATGCTCCTCGAACCCTCCCTGAGCAGTTGGAAGCATCCCCCGGGGGAAAATGCCTTCAACAATCAGCCACCCCACAGGAGATGGGAAGGGAAGAAGGAGCAAGGGGACAGGGGGTGGTGACCCCCAGCCTGCAGCGATGCTTCAGGGGGTTTTAGGGGCAGCCCCGAGGGTGTTTCGGGAGAGAAGCAGAGGTGTTTGAGGGCGAGCGCGAAGGGAACCTAGCAAAGAGGAGCCAAATACAGTCCGTTTCTGTAGGTTTATTTAAAAAAAGGGGGCAAAGGAGTATAAAAAAATAAATATTTAAATAGAATTCTCTCTATATATATTACCACAAATCTTATTATTAATTATTATTAATTATTATTATTAATAACATTATTAAAAGTCAGGTCAGAGCACTCAGTGCACGCCGGGCTTTCCACTGAGGCAATAAATAACCCTCGCAGCCCGCTCTGGTGCCAGGAGCGAGCCAGCGCCTCCTGCCACTGGCCTGGGGCCCGTCCCCTCATCCCAGTGTCCCCACGTCCCTGCGTCCCGGCACTGGGGCCGCGTTTGGCCCTGCAAAGCCCAGCCCTTGGCTGCTAGTACATTCAGAGCCCTTATGATGGGAAAAGCACTTTTCCAAAGGGGAAGGATGGGCGCTCTGCACCCCGCCGTGCCCACGCTGGGGGACGGTGCTCCCCATGGGACAGCCGACAGCTCTGTCCCCAGCGGGTGGCCTCGTCCGAGACGGTGGGACCCAGCCCCAGCCGCCGCGGCCGCCCCAGTACCCTCAGTTCAGCTCCTTGTGGGGGAGCCCAGCCCCAAAGTGTGCAGGGGGAGCGTGTGCCCGCATCCCCGTGTCCCCACCAGCTGCAGCATCCCAGCGTCCTTCATCCCGATCCTTTTTCCCAGGGAAGTGGAGGTGTTCAGATGATGCTCAGGGGTGTCCGTCAGGTTGCTCTCCGTGACGGAGGAGACCAGCCATGGGACAGTCTGGCCCCGCCACCAGCGCCTCGCAGCGCCCGCAGCTCCCTGCATCCCATGGGAGCGCAGGGATGGCCGAGGCGCATCCCGGGAGCAGCCCGTGCCCTGACGTCACCTTGGGGACTCGCCACCTCGTCCCGCCGGATGCTGGCCCCGGCTCGGTTCTGCCCGGGACACACCGGGCTGCAGCGTTCACCCCTCCAAGGGGCAAATGAATTACCGGAGGGCAGATGGGGCCAGTGCAGGGTCCGGGGTAATAAATAGGAAGGCGGGAGTTCAGGTGGCAGCGGTGGGGGCATGGCCGGTGGCGGGGAGGCAGAGGAGCTGGGGCGGGCGCTCACGGGGGGCTGAGATGAGGTAGGACGTGGGCCACCTGGGCGATGACCTGCACGTACTTCCTGAGCACCTGGCAGCCCTGCTGCTTCTTCTTGAAGGCGCTCTTGCCCTTGGAGCTCTCCCCGTAGCTGACGTCCACCTGGAAGATGTTGTAGTTCTTGCAGAGGAGGCAGGTGAGGTTGGAGATGAGGCCTCGTGTGGTCTTGGTGGTGTTGTGGAGCCGGTCGAGGAGCTCCTTGGCCGTGGGGTTGAGCTCCTCCTGGTCACGCGTAATGTTCCCCAGCGAGGCGTTGAGGAAGGCAAAGAGCTTGTACATGGCCACCATGACCTCCTTCCTCTCGCTCGTCCGGTTGACACGGAAAGAGGGGAAGAAGATGCTGCCGGGGTTGCAGAGCTTGTCGGCCTCGCTGCTGAACGGCTCTCCCTGGCACTTCAGCTGGGAGGAGAGGCGAACGTCACCCCCGTGTCCCCATGCCCACCCCGGCCGCCTTCTGCCACAGTGCCCGCAGTGTCCCCAGCCCTCCCCCTTCATGTGCCTCGTGGAGCAAACGGCCCCGGGGGTCCCCGCGGGGATCGACCGCCCCCAAGCACCACTTACGTAGAGGCTGAAGAGGTCCTGGGCAGTGGCGTTGAGCAGCGCAACCTGCCTGCGGGTCTGCTCCTGGACGTTGGAGCGGCACAAGCCGTGACCGGGGCAGCCGGGGCCGGTCACCAGCAGCGCCCGGCCGGCCACCGGCCGCCGCTGCAGCAGGAGCAGGGCCATGAAGGGCACGACGCCTGTGCAGGGAGAGAGGCGGGCATCACCGTGGTGGTCTGTGGGGACCGTGCCACCGCTGATGCCCTCATGTTGCAGAGCATCCCCCGAGGATGCCCCCAGCCCCGGGCACCCAAGGGGAGGGTGTCCAGCCAGAGCGGGGGCTCATCCCACTCGGGTGGGGGTCCTGCTCAGCCGGTGGCCCCCAGAACCCCCACTTTGCCATCCCGGCTGTGCCGAGGCTCCTGTCCCCCTCTGGTCCCCCTCACCTGCCCCCCAGCAGGCGCTCCCCTGCCTCCCTTCCCCGCGGGGCGCCCCGCGGTATTCCCACATTTCGCAACCGGCCCGGTGACGACCTGTTGGGTTTAATCAAATATGCAAAGCGCTTTCCCCTCCGTTATCCTCGGCCGGGCGCTGCGGGAGCGAGGCCCCACCCCGGCCCCGGCTGACTCAGCGGGGGCGCCCGCAAGGAAACCTGCCTTCAGCGTCCCCCAGCTCCCTCCCACCTCCGGCCCCACCGCCTGCCTCAGTTTCCCTGTCTGCAAAGTGGGCGCAGCGCTGAGGAGCCGCAGGGAGAGACTCTGCAGCTGCCGGAGACTCCAGCCAGGAAATCCCTGGACGTGGAACAAGGGGACCCCTGAGCCGCTGGCAGCTGGGTTGCCCCCACGTCCCCCTCCTGCCGACGGGGCGAGAGCGGGGTGGTCCAAGCGCCCATCCCTGGGGACCTCCCCCAAACCAGCACCCCTGCTTGGGGAGGCCAGACCACCTCTGGAGCCCTGCCACCGCACTCTGCGTTCTCAGGGCAGGGTGCCCTGGGGGGGTCCCTGGGGATCCCTGCTGCCGGGTGATCTGGCTGCCGCTGGCAGCGCCCCGCCAGGATGGGGGCCCCGTGCGGTGCCATGGGGGTGCTGCCAGGGAAAATCCCCGGGCCGTGACGAGCGCCGAAGCTGCCCGCACTTGTCAGCGCCTCCGACGTGCCGCCGGTGCCGGGTAATCCAAGCCTTGCTTTATTTACCCTGCCCAGGTGGGAAAGGACTTACCTGGGTGTGTTGGGATGCCCGACCTGCCGCCGCTCCCCTCCTGCGCGGGGCGGGGGGGACCCTTCCTCCCCACACCCCCCGGGTGCTCCCACGGGGCACAGAAGCCCCGGCCTCCCTCTTGCCCCTCTCGCTGCTTCCCATCTTGGCCGCTGCCTTCTGCCCATTTCACAGCCGGGCAGAGCGAGGCTCAGCACCCACGTGCGCTGGGGGCTGGGTGGGTGGGGGTCCCGCATGGGTGCTGCCCCATGGGGCCCCCCAGCACTGCCGCTGGGGTGGCAGCCGCTCCGTCCACCCCCCCTGCTCTTGGCAGCCTCCCCATCCCTCCGGTGCTCCCGATGCAGCAGCAGCTCACGGCATCGAGACACCCAGAAGGAGGAAAAGCAGGAAGGGGGGGGGATATATTTTAAAAAGCCAAAAGATTTAAAAAAAAAAAAATCCCCCCCCTTGCTGCTTTTTTTTTTCCTTTTTGGAAGCGTTTCCAGTTATATAAGTGTCCAGATGTTGGCTGCACCGCGCCAGCGCCGCGCTTCGCTCCCTGCTGCCAATTCCCAGAGATGCTCATCCCGGGGGGAACGCGGCGCGGCGGGAGCCCTCGCTCCAGCTGCGAACCGGGACGCGCCTGTGCCCGAGCATCACCGGGAACAGGGAAAGGGGGGGAGGAAGGGGAAAAAAAAGGGGGAGAAGGGCAAATAATTTCCCCAAAGTTGGTTTTGTTTTTTTTTTTTTACCTGCCGGCACGAACTTCATTGTGAGCCGCGTCCCGGGAGCAACTTAATAGAGATTGGTGTTGGCAGAGGAAGTTTTCAGAAATTCATGTTCATACTGGGGGACTTCTCGGGGTTTATATACCGGTCCGGCAGCCAGCCTGTGTTGTAAGAAAGGGGAGGAGGGGGGGACGCGGGGGGGAGCAGCACCACTATCGTTACTTCTATTGAAACTGGAAATCAGGAAGTCGAGGGCTTTGGAAATCCTGAATGATTCTTAGAAATAAACTTCTGATAAAGTTGATGTCACCGGGATTGTGGGTTTTGTGTTTTTTCACGCACAGGCTTGGGGAGGTGCTGGGGAAGTGGGTGGGAAGGCGGGGGGGAGATATGAATTACCCCCCCCAAGGGGAGATGAACGGCAGCACGTCGGGTCTGGGGGCGGCGGGGGGGGGGCGGGGGG
>VZSC01010154.1:160692-179360 GCA_013398225.1 Steatornis caripensis
CCACGCTGCCCCATCTCTGTCCCCATGCTGCCCCCTGCTGCCTCAGCTTAGAACTAGCCACTCCCCATCCCATAATTGCTCCCCCATCCCCACCCGTAACTGCTCCCAATTCTGTGCCAGAACTGCACCCCCGCCCCGTCCCAGACCTGTCCTCTCCCCATCCGATGACTGCCCCCTCCTGCCCCATCCCCATTCCAGAACTTCCCCATCTCCATCCCACAATCCCCCCGCCTCCTCGCCATCCCACCCATCCCATCCCATCCATCCCACCCCATCCCACCCCACGGCCCCCTCGGGTCCCCTCCGAGCCCTCGCCCCATGCCCTCCCCGTGCAGGGGACACACACGGACGTTTCAGCCGTCACCGCAGCCCGCAGGGGTGGGGGGGTTCCGGGGGCTCCTGCAGGTTTGGGGCTGGGGTTGGGGCCGGCCGGGAGTGCTGAGGATGGGCTGGGCGAGGCCGGTGCCCCCATGCCCTCACCCCAGGGACCAAATTCCCCTTTGACTCAGGATGTTTCCCTGCCCGGGGCTGCCTCCCCCCACCCCTGTGCCCCCACGGGTGCCACCCCACAGGTGCCACCCCACGGGTGCCACCCCACTGCTTTCCATCCCAGCCAGGCGGGGGGACACCGTGGCCGTGGCAGGGTGAGCAGCGCCCTTGGGGGCCATGGCCAAGGGACTTGACCGCCGTGGGGTGGCTTTTCCCAGGGTTGGAAGCATGGGGTGGGCAGCGGGGACCCCTGGGTGGCTCTGCAAGGAGGGAGCCGGGCCCTGTGGGGACACCAGGCACATGGGGGCCGCCGGCATCACTCCGGTGACACTCAGCCTGGGTGCACTCCCTGTATGGGGGTACCCCCCCACATCCCCACCCTGGTCCCAGGGAGTCACGTACCTGCACCCTCCCCTCTGCAGCCCATGCACGCTGCCTCCTCTTCGGAGCCGGGCGGGCAGCTTGGTGGGGGACAGTAGCTGGCAGGCGGTGGCACGGTCACGGTCACCCACGGCACAGCAAGCCGGCCTGGCCTGCTTCATGGTGACATTGTTCCCCACCTCCAGTGTCCCCAAATGGCAGCGGGTGCCAGTGCAGCAGTGGCCGTCCCGGCGGCGATGCTCGCCACGACTGACTCAGGCAGCAGTGCCGGCGGTGGTGCCGGGCAGCTCGGTGGGCATCGGCACACGGCGAGGAATGAGTGACTCCGCAGTGCCACATGACTGGGTCTTAGGATTTTTGACTCAGCCGGACTGGTGGCAGCGGGGTGGCCTGGTCCCCGCAATAGCCCCGGCCGGGCGGCAGGGACATCCAGGACACTCTGGCTTGGCTGCGGCAATGTCCCAGCCCGTGCCGGCGGCTCTGCCAGGTCGCTTGCCATGCAGCGCCCGCATGGCAGGTGACACGTGGAGCCATGGGGTGTTGTGCCACACCGTGGCATGGCACGTGCCTGGCGGTGCCAGGCCATGCCATGCCGCAAGCCGTGCGCCTCGCTGAGCCTTGTGCTGGACCGTGCTGTGCCATGCACCACATCCTGTGCCATGCCACGTGCCATGTGCTGTGCCACCGCCTGTGCTGTCCCACGCCATGCCACACCGGTCCAGGTCCTGTCCCACCCCATGCCGTGCCGTGTGCCCCGCGAGGACACCGGGCACAGCCTGCCCGCCGGAGCGCAGCCCCTCTCTGCCCACAGACGCCCGGACACAGGGACACCACTGCTCAGTGGCCCACCGGCCGAGGTCGGCACTTTATTTCCTTTTGCCATTATACAAAAATAGGAGGGTGCCACGAGCCCGTGGTGGGCACTGCCCCCTCACAGTACCAAAAAATATTGAATTCATAAATAAAACCTTGTTACTTTCATAGTTTAACGCAATACAAAAAAGTTATCACAAAAATAGATATTTATATATTAAAAACCTGTCCTTAAATATTCCTTCCCACCGCAGGGACGTATTAAATTAATGCCAAGGTTCAATAAATATGATAACGACACAAATATTAACATATAAATTAGTGGGGACGGGGTGGGTGCTGCCACTGGCTGTCGCAGTGTGGCGGCCAGAGCCGAGCCCCTGCCCAGCCCAGGCAGGGCTGCGGTGGCACGGACCCAGGGGCTCGGGGGCGCGAGGACACCGAGGGTGCCGGGACGCTGAGAAGAGCACGGGGTCCCTGAGGACACGAGGATGCTGAGGCCATGGGGACGCTAAGCGCATGGGGTCACCAAGCGCGCAAGGACGAGCACGGGGACGCTGCGAGGGGACAAGCGCAGGGCCACCAAGCACACAGGGACGCTGAGAGGATGGGGACAAGCACAGGGATGCTGAGGGCTTGGGGACGCTGAGCGTGTGGGGACGAGCGCAGGGATGAGCTCAGGGACACTGAGCTTGCGGGGACGCCAGGCTCATGGGATCCCGCTCCCAGGCGCTCTCTGGGGTCAGCCAACGTGGCGCAGGGCAGGCGGGGACGGGCAGGCAGTGGGTGGCAATGCCGGTAGCACACGCCGGTGCCGGCTGTGCTCTCCGTGGGCCGGGCCGCACCCTGCCGGCCGTGTGGTGGGTGCTGGGCAAGCGGCTCTGAGTCAGACTGGGTCACTGGACCCTTTGAATCACTGGAAAATCCGGCAGGGCTCGGTGACAAGGGACGGCGCCATCCCGCAGCGCTGGGCACCCGGGGGACACCTGAGCTCCTCGCGTCATCGGGGCTGCCGAAATGTGGGGCAGGACGTGGGGCAGCCGCCCAGAGCAGAGCAGGGCTGTCCTGCAGCCGAGCGGTGACGCCGGGACAGCGTGCTCCCCGCGGCAAGCTGGAGCAATGGGAGCTGCTTCCAGTGTGCCTGCATCCTCACCTGAGCGAGCTTGGGGTGTCTCTGCGGTGCGTCCCGGCCGGCTGGTGAGTGTCCATCCCGGGAATGGGGATGGGATGGGGTAGAGACGGAGATGACGGAGCTGGAGCTGGAGCTGGAGCTGATGGAGATGGAGGTGGAGGTGGGGACAACTCTGGTGATGGCGGGGCTGCACTAGGAGCGTGTGGGCAGCCGCAAGCCCCGGTGCGCTCTCTGCTTCTCCCGACGCGCTCGGCGGCTCCTGGCATCCAGCTGGGCGCTGAGCTTGGCCATGAAGCGGGCGTAGCTCCAGAGGATCCGGCACCCCTCAAGCTTCTGCCGGAAGACCTTGGTGGGTGCCGTGGGGCCAGGTGGGAGCCGGTGGTCCGGGGGGAGGCTGGGGGCTGGGAAGAGCCCCTGCAGGTTGCTGAGGAGCCCTCGCACCTTCAGGTGGGTGCTGGCCAAGCGGCGAAGGATTTCAGCACCAGGGGGGTTGAGGTCGCGCTGGTGCCGGGTGATGTCCTGCAGCGCCTGAGCCATGCGGGCCATAGTCCCCTGAAGCCTCCGCAGCCCCCCAGGCCCCGTCGCCGGTGCCCGCAGCCACTCGGGCGGGCGGTTGGTGCGGCAGAGGTGGTTGATGGCCAAGCGCTGGTCCTCCTCCTGCCCACGATGGGAGGGAATGGTCAGGGATGTGGGATGGGAGCAGCACTGGGACCCCCCCTGTCGCCAGCCCTGCATCGCCCCGTGCAAGAGACAGGAGCGAGCCCTCGCCCCGGGGAAGGGAACTCACGTAGAAGGTGAAAAGCTCCTGCGCGTCCTCGGCCATGTGCCTCACCAGCGCCTGGACCTGCTGCAGGGTGGGGGGCTGCAGGGGCCGCCCCCCCTGGCCCGGCACTGCCCAGAGGATGAACAGCCCTTTGGTGACGGCTGGGGAGGAAGCGGAGAGAGATGGGGGACATCGGGACGTCGCTGGGTGCGGGGGGGGCAGCCCCCTCTCTGTGCTGGAAAGGGTCAAGCTCAGCGTTCCCTGTGCCACCGTGAGGGAAGAGCTCAGCCCCCCACGCCCACCACCCTGGCGTCAGGCCCGGAGGCGAGAATGGCAAGCGCCAGGCACCTGCCCCCTCCGTGCCGGGGTCCCCGGTCCTGCCACAGGGACGAGCCAGCCCCCATGCCAAAAGCCTGCCGGGGACCCGGCAGGGAGGAGGAGGAGGAGGAGGAGGATGAAGATGCCACCGAGCAGCCAGGCAGCGTAGCCCAGCCACCGCAGTGCCCCCAGCAGCTCCCCCTGTCAGCATGGGCCACCGCAAAGGAGGGGACAGTGGTGACACCCCCAAATGCGGCCCCTCGGCTCTGGCCGCACGCAGCCCCGGCCTCGCTATCACCTACAGCGGTGACTTCGGATGCGGCGCTGGACCGCAGGGGTGCAGGATCTGTGCCAGCAAGCTGACTCCTGACCCTCCGCTGTCGGTCCCCAAACTGACCCCAAAGCATGTCCCCTCCTGCCCACCCCCTCCCAGCATCTGTCCTCCCCCAGGGACGAAGGGAGCCCCCGTGCGGTGCCCATCCCACGGGCCATGAGGGGGAACATCCCAGTCCCCCACCGGCACCCCGGGAGGAGGCACCGCCGCAGCACAGGGAGGGACAGGCTCGGCGACACCATCTGCCGCGGCACGCCGGCTCAACCCCATGTGGGCCCTGCCGCCGTGCTCCCCACCCCGCGGCTCCCAGCCAGCTCGGCGCAGCCAGTGTGCGAGCGAGAGGGCAGTTGCGGGACGCCCGCAGACACCTACCTGCCAGCACTCCCAGGGGCCGCCCGTCGCACCGCATGGCCGGGGCAGGCTGTTTCGGCACAGGGCTGCCGGGCGCGCGAGTGACTTCCTTACTGCTCGGCGATGGGGAAGCTCGCCTTTTAAAGTGCACCCATTCACCCCCACCACCGAAGGAGGCACCCGGACCCAACGGAAAGCCAGCAAGAAGTGAAGCCGTGCCCCAGGGGCCAATGAGCGGGGTGAGCCGCCCCGGCGGGAGGAAATGATGCCGGACAGCCGATGGGGTTGTTCTTCGATTCAGTTCCTCGAGGGAGTCCCAGTGGGTCCAGCCCAGGGAGCCCGCGGTCCCACGGCTCATCCTGGACCCGGTCGTGCCGGTGTCGCTGGACTCCCGTGACCCAGCTTCTTGGGAAGGGGCCGCTTTGAGTCACCCCCGGTTTCGGCACCCAACGGGCTGGTTGAACCGAAAACAGCCTTGGCTGCCCTGAAACCCAAATGCAAAAGAGGGCAGCGGCAGTGGCATAGCAGCGCTGGCACCCGGGGACAGGGACGTTGGCCATGTGGGGACACCCGTGTCCCATCACGGGGGCTTTGCATCCTGAGTCCAGCCCTGGGAGCCAAAAATCCAGCCTGGGAAGGACGGAGGTGGAAGACCAGGAAGCGCGGAGCATCCCCGGCACAGCTGGGGACCACACCTGGCCGTGGCGCTGGGCAGTGCCGCGGAGGATGCCGTGTCCGTCCGCTCGCACCCACCCACCCCTCTGGGTGACGACTCGGGGCGCTGGCCAAGCAGGGGACACGGGGCAGCATGGCTCAGCCCCTCTGCCCGGCAGCACCCAGGGGTGCCCTCGGGGAGGAAACACAACCGCCTGGTGCCAAAGAGCTGCGCCGGGACCCACACGGGTGTTGCCCAAGGGCGCAGAGGCTGAGGGCAGCGGAAGCCCGGTGCGGGCAGTGGTGCAGGCAGCACTGCCCTCACTGCCGCATCAGGCTTATGCAATACCGCCATGGGAGAGCCCCGCTTGCACGGCCCTGGCCGGCATTGCCATGGGGCCCAGCACGGCCTTGGCACTGCTGGCGGCACCTGGTGCAAACCCCCTTGCCGCCCTCAGCTCCCGTTTCCCGGCAGACGGAGCCCGGCACCGACGAGGGCTTTTTCCGCCCCATAAACACGAATATATTTTATCAGCGTTTCGAGGTGCGTTGCAATCCGGTTGGTTTTGGTGGCCATCAAAGGCTGCCAGCACCAGCAGAGGGAGCCGCCCCGCGCTGAGTTTGCACATTCAGAGGGTTCGGCAGCAGTGCATGGGGACAACCCAGAAATAACATCTCCTCGGCGCCAGAAGAGGACGGCCGTGACTCACTTGCAGAAGAAGAAATATTTTCTTTTCCCAAAATTTCCCCTCCCTAGCCACCCTGTGACCTGCAGGACTCCTTGCTGCAGGAGCAGGGCCGGCACTGCTTCTCTACCAGCTTCTTCCTCCTCCTCCTCCTCCGTGGGGTGTCCCCTGGCAGATGTGGTGGCTGCACTGGGTTCAATGGGCAGGCAGGGCTGTGCCCAGGGCAGCCCTGGAGGGGTGGAGGAGCCAGCAGAACACCATTCTCTCTCCACATCTGTTCAAAGTAGTTTGTCTGTCCATCTGTCTGTCTAGACAGTCTGTTTGCCGTCTGCCTGTCCACCCGTCCATCCATCCACTCCTACATCTCTCCACCTGTCCGCCTTTCACCAACCTGTCAATCCAACCATCCATCCATCTGTCCATCCGTACATCCTTCCACCCACCCACCCACCCATCCATCCACCCTTCCATTAATCCACCCCTTCCTGACCCCGTGGACCCTCCAGCGTGTGTGATACCGTGGCAGGACCCCTGGCCCCACTGGGCGGGTGAGCAGGACGACGTGGACAGAGCACACCCACCCTCAGGTCCCCCACAGCCGCAGGTGGCCCCGGCCCCGTCACCGCCCAGGGCTGCGCGCAGCGTCCCTGCCGGGCTGCACAGGGAGGAGGCCATCGTGGTGGCCGCCCCGCCGGAGAAGAGCGGGTGGCGGGGGACTGTGCAATACCCAACGGGGACAAAAATAGCGCCGGTGACCGCATGGGCCGGCTGCAATTTCTTCATCGCTTTGACGCACATCACCAGCGTCTCATGACTCTGGACAAGAGAGCAAGACAGGAAAGAAAGTGTCCGGGGAGGCTGCAGGAACCCGACGGCTCGCAAGCGTGCAGGAGCTGACGCAGGGAAGACACGGTTGAGACCCAGTCATGCTGCCGCTCAGGGCATGGGACAGCAGTGGCTGGTTTTGGGGGACAGGATGGGAGCAGAGCTGCGTTCACCCCCCGGCTCAAGCCCCGCTGGGCTGCGCACGCTGGGGGGAAAAGACCCCAAAGAGTTTTCCGCCGCGCTCGCGCCCCTGCTGAGTCTCACTCGTTGAGCAGACGCAGGCCCCGGGGTCACCCAGGGGCTCTGGGCCCACGCACATGGCCACCGCCACCCAGCCCCGGCCACCACAGGGGTCACATCACCCCCGGGCACCCCGGGAGGGAACAGCCCTGACCTCGCATACACCACTTCGCCGAGGTGTGCCACGCTGCCTGCATTGGGAGAGGACACGGGGACACTGTGATGGCGCAGCAGGGGCAGACCCAGGCCGCTCGTGCCTCAGTTTCCCCCAGACTGTGGGTGCTGGCCCAGCATGGGGCAAGGGGGAGGGCAGAAATGGGGCAGTGGCACCCAGGCCTCAGTTTCCCCATGGCCAGCGACTTGCTGGGGGCTGCAGCCCTCACCCCTTTTTTCACCCAACATACGCGGCAGGCGAGCTGGCCCCGTCCCGGTCACCTCAGGGCAGGGACACCTCTCTGTCACAGCCCCCCCGCTGCCATCCCACCCCCCAGGGCCCCGCTCCGGGTCCCCCTCCCAGGGCCCCAGGCTATGAGGAAATAAAAACAAAAGGATTCTCATTGGCTTATTAAAAACTGTGTGAAAATACAGCCTGGGAGGAGTTGGGAGTCACCGTGGCCCCCCACACCCCGTGACGGCCCAGGCAGGAGTGCACGGCTACCCTGGAGGGGACACAGGGCTGGCGCTGAACCGCAGTCCCCTCCTCCCTGCTATGGAGATTTTTGGGGTGCCGGAGGGGAACCCCACCTCAGGGGGTGCTTTCACCCCCCCTGGGGACAGTGTCACGCCCCCCCCACCCACCCAGGGAAGCACCTGTGGGGACACGCACAGGGCGTGGGGTTGTGCAGCCCTGGGCCACCCCCCCAGCACAGTGGTGGCACAGCACCGCTCTCTGCCACATCCGCCCCCCCCGTAGGGCCCCGGGGACCTCCAGCTCCTCCCGAGCCCCCCAGCCTGGGGGCACGGCAAGGCACAGTGCTGCCCTTCAGCCTCACCCCCAGGGTGGCACAGTGGGGTCTTCTGCCCCCCCAGGACCCCGTCCCACCGCCACGAGGCCACGGAATCCCCAAAGCCACCGCGTCCCCAGCGGGCAGGGAGCGATGCACCGAGGGGGAACCTTAAAATTAAAAAATAACGAATGTGGCGGGGGTGGGGGGTGAGCCCACCATGCCACCACGCTGGGCCATGCGGCACGGGGACAGCCGGCCGCTATCTGCCGCTCTCCTGGCGCTGCTGCAGCAGCTGGATAACCTCAGCGATGCCCTCCTCAGGGACCTGCCAGGGTGGGGACAAGGGGGTGTCAGCCCCGCGGGGACACCCCCACCGCGGCAGGTCCCTGGGGAGGGGACAGGGGCTCACCAAGGCGTGATCGAAGTTGAAGGTGCTGATGTAATACGCCGATATGTCAGCGGCGGCCAGCGGCTCGGCGATCTGCGCCACGATGCCGCACTCGTCTGGGGAGGCAAAGGGGTGAGTGGTGGCCCCGGGGGCACGGCTGTGGGGACGCTCAGGGGAGCATTGCCCTGAAGCGAGCACGGCACCCCTCCACCCGGGGGAGGACGGGCAGGGGTGGCACAAGGCAGGGGACACGGCCACCGTGGCCACGCTCACCGAAGCCCAGGGGCTGCCCGCCGATCCGCACCATCCGCCACAGCTCCCCCGTCGAGCTGGTCAGCAGCAGGTCGCTGGGGAACCTGGGGGGGGGGGGGTGGGCTGAGTGTAAATCCCCCCATCCCCAAGCCCCCAGCCCCCGGGATGCACAGCCGGACAGACAGCCCCAGGGACGGCACCTACCGCTTCTGGGTTTCGGCATCCATCACGATGGAGATGTAGCCCTCAATGAGGGAGAAGGCGAAGAAGGTGATGGAGTCGAGGTCCTGGCTACCAGCGTCAGCCTCCCTTGGGGGGCTGTGGAGCAGGGAGGTGGGGGGGGGGAAGAGAGCCGCAGGGAGGGGTGACGACCCCCAAAATCAGGAGGAGAAGGGCTCAGTGGTGGCACTGGGCATCTTCGAGCCTCACATTGGGGTGCCGTGGGGTGAGCCGGTACGTGGGGAGGGGAGGGGGGACAGGAGCGGGTGCCAGCCCTGGGGTCCACAGCTCACACAGCCCCCAGGCTGGGGGGCAGCGGGTGCTGGACACAGGCAGGACAGGGGCGATGCTGGGGCTTGGGGCATCCCCTCAACCCCAGTACCGTTCCCTCCAGCTTTTTGCAATCCCCCCTCCCTGGGCTTTGCTGCAGTGGGGGACTTGTGTCCCCCCCCGTCCCCCCCCGCCCAGGGCTCCCATCTCCCACAATGGCGATGGCGGCGGGACCCACAGCACCCATGTGGCTGCAGCCCCTGCCCCCGGCAGGCTGTGGAGGGCAAAACCAGTTTGCAAAACAGCCCGAGCTTGCAAAGCTGCTGGGAGCCATCCGGGGACGTGTGTCACCGCAGCTCAGGCGGCACCGGGCAAGGGGCCACCACGGCATCCCCGTCCCCAGGACCCACCTGTGGGAGTAGAAGAGGACGTCGATGAGCATGGTGGCGATGGCGGGCAGCGTGTCGGGGGCCACAGTGAGGACGCAGAAGCGGGTCTGGGGGCTCTGCACGGGGTGCAGCGTGGGGCTGGCGGCTGGCAGGGGGAGAGTCAGCCGTCAGGGTGGGGACAGCCTGGGGACAGCACCACAGGGCCACCCCGCGGCCACGGCCCGGCATGCCCCGGGTGCACAGGGGTAGCCCTGGGGAACCCCAAGGGTGTGGACATCGCCAGCGGGAGCCAAGCACTTTCCGTCCCAGGGGACATGGGACCCGGCGCCACTCACTTGGCTTGGGCTTGAGAAAGCCGTTGCTCACGTCGTCACAGGTGATGGGGACGCACTCCCCGCTCTCTTCCTTGTAGATGTCGAACTCCCCCGCCAGCGTATGGATCACCACCGGCAGGTCCCGCTCCCGCACCTGGCCAGGGGCGCAGGATCAGGCCCAGCACCGCCACCCCTCCCTGCAGCCCCCCTCCACCTCCGGCCGGGGACAGCAGGGTCCCCCACACCAGGCCCCGGTGGGACCAGGCACCACCACCACCATCACCCGGCGCTCACCAGGATGAAGTCAGTCTGGTAGGTGGAGAGCATGAGCACCGAGACGTGGTGCTCAGCCAGTGGCGCGATGACCGACCTGGCGATCTTGGTGACGCCGGTGGCCTGGCAGCCGGAGGGTGCCCGGCCGTTGGAGACGACACTGAGCACCAGCCAGGTCGAATCCGCCACCTGCATGAACTCGGAGGGCGGCAGCTCTGCAAGGGATAAGGGGGGACTGAGGCTCCCTGGGGCTCGGCACAGCCGAACAGCATCCGACACCGCACTCCCTGTCCATGCCACAGAGCTCGCGGTGGCTCAGGCACTGCGCATCACACCATGCCTCAGGAGGTGAGCTGGCCTGGCGGAGCTGGGACAGGATCAGCCCCAGGCAGTGGGCTGGAGACGCTGGTTTGGGGGCGTGGATCAGGCCCGTTCACAAGCAGAACGAGCCAGACAGGGCTCAGCTGCTCCAGGTGCTGGGACAGCGCCTGAATTCAGCCACAGTGATGAGCAAGGCCGAGGCTATGACATAGGACATGGGATGTGTCTCTCCTTCCCGCACCAGCACCATGGGCTGGGTGCAAGGGGGTGTCAGTGTGCACTGCACCCCAAAACCAGCACCGCCAGGGTGCTGGGGCTCATCCCCTACCCCCCAGGAACCCCCAGCCCAGCACCATGGAGGTTTGGGGTGGGAGGGGTCACGGGACACTGGAGGGGACGAGGCAAGGGCCACCCGAGCATCCTGGGGGTGCCAGCACCTCGTGCCAGGCCGGCGGGGAAGCGCTGAGAGCGGGCTGGCTGGGGGCCAGGGCTGTCTCCCAAAAAGCTGCTTTTGTTGGCAGGGAGAACGCATGCTGGCTGGTTCCTTCCTGCCCCGGGACAGGGGCGGACAGGCGCTGTGCTCACGTCCCCCTCGCCGCACCCACCCTCCTGCCCAGGATGGGGACTGGCGCTGCCAGGGTGCCCCAGGACCCATCCGGGCGACCCCCACCCTGTCCCTGGCCACTCTTCCCACCCCACAGCGCTCCCTGGAAGGGACAGGGTAGGGTGGGCACCCCAGGGGTCTTCAAATCACTCCCCCCCACCCACCGCCACCCGGCAAAGGTGGGAGGCAGCACCCATGGGAGACAGCCCCGCACACGCACCCAGCCCTTCGGTGGGCTCCCGGCACCGCAGCCCAGCTGAGGCATCAAACTCATCACACTGGTGGCAGAGGGGAGGGCGCCCCAGGGAGGGGTCCAGCACCCACGGCGGTGGGCGATCCCATCACGGCATGGGCTCCACACCCCGCTCCCGAACCACGGCTCGGGGCAGGGCCTGAGCAGGGCCGGATCCGGGGGCCTCGGCGGGTGTTTCCAGCGGCTGTTCCTGCGCAGGAAGCGCCAGAACGGCTTCGGCTCAGGCCCAGGGCCGAGCCTTGGGGCCGGAGGGGGGGGGGCACATGCAGGGACATGGGGACCTGTCCCAGCGCTCGCTGCTTAATCGTTTTTCAACGCCGCCCTGGGCGAGGCCATGAGCACCCCGGGGGACCCCGCTGTCCCTGTGCCACCCAACCCAGGGCTTAAGCTGGATCCCTGAGGGAAGCGAGGGCGTGCAGCTCTCCTGCGCCGGGGGTCCCCTCCCCAGGCTCGCAGCAGGGGGACGCTGGCAGCCCCCCAGCCCCGGGGGGGGTACACATGGCGCAGCAGGGCCGCTGGCTCGCAGGACCATTGTTCGGCACTTCCCGCCCTCCCTTTGGGATTGAGGAATATTTGTCTGCAGGCCCCAAAATAAAACAATACGTGGGGAATGGCTTTGGGGGGGGACAGCCCGGCCCCATGGCCCCTTCCCCGAGCGAAGGGCCGGGAAGGGAGATGGGAGCTGGATCCGGCTGGCGAGCACCTCGTGGCCGGAGCGCTAACCCTTGCTCCTTGGGGCACGTCCAAGGCGATAAGCTGTGGCTGGCTCCTGCAGCCTCGGCAGGAAGGTTTGGGCGTGGGAAGCCAGGACAGGATCTGGCCCCTCCGGCACAGCCCGTTGGGCTGATACCCCGCAGGACTGGCAACGAGGCTGATGGGCACACGCTGGGTCACCAGCAGCAGGGACAGGGAAGTGGCCTGGAAGGGCTCAATCCCCCCAGGACACCCCAAGACCTGGTCCCTGCTGCCTGGCAGCACCCCCAGACAGGGCCCACCGCGGGCAGCCTGGGTGGGCGCAGAATCGGCCCTGCTCTGCCGAAGCATCGGGCAGCCCCGGCCCTCGCCAGCCAGTGGGAAGAGATAAAAGCGGCCAAGGGAATGATGGTGGGGTCTGGCAGCAGTGCCCTGTATGGGCAGGGAGCGCGGCCCACGGGCGTCCCGCGAGGTACCTGCTCCCTGCCCCGAGCAGCCGGGCTTTTGGCCGGCACCCGGCTCCCCGCAGACCGTCCCCACCGGTTTCACCACCTGGTCCCGAGAGGCGGCAGAGACGCAGCTCTGCCCGGGAGGGGGTTATTAGGGCGCAGGCAGCCGCGCTGGGAGGGCCTCAGCCGGGCACGCTGGTACATCCCCAGCACAGGCGCCGAGGGCATCGCAGCTCCGTGGCTGGGAGCGCCGGGGACGGGCACGTACCGAGGGAGCCTCGCCGCAAGCCGGGACTCGCTCCGTGCGGCCGGGCCCAGGGCGTCGCTGCTCTCGGCCAGGCTGAGAACGGGCGCAGCTCGTGCCCGCGGCGCCAGCCCGCGCTGCGAGGGCCGAGGCAGGCCGCGCGAGCCGCCGCACGGTACCTTTGAAGCCCTCCTCGTCCAGCATGATGGTGTAGTCCTCGGGGGTCTCCGTCAGGCTGAAGAACTTGCACCTGAAGGAGAAACCGGCGCTACCGATCCCGGCCCGGCCGCCCCCCCGGGCCGGGCACCGGAGGCGGCCGGCGGGGCAGGGCCGGTACCTGCAGCGCTGCGGCAGGAAGAGCAGCTTGAGCAGCGGGTGCGTGTAGAGCCAGAGGCCGCGGCGGGCCAGGCTCAGCACCCGCACCCGGTGCTCCAGGATGTGNCGACCCCGCCGTCCCCCCACCGCACCCAGCCGGCTCCTCCACGTTCAGCCCCGGCCCCAAATCCGTGGGCTCGGGGAGGACAAGCCCCCCAGAAGCCAGCCCGGCAGCGGGGAGTCACCAACGCCAGGGCCACGGTCCCCGAGCCGTGGTTTGCGGGGCAGAGGGGCAACCCCGCACCCCAAACGGGCACTGTCCTGCAGCCACCGCCTGGGGGGATGCATGGGGGGAGCTGCGGGCAGAATTCCTGCCTGCAGGAAGCACAGGCAGGGACGGAGAGAGGGCCCGGGCCCTGTTCTGTGCGTGGAGAAGTGAGCTGTGGGGCACCATGGGGTAATCAGGGGTGCCTCGGCTCTGTTCGGCTGCAGGAAGGGGGAGGCAGGGAGGGTGGGCAGGGAGCTCACCCCAGGGCCTGGCAGCCACCACTGCTGTCACGAGCTGGGGCAGGCCTCGGCCTCCTCCCACTTCAAACTGGGGCAGCCCCACGGCCCAGTGAGACAGCAAGGGCGGGTCAGGGCCTGGCCACCCTGGGTGGCTCCGCTGGGGCAGTGACAGAGAGGGGAGGGCAGCGGGACCCTCCCCAGGGCCGGAGCACCCAGGGGACGCAGGGTCCCAAAGGCGGCTCGAGCCCATGGCCCCGGAAAGCAAGGGGAAGACAGAGTGGGAGCCACAGACGTTGTGCCTTTACACAATCCTGCTTTATTTACCCCTTTGTACAAAACCGCTTTTCCCCGCTTTATTTTACAAAGCTGCCCCCAGCCCTGGGGGAGGGCGGGGGGACAGAGGGGACCCCACCACTGGGGAGCACCCACCCCATCTCACCTCCACCAGAGCCTCGGGGCAGGCGGCAGCGGTGGGGAGAGCCCCGGCAGGGTGAATGCTCCCCCCCGAGCTGTGGGGAGCCCAGGGATGAGGAGGGCAGGGGGGCTTTAGCCCCACGGTCTGGCATCAAATCCCGGTGCCTGTGGCACATCGTGCCTGCAGCTCCCCCCTCAGTCCCTGTCCTGCTACGGTTACTGCCACGGAGGAATAATAAATAGGCTCAGTGAGTAGGTAAATTCGGTACTACGTATAGGGCTACAGCTCGATATATCCTCACTAGATAAAGAGGAGGGGGGCCCCCAGCTCCTCGCATACCCCCAGTCGCCCTGTGCCAGGTGCGAGTGCTCAGGAACTGGGTCTGGGCCTGCCCGGCCAGTGCAGGGCAGGTGGAAGGGGGAGGGCTATGGGGGGGGACCCTGGGGGCGGCAGGTCGAGGGGCTCTGGGACAAGAAGGGTGCGAGGGGCAGCCCGGCCCCCCGAGATGTGGGGAGGGAGCTCAGGTGGCTCAGCCACCCCCTGCCAGGGCTCCCAGCATTTGTGGTGCCAGCACCCTGCCGGGGCGGGCACCCAGAGCAGACCGCGGCTGTCCCTTTTGCTCACCATGCCTGGCCAAGCTCCTGCGGATGGGCCCCGGCTTCAAGCCTGCCCTGAGCAGGCATCCCTGCAGGCAGGGACCGCGGTGTCCCCACAGAGCCACGCCAGCCAGCCTGGCCCCATCCCTCCAGCTCAAAGCCCCCAGTGCTGGGCACCACAGGTCCCCGCACAGCCCGCAGCAGCGTCCTTGAGCCCAGGTCTGTGCGCAGCCCAGCTGAGCCTGGGTGGCCAGAGTGCGGACCCAGCGCCGCGCCGGCCCTACAAGTACGTGTCCTCGCTCTCCCGGGAGCTCAGGCTCTCCTTGGACTGGTGGTGGGGGGAGACCTGGGGGTGCAGCAGCTCCCGGGCCGAGCTGGGGGCCCCATTGCCCTCGGCCCCGGGGCCGTTGGCGGGGCTGGCCGGGCCCTTGTCTCGGCTCTTCTCCTTGCTCTTGCGGGCCTTGGGCACGGGGGCAGGCCCAGGGGGGACGATGATGGAGGGGACTGGCTCCAGCGCCTTGCGGGTGGGGGGCTCTGCCTCGCTGATGGCCTTGGCGCCGTGCAGGCGCGGGGGGGACTTGCACTGCAGCTCCCCGTGTGTCTCCCGCCACTTCTTCAGTTGGATCAGGTGCTCCCGCTCGATCTGACGCTCTGTCACCGGCAGCTCGATGACCTGCAGGGCACAGACTCCTGCCACCAGCAGCTCCCCCGACAACGACAGTGCCACCCGGGGCTGGCTTGGCCCAGCAGCTACGAGGACAGGGTGCGGGATGCCCTCCCCCCACCAAAGGCAGAGGCAACCCCAAATCCAGACTTTCCGGGGACGGCACCCATGCTGCGCCAGCTCTGCCCACCCAGGAGCAGCCCAGCCCAGCAGCGCCGCCAAATGGGGGGCACTGGTTCCCCCCCGACCCTCCTCAGCACCTCACCTCCTGCACCAGGAAGGTCTCCTGCATGATCTTGGGGCTGAGGGCCCTCAGCCTCTCCATGGTCTCATACTGACCCTGGCAGGACTTGAGCTTGTCCGACGAGCCCAGGGTGTGTTTGAGAAGCACGAGGCCCACCCGGAAGATGATCTTCACCCCTGCAAGGGGAGAGGTGAGGCAGCGAGTGCGCGGCAGGACAGGGCAACACTGCCGCTACGTCCCTCAGATGCTGCAGGGCACCACGTCCCGGTCCTCCGGTCCTGCCAGCAGCGAGGACACGCACGAGGGTGCGCTTGGGATGCAGTGCCCCCTAATCCCCAGGGAAAGAGCCCAGTCTCCACCACCTGCACGTGGCCGCCCCAAACCTGCCCTACAACAGGTCCCACATGCCAGGCACAGGCAAGCAGCCGTGGCTGCGCTCCTGCTGCAGCCCCGAGTGCTGTCCACATGCCGCAAGGGTGGCAGCCAGTCACTCCAGGAGGAGGAGGAGGACGGTGGGGAACTTCTACCTTCGCAGAAGAACATGTCCCAGACGCGCAGGACGGAGCTCCAGGGCAGCGTGCGGGAGAAGGCGCACATGAACCACTCCGTCATGTAGAGGATGGGATCGATCTTCTGCTTGCTCAGGTGCTTGTAGGCCACCGGCGAGACCTTGTGCAGCAGCGAGAAGAGGATCTGCCCGTCCAGCTGAATGGCCTCCTGCAGGCACAGCGGCGAGAGCTCCAGTGAGCACCGTAACCCGGCCCAACCCTGTGATCAGCTTCCCAGGGCCCGGCCCCAGATGAGCAGCCCACCCCCCAGGCCTGTCTACAGGAGCTGGGCCCCACGGACACTGACAGCAAAGCTACCCTGAGCCTCCCATTCCTGACTGCGGGATGCTCCAGGGCGGGCCATGGCACAACACGGAGACCGTGGGAGCACCCAGGATCTCCCCAAGCTCCCTTCTTTCTGCAGGGTGAGGAGCTGGGGGAGCTTTCGCCCTGGAGACATCACAGGTCCCTGCCACCGCCACAGGCACCACAGGCCCTTAACTCACCAGCTTCTCGCTGTAGTAGCCAGGGAGGTACTTCTCGCAGATCTGCACCAGGCACCAGAACGCTTGCTGCAAGCCAAGGGACAGTGGGTGAGCACCCAGGCATCCTGCGGGACGTCCGTGCAGCCCACCCCTGCTCTGAGGGACCAAGGGAGCAGGCGGGAGGAGGCAGAGTACACGCGGGGCGAAGGGCACCTTCCCACACCAGCCGAGTGCTGGAGTAAGCAGGCGCTGTGAGCTGAGCACCCTGCCCGCCAGCACCACCCCAAAGAGACCCACAGCTGGTCCCAGCTCCCCCGCCACTGGGTCTCCCTGCCCTCCCGGCTGCGTGCTCGTACCTCAGCCGGCATGTGCATGAGCAGGACGGCAGCGATGGGGGCCTGGGCCTGGCAGTAGCCCTCCTCCGGGCGGTACAGCGTGTACGCCTTCAGCACCCGAAACAGGTCCTGCTGCCTGTGGAGACACCCCGGGGAGAGGGAGGTGGAGAGAGGGCACAGACACGGCCCAGCAGCCTGCCCCGCAGACCCCGGTGCACCAGATCAGCACCAGCCACCACACAGCGATCTGGCACCGCAGGCTGGCTGTGGCCACCACTCTTCCCCCGTGAGCCTCAGTCAGTCCGTGGCTGGGATCCCTCTTCCACAAAAACCCAGGGCTACGGGATGCCACAACCACAGCTCTGCTCCAGGAAGCTCTGCCCACAGAGGCCTCATCCTGCCTGGACCCGAGAAGCGAGGCAGGGAGACAACCACGTCCCAGGGATGCTGTCCCAGGGTGAGCTGTGGCCGGGCAGGGACCCAGCTGCAAGCAGAGAGGCGTGCATGCTCCCTGACACACGGGGAACGGCATTTCCCCGGTGAAACGGAGGCTGCAGCCAGACACCTCCTTCCTTCGCCCTCCTGCCCCGGCAATTCCCACCCCGCCAGGTGTCAGAGCCGGTTCCAAGGGCTGTGCCCCACGCACTGAGCTCCTGGGAAGCCGTTCCGTTTTCAGCCCGTGCCTGTGAGATCGGGGACGGGGTGGGACAGGACAGCTCCGTGAGCTGGGATGGACAGCACCCACCCCACAGCGCTGGTCCAGCCCGGTGGCTGCCGCCAAGGACCAGGCACACAGTAGCTCTGCTTACCCATGGCCTCCACGCGAGACGAACATCTCATGGAAGGGGAACTGCCGATGGAGATCCCGCTCGATGACGTCCAGCCACTTCGGGTCCCCCGGGAGGAGATCCAGTTCCTGGGGAGGAGAGGGTTGGGGTGAGCAACGCCCCACGCCGACACGCAGGGCCCACAGTGAGCCCAAGGGAGCTGCGGAGCAGCCACGGGGCTTGACCTGGCTCTGCCCGCCCGAACATGAGCCCGTCAGGTTGTGGGTCAGCCCACGCTGGCTGGGATGCCAGCCCCCTTGACCCCCCCAACAGCACGAACAAGCAGCGTCTGGGACCCCAACACATGCCTCAGCCCTGGAGGCAGCAGGAGCCATCCCAGCACTGCCCCCCTCCGCCAGCATCCCCTCCCCAGCCACGTAGAAGGTCCCCGGCAGCACTCACATCAAACTTGCCAATGTTCTGCTCCAACTTGACCTTGCTTCCGGAGAGGTACTGCCAGGCACGGCCCCGCAGTGAGGGTGGGATCCCCTTCTGGCACCGCAGCCGGATCTACACGGAGAGACACAGCCATCACAGGCAAAATCACGGTGCAGCCGGGAGCAGAGAGGCCCCGGGCCAAGATGGGAGCCAGGCCCAGCACCGCGGTTGCAGACTGGTCCCCTGCTGCCTGCCCGCACAAGGGGATGGTTCCCTGCAGCCCGCAGGACAGGGTGCCCAGCCACACGTCCTGCGATGGCTCCTGCCATTGCACAGACCTACAGGATGGCATGGCAACCTGCAGCCGGAGACCCCGCACACCCCCTTCTCCCCAGCGTCGCATTTAACGTGCCAGCTTGGACGGCCAAAGGAGCTGCGGCCAGTGCCAAGAGCCCGGCCGAGGCTTTGTGGCTTGCAAACAGCTCCGAACGAGCCCATCTCTGCCTCAAAGCGGGATCCTGCGGGGAGCTAGAAAAGCAAACACTGGAGCCAAGGCGAGGAGCAGGTGGCTCCCTCCCCACCCCGGCATGGCCCATAGGAAGCACCGGGGACACAGGGGCAGGCTCTCCGGCCCCAGCCCTCCGGCCGTGGGGAGCAGGGAGGTGCGCCCCGACGAGCATCGCAGCCTTCCCACCAGCTCCTGCTGGGCGGAAGGGCAGGCCTGGCCTCGGCTCCACGTGCGGCCGGCTCCC
>VZSC01010157.1:0-15159 GCA_013398225.1 Steatornis caripensis
CTCCGGGTAAAGTGGAGGCCCCGGACACGAGTACCTCTGGGTCCTGGGCATACCCTGTGACAGGGAATGCCGCGTGATCGGGCATGTCGCTGTGGAGAACCCAGCGGCCGCGGGCCTTTCCCACCAGCGTCTGCGGTGGAGGTTGTTGCGAAGTAGGGGGCTGGGATGAAATGAAGGTGTGCGTCCCCGTTCCTTTTGCCCTCGGCACAGGCCCCGTCCCCGCTCCCTGGAGCACTCACCTCGCTCTTGCCTTCGCAGCCGTTGGTCTGTCCAGCTGCCCGGAGCCCCCCGTTCCTGGGAACGGCCTGAAGATCGGCGAGCGCTATTTAGTGAACGACGTCGTCTCTTTCCAGTGTGAACCAGGCTACGCGCTTCAGGTACTGAACGTTTTCCGACAAAAAGGACGAGAACAAACAGCTGGGCTACGGGGAGACCCTCCAAACCCCGTGTCTTGTCTTCCTCTCCTCCAGGGCCACTCTCACATTTCCTGCATGCCAGGCACTGTCCGCCGCTGGAATTACCCACCTCCGCTTTGCATCGGTAGGACTCTTGTTCTTTCGTACCTAGCACATATTTATAGAACTTTTCTGAAAAACTGGTACAGATCTGAGGGAGAGAAATGCAGGTTTGTTCTGGAAGTGAGATGGAGTGTGGAGAAACCTTCATTTTTTCCCCAAAATGTCCCTGTGGACCACCCAGAATGCTTTATTTTGAATGCTTAGGATGTGGCTATAGCATGAAATGTAAAATACAGAAGAAGGGTTTTCTCAACAAAAAAGTCATTCCAAAGGGAAAATTTAAAACTTCTTTATACCGAAAGTGGATTAGGTTCACGGGCTGAGAGTTTTAATTCCATCTTGAGCAAAGATCTTAAGACTGTTGCTTATTTTCATGAAACGCATCGTGGTATCGCTAAAACTGCACTTTTACTGGAGCCTGTTTACATTCCAGCATCTCCAAACGACGCCACTTGGTGCCTTGCTGTCCCTGCTTTGGTGTCGAGCAGGTCCTGTGTGACCAGCAGGAGCCAGGTCACTTGGCAAGGCAGCCGTTTGCCCGTGACACCCTCTGAGGAGCAGGGCTGAGACTGCTGAGTGTTTCAGGCCTTTGGGGAAAAGCACCGGGCAGTTGGTTTCCACCGCGTAAGAAGTAAGCCCTGGGAGAAGAGGCACAGAGCTGAAGGGAACTTGCTGGAGTTCTGGATTATTTTCTGTATTTTGCTTTTTGCAAATCTGGATGTTTAATATTCATATTGCACATTTTACAGCTTTGAGAGAGACATTTATGCATTTAATAGCTTTAGTTAACAGTTATTTCAGGCTCCTGCTGTTCTACCCTACACCAGTTTGCTTTAAAGTAATTATAAGAGCTAACAGCTCTTTTATCCGACGATGTGCAGGCCAGGAATAAATACAGAGACACGCAGCGGAACGACTGAGCTAAAGGGCTCGTACCCATGGGAGTTGCTCTGAAAGCAGTCAGCGGCCCTTCAGCTCAGCGACAGAGTGGGGGGGGGATCCCAGCATGGATCCCAGTGCTGTCTCCTAGATGACGGGTAGCTGAGCAACCACCAGCTTCAAGTGTTCTTCTTCTGCTCAGCGTCGGTTACCCGGTTCGGCAGGGCTTTGCCTGGTCGGGCTGTGCCTACTAGACACTGCCACAGTGTAAAACAGCAGCGCGGTTTAATGCGGGTGTCTGGTTTTGGACGGGCATGACCAAGTGCAGTGGCACAAATGCCCACCCTCCTGGCCGTTCACGTCCCTCCCACGCTAGACTGAAAAAAGTCAGCCAGCTTCCGAGAGGCATGCACACGTCTCTGTGGCTGAGCGCAGAGAGTGGCCGTCGTCTTTTATGGGGATGCCGCAGCACGCCATGCTGACAGTCTGGAGGCTCGTTACCCGGCGCTGATCCTGCACCGATGTGTCTGAACGCTGTCCAGAGCGCCGCTGGCTGCTGGCCGCACAGGAACTCAGGCTCCGGTTGTTCCCCTGCGCAGAGAACAGCTTGCTTCCCTGGCAAAGCATGCTGATTTTTTCTTTTTTTTTTTTTAATTTTTGGCCTACTTCATCCAGATGCTTGACTTTAAATAATTTAGAAGTAGTTCTATTAAAGAGCCATAAGGGGGAAAAGAAAGAGTGATCTTCTGGGAGAAACTGTGAGTAGCAAGAGCAAGCATAGCGAGGTGTTGGACAAAGGGAATCTGTACCTTCAGTGTGGGTGCGAGTACACCTGGGCGTGTTCGGCCGTTTGGGATCGCCGTAACAAGGTGGAGGTCATCCAGATAAGCATGAGCAGATGCTATCTGTGTTTAAATTTCATGTGGTGCCTTCTGTAAACGTATTTTGTGCTGTCATCTGTGGATCGCTTCTTGGTACGGAATTTACTTCAGTCAATGTGCAAACATGCTGTTCTGCATTTATCAGTAATTGCCCGGAGATGACGAGTGTTGCAGTCAAGGTAGATCAGTTAACCAGAAAAAGAAGTAGCGGTAACTGGAGTCAAAATAGGATTGGTGTGTTTCTTCACAGTGGTTTTTTTAGGTGGTTAAAAATTGAAACAAGTGCTGTGTGCGTGATGTGCACCGTTACGATGCCTGTGGACGGAACAGAGCGCCCGTCTCTTCTCTCGCAGCTCAGATCTGTCTCTCCTGCTGTGATTGCCAAAACTGGATCTCTGGGCCCAGGGTTTTATCTCCCGAGGGCAGGAGAAAGGCACATGCATTAGTAATGTGGCCACGCAGTGCCTGGCAAGCTTTGTTCTAGTTCCACAGCAGGCTTTCCTTCTTCTCTTCTTAGTTTTTAATTTCTTTATTCCCCACACAGCTGGCTGGCCGTGGCCATCATCCAGAGAGACCCATAAAGTGATCCTGACCATTAACGCTGTTGATTTTACAGCCCAGTGCGGAGGAACAGCAGAAGAGACAGAAGGAGTGCTCCTGAGCCCGGGGTTCCCAGGAAATTATCCAAGCAACCTGGACTGCACGTGGAGGATACTGCTGCCGGTGGGGTTTGGTGAGAAGGCTGGTTTTGGTTTGATGCTATCACAAAAGACATGGTAGGAAGATGCCGACCTTGTTCAGCCAGCGCATGGTCGGCGCTGGACGTATTGCTCGCCAGGCTGAGTTACAGAAGCTCTGTTGTGTGGCCTCCTGATCGCACTTCCCATCTAAGATGCATTTATAAGGTGCTATGAAACGATAAATGTTTTTTTCAAAAGGTGATTACCGGTCACCATGGAGCGTAACAGGTTGATAGGATTTGTGGGCAGGCCTCTGAATCCGCTGTGACGCCCTCCCTTAGTGTGCTTGCATACTTCCCCGTCTTAACTACTCACATCTGTGACAGCCTTAGAACGTCACCAGTTGCGTCACCCTTTTTAAGTGTAACAAGCGACCGAAGCCTGTGTCAGGTTATATCCTGCCTCAGCTAGAGTGCATGCAGGCATCAGCACATTCACAACCAGGACCTCCCCAGCCCTTAGTAAGAGGGAAGTTCGCGCACCTCCGGCTCAGCTCCTCTCCAGACCAGCCCCATCAGGGTGCCCGATTGCCAGGAGGTGGAAGCATTTCTTCCACCTGGCAGCAGGGCTGACTCTCCGGTTTCCTGAGTTAACCCTGCTCCTCCTGGTGCAGCTGCCGTAGCGAAACACCCGGCTCCGTCTGTCCTGCCGTCTGAGCTGGCCACGTTCAGGTTGGCGAGGGGAGACCTGTGTGGCTCCGTGCTTTTCGTCCCAATTTCTCTGGTGTCAGGCAGAGGGAGAGGCATGCACAGGAGCCCCAGCAGCAGGAACTGCACACGTTAATAGCCTGAGCTTGTCCGAACCTCCTCCAGCGTGGTAAAAGTACTCCTGCAGATTGACCAGGCTGTGCTGGGCATCACTGGCTGAGCAGTGCTGATGTGCTAAGGCTTGAGCATAGCTTTGGAGGCAGACTGCTCGTTCCTCCTCTCCAGGTGCTCACATCCAGTTCCTAAACTTCTCCACTGAGCCGAACCATGACTTTGTCGAAATCCGCAATGGGCCATACGACACCAGTAATGTCATCGGGCGATTCAGCGGCACCGAAATCCCGGGCTCCCTCCTGTCGACGTCTCATGAAACCACTGTGTACTTCCACAGCGACCACTCCCAGAACAAGCCAGGCTTCAAGTTGGAATACCAAGGTAAGGAGGTCACAGAAGGAGCAGCAGCGGGACAATCCTGTCCCCGGGTGCTAACGCTGAGGGTGGTGGAGAGAGGGTGCGCGTCACAGTTGTTGCTGTTCTGTTGAATTAATTCCGTGAGGACTTAATCCAAATGAGTGGAAAGGTGTTAACATGAAGGCCGTGCTTAATCCCAGTAACTGGGATCTGTTCACCCGGACCTACGCCTACAGCAAATAACAAATGTTCCTAGAGTGCTTTGCGACAGTGAAATGCCTTTGAATTAATTCCAGCCAGATTCACTTAGATCTTGGCTCTGTCCACTGTCACGTGCAAAGCGAAGAGTCCTCGGCAGCCCTGAGTTTGCCCTGGAATTTTGCGGCTGCTTTTCAGTCTCAGCTAAAGTCCAGACGCATGCTTAGCTGCAGCCCAGCCTTGTGCTGAGGCAGGCTGGTGGAGGGAGCCAGGTGAATAAGGAACTAGCCAAATAACGTAACAGCGGGGCTGGCACGGCTGCCTGGCGTGAAAGGAGAGAATGAAGTTACTAAACCAGAGAATGCCCTCAGTGCAGTTTTTGGAGGTGATGGGGGAATGGAGGTGCCTACCTCCTTATCCAGCGTGAGTCCTCGGAGAGCTCCCCGCTTGTGAACGTGATGTCCCTGAGCAGCAGCCGCCGCCTCGGTCTCTGAAGCCAGCAGAGCGAGGCCCTGGAAGTCCTCCGCCTCTTCGTGGGTTTGCTGCTCCGTGAAGGTGCTGGGTTGGGGCTGCCCGCCGGAGTCTTTGCCCAGTTGAAGGAGAACCTGAACTGTTGGCCCTGCTACATCCACAGCTCTGCCTCGATGGGTGTCGTTGCAAAACCTTTTGGTCTTCTCTGGCCACCTGTCCTTGGCATATGGGGATACGAAGGGGCAAAGGATGCCGAGGGCAGGCCGCGAACTTCACGCTGAGTATGGTTAGGATGGGCTTTGCCACACAGCGGCTGGGAGCCGAGCGGCCCAGGTACTGCCTGGGAGAGAAATCTGAGACGTGGGAAGGATGGAGTGTGTGTCTCGAGCCGTGCCACACAGCCAAGGACTGACAAAGGGCCGCCTCCCCAGAAATAGCAATAAAAGCTGCTACTCGTACTTAATTGAAAACATTAATTTTGTCTTGGCTGTCCTGTTCATGCACCGTGTAATTCATGCGCTACAGCACAATTTAGGAAGGAACGTGCTCTGTGAGGCACTCTGGACAATCTCATGGAAATTTCTATGCGAATTAGCTCTAGCAAGGCTGACCAATAATTTATAACGCCAGGTGGAACATGTTAACCGACTGATTTGCATTTGTCGTCAGGGTTGTCCACGTTGTGTTGAAAAACAAGGCAGGTTTCCCAATTAGAAGTGAAGTGCGGGGCGACTCTGTGAATACAGGCGCCGAGACTCCGGCGGGCCGGGGCAGCCCCCCGTGCTGAGCCTACCGAAAGCAGCAGCAGGATTTTTCCCTCCGCCTCCGTGCAGACGTGTGCGTGGTTCGTTGAAGTTGGTCTCCTTCAGTTAAGTCATTGTATGAGGAAGGAGTAGCCAAGCAGCATAGAGAGTGCCCTGTTCCCGCTTTTGTGCGAAAACGCGAACGATGAGACGTTCCTCCTTGGGTGGGTTTGTTTGTTTTTTCCAGCCTACGAGCTGCAGGAATGCCCTGACCCTGAACCTTTTGCTAATGGTGTTGTAAGAGGAGCCGGGTACAACGTTGGTCAGTCCATCTCTTTTGAGTGTCTGCCTGGCTACCAGCTCATCGGCCACCCCGTCCTGACCTGTCAGCACGGCACCAACAGGAACTGGGACCACCCGTTGCCCCGGTGTGAAGGTACGGCTTTGGGGTCAACCCTGAGAGACCCAGACGGGCGTTTCTGGGGAGAGAAAAGGCTTCAGCTCTCTGGTTTTGGCCTCCTTTTGAATCACTGTTTTGTAACGGGGCTGAAAGCTTCTGTGGAACCAGAAGCATCGCTGAAGGCAGGCTGGGAACGTGCGCTTTGGGTGACGCCTCAGCCCCCGGAGTGTTGAAGCGTATTCTCAAAGCGTTGATGCTCAACGTGTTTCAGCCTAGTCAAAGCGAACGTTTTGAACAGTTCGAAACCAGGGTGCGTCTTTGGAGGTGGTGTGTTTGGATCTCATGCTGGGGGTGAGGACTGTCTCTAGCTGTCAGTCTCACGGCTGATGCTGGTGGGAGCTGTGCTTCCAGCGTGGAGCAGTCCAGGGTCGTCGTGATAATACTTCTTGTCTGCTTTATTTCTTCAGCAATATTCAGCTTTGGTTGATTTAGCATGGGTAAATAAAACTAGTCCCTTGCAGCTCTGGGGACTCGGTGTGGGAAGGTTGTGTCCCTCTCTGGTCTCCTTAGTGTGGCAGCGAGGGCATCTCCGAAATGATTCAGATGGGACTTTTTCAGTAACCTGGGGCATGATCTCCTTTCTGAAGACCACGTGTGCTAGGAGAGCCCTTGCAGGCTGAAGGAGTGGGTCTGTGTTCCAGGCATCGAAGCTCGAATGTCCAAATTCTCTTTTCAAACCCCAGCGTGGCTGTTTCGGCCTTCCGTCCTTTGGGCCAGTGGGCTGAGTTTTGTGTGGTTTACTTCAGACGGTTTTCAGGTGAACCTTTAAGAAGTTCGAGACTGCTTATTTAAGGTTTCCCACGGCATTTCCCGGGAGCGCTGACCTTCATCGCAGCCTCCTTACAGCGCTTGGTCTGCAACAACTGTGCACTGGGCAAAGAGAGGGAGAGGCGATATTTTTCCTCGTTTAAGTCCTAAGTCCTTCAGCTCCGGAGAACACAAAGCAGAACGAACGGAATCCCCAGCTGATCTTTCACTGGCCCCAGCCGTGCAACAGAGATGTGCGGTAGCTGAGAAACTGTCCTGTGCTCAGCTGGGTGCTGCTGGTACGCTGGGGGCTGGTGGCAGCAGGATTATGCCCGTATCTACCTCAGGCATCAGCTCTGCCAGCTACAACTATCCGCTTCTTCCTTCTTTATTGGGTTTTTTAAGTAGCTTTCTTGCTCTGCAGCGCTATCAATAGCACAGAGGGGTGAGGGGCTGAGTACGTTTTGGACCATTTGCTTCTTTCCTCTTGCCCGTCTGGTGGCCTCTTCGTGCTGTTAAAGTCAATGCAGAGCTTCCCTTCTCTGGCTGTTCCCTTAAGTGGTCCGTTTTTGCGTAGCAGCAAGCAGTGAGGACTCGCTGCCTCAGGCTAACCACCTCACCTTTCCCACGCAGGTCACAGCTGAAAACCCTTTTAATTAAAAGAGAAGCTGTAATTCTAAAATAAATGCACAGAAGCTGAGGTTTCCAGCAGCACTCCAGGGAGTTTCTTGAGTGATCAGCAGGCTGCCTGCTGCGTTGCAGGGCAGCAAGGAACTCGGCCCCTGAGGTTCTTTGGGTGTTTGTTTCAGAAAATGAGCGTACAGAGTTGTATAAATACGCACGCGTTTCTCAGCTCGGCAGGCAACGTGAGAAAGCAGAGCAGAACCAGGCCGCGAATCTACGGAGCCCGGCTCTCGCTGCGCATCAGGTCGGGGCCAGGGTAGTAGAAGTCTGTGGAGCCACTCCTGTACGGAGAAGAGTGAGTGTTCAGCACTGAGCCTGAGTTAATAAGTTATGTTGGGAGGGAGAATGGGTTTAACCGAAGCCAAGGACTGGCTTGATACAGCTGCGTGGCTTCTAGAATAGAGCCGGCTCAGGGAGGTGACGCTGTCTGCACTTACCCCGTGCCTTCAGTTGTGGCAGGTTGCCAGTAACGCGCTGCAGACGTTACCGTCGCTTCGGTTGGGCTTCAGTGCCAGGGAGGTCCAGAATCTGATGCTTGTACGTGGGCCTTTCAGACCTGGGGACCTGCCGTGGCCCTCCTGCGTTGCCTTCGGCAGGATGTCAGCTTTCTCTCCTCCTTTTTCGCTGCCCGTTTCCAATTGCCTCTCTTCAGTTTGCGAGTCCATTTGGACCTGGAAGATACTTGAGCCGCTAGAACTGTCGTCTTGATTAATGAGTTGGATGCTGCTGTCATGCAAATCATCATTTCCCCCCCGCTCAGGCGTGCTCTGTGAAAAGCCACCTGCTCAGTGGTTCTGGCCCGGGCCGCGCTGTACGAGCAAGTGGCTGGGTTTGCCCACTGCTGTGATCTCGTCCGGAGCCGTGTTTTTCATGCATGGGTGCAGACAGCTGGTGGAGCCCGAAGGCTCTTACTGGGGCGTGCAGTAGAGTTTATTTGCACACCTGGCTATCACATCTGTACAAAACACCCCAGCAGTCTCCTTTCAGCTCTGAAGCACTTAGTAAATTTATTGTAGTGGAATTAACTTGAAAACGTTAGATGTAGTTGTGACAGGAATTATTCGAGGCAAGCTAAGCCAAGGTTTTGGGGCTGGATCCTCCAGAATTGCTATCTTTTTATGAAAGAAAAAGAAAACAAAGAAAGAAAGATAGGAAGCAGAGGATCTTTAAGAGTTACTGTTTTCTTCATTAGGTTTGTATTTCTGTTTGATTACCTGCAGTGCCTTGTGGGGGCAACATCACCACCCCGAATGGTACAGTTTACTCTCCTGGCTTCCCCAACCAGTACCCCAATTCCCAGGACTGCACTTGGCTTCTCACAGTGCCGGTGGGCTACGGGATCCATCTCAACTTCACTCTGCTGCAGACAGAGCCCTACAACGATTTCATCACTGTTTGGTGGGTACAGCAAAGGCGTGGGGGCTGACTGGCGTTGCTGCGAAGGCTCCATTTCAGGAAGATGCTCTTGCTGATAAATAGAGCATCCGTTGCGGCGGTGCATGGGCAGTGCGGTGTCTGAGAGCAGGAGTATCCTCTGGGGGCACTGGGATGAAAATTTGGAGTTTTTTAGACTCCAGGTGCTGGATAGAGCCTTTAGATGAAGTGCCATGTGCTGCAAGGGGCTAGCAAAATGGGCAAGGTGGTTGCAAACACAGTTAATGTTACATTCCTGAAAAACGTAGGCAAGGACTGCAAGGTCAGCGAAGGGAACGAGTCTGCTCATGCCGAGTGACGGAAATGTCATCCTTCGGGTCTAGCGGGGAGCGTGTACAGGAACCCCTAGCTTTCGTGGTGCTTTTGCCTCAGCGTTGTGCAGCTCACACGGAGTAGTCCCACCCTGGGCTGTACAGCAGCGCCTGTAAGACCTCACGGGTCGGTTTTGCCGTTGATTTCTGTGATCGTCAGCAGTTAAAAACAAAGCACGTCAGGCCCCGGCAGTGCCTGGGCTTAGCAGTCGCTGTCCCCGTGCTTCGCCACAAANCGGGGAGCGTGTACAGGAACCCTTAGCTTTCGTGGTGCTTTTGCCTCAGCGTTGTGCAGCTCACACGGAGTAGTCCCACCCTGGGCTGTACAGCAGCGCCTGTAAGACCTCACGGGTCGGTTTTGCCGTTGATTTCTGTGATCGTCAGCAGTTAAAAACAAAGCACGTCAGGCCCCGGCAGTGCCTGGGCTTAGCAGTCGCTGTCCCCGTGCTTCGCCACAAATGCGGTGCCCAGGGCCCGGGCTGCGGGGGACACGCACACCGGCGTCCCAGCTGTGCCGGGAGGGGGTTCGGCGGCGGAGCCCGCCTTGTCCTGCTGGATGCTCTCGTCAGCCTGTCCCTTCATCTCCGAAACGCTCTGCTGAGTGGGATAAGAAAGCATCACTTGGAAAGCCTAAGGGGCTTTACAGAGGACACTGTATGAATGGTAAACGGGGTCTTTGTCTCAAGCTGAATTTAGCTGAAATGAATCCCGTTCGGACTCTCATAACAGGAATTGCCTTTCGCTTCTGATTCCTCTGACAGACATTTTCCAGGGCTCATTTTCTTTTTCCTTTTGCACAGTACCTGCGGGTGCCTGTCTATGGGTAGAGAGTGAATGAAGAAAAAGCGGTGGCAAATCATTTACGTTTACCAGTGTCCTCTTTTGATCTTTCCTTTGCAATCAGAGGTGCGCAGCCCTACAACCCGAGCTGATCTCCCAGGCTGCAAAGGCAATGCTGGGACGGCGTTAGGCACCGGAGCTGGCTGTGACCCCCAGCTGCCTTTTAAATAGCAGCAACTGCGAACTGTGACCTCTGATGTAAAACGGGCGCCGCTCTGCCGCGGTTAATGAAGTGGCGCTGATTTCTTCACCCCAGGAGCCTTGCAGGCTGGGATCTTCCTTTCCTGTTTGGAGAAGGGAAGAGAAACGACATTTTAGCAGCTCGCGTCAGCCAAGGGAGCACACGTAGCTTCACGGGCTAAAGAGCTCGTGGCCAAATTCCTGCGCTTGTAGCGCTTAATGGATATCTGACTGTCAGAACGTGTGCGTGTGCTGTGCCAAACAGGGAGTGAAACTCCGTTGGAAAACGGACCCTAACTCTTCAAGTTCTGAGGTTGAAAATGAAGTTCACGTTCGTAGCTGTCTGCTGGGTGAGCACTGCACTGCCAGAAGAGGTTGTCCTGGTTATAGTGGAGCGGGGGGCTGGGGGTCCCGGTGAGCTGTCCTGGGAGCTGCTGAGACTGTAACACAGATGTAGAAAAAGGAGGACGAGGAAGGAAGAGCATGGAGGAGTTCCTACGCGTGCAGCGTAGGAGGTTGGTTGTTGCCTGGGATTAAAGACACGTAATAACGCTCTTGTCTTGTGTTTCTGACGTACGATTTTAGGGATGGTCCACAGCAAACGGCCCCGCAGCTCGGTGTGTTCACTGGCAACTCTGCTAAGAAATCAGCCCAAAGCTCTTCCAATCAGGTCCTGATGAAATTCCACAGTGATGCAGCCAACGGAGGGATTTTTGCCATTTATTTCTACGGTCTGTATTGCTAACTGAGCAACACGTGCTGTATACCTGCCGACGGGATGTGGAGGGGGATGGATTGGTTGTGGCTTACTGTGGGGGGTACTCATTCTGGGGAAGAGATGATGCAAAAAAAATACACTTTTCCCTGAAGCTTTCCACAGAGGGCCCAGATTTACGGGCTTGAGATTGAAGGTCTCTTACGCAATCGAGTGCTGGCCAAGCGGTCACGCAATCCGTGCAGGTGCGGAAATCCACCTGTAACGTGTTGATAATTGAAGCACAGATCAAGCGCCTGCAAGCTAACAGGCGTGCCAGCCCTCCGCCTCTCTCGAGGTGATGCCTGTAACTATCGTCCTTTCCGTGGCAGATCCCATTATGGATAGCTGCGCTTTGATTATCTAAAACTCTCCTTCCCTGCAGCGCTGGCTGGATGCGGTGTTGTCTTTCCGATGCGCTGCTGAAGCAATGGGGTCATCTCGGTGCCCTGTTTTAAACAAGAGCTGTGTTCCAGCTGAGAGGTGACTTCATTTCTGTGGGAAGGAGAAGGATTCTTGTAAATCCCTGAATTCCTTGGGGGTGCCGTGGCGTGAGTGCAGCTCATGCCAGAGAGATGTTGGGTATTGCAGTGGAATGAGAGCATTTGCTTTCCACCACTAAACAAGAGCCCAACTTTAAATCGGATTAGCGAACAAGTTCCTACAGGAGTGCTGGGATTTTGGAAAGTGCAAATGGAGACTTCCTCTTGCTTCGCTAATTTGCTGGCAACAGCGTCGTCAAAGCCTTACATAAATTGCACGATGAATCTGCGCAGAATGTCTTAGCTTATGTTCAGTTCCGAAAGGCAAGTATTATATGGATAGGCTGAGTTTAAAGAATGTTTGCTGGGCTTCGGAGGGAATTGGTTTACGGCTGCAAAACACTGGAAGATTTATATTACTAGACGACGGTGCGTATACAACAGTTATGCAAAAAATTATGGTTTAGGCAGTTTGGCTCAGAAGTGAGCGGTATGTAAACGCTGCTGCAGTTCAGCGAGTGCTTCCTTTTGTAATATGAATTAGATACTGTCATCGCTGTGGTTAGAGCCCATCAGCATATGTTGCCGTTCCCTGATCTTGATGGCGTTTTGTACTGCGGTTTCTTTCGCGGATGGTTTATGTGGGGCATAAAGCCGCTCGCAGGTGCGAGAGGTCTGGGGTTGGCAGGGATCGGTGCAGGCCAGCGGTTGTTTATAACCCGTTAACCACCCGGGCGCTCTAGCGACTGCGTGGCCTTTTATTGAAGTGTCGTTTCCTGGCTTATTGCTCCCTTTATACGTGGGGCTCGAGTATAAAGCCCAACACCAGAGATGTAAGTGGGTGAGGTGGTTGCCTCCGGGGTGAGAGTCTTCCCTCTTTCCCAGGCTCTCGCTTTGCGCGCAGTGCCTCGCACACCGAGGAGGGTGCGGGAGAAAGGGAGGAAATTTTCACACTGGGCTCAGGCAGTGCAGTCAGTTAAACCTTTGGCATCGCCCTTTGGGGTGTAACCGCAGGAAACGCGGTCTCCTCGGCATCTATAGCAGTGTGTATTTTCATTCCTGCATCTGCACGCTGGCAGGTGTAGGACACGGGAGACGTCCTCCTTCAGCTTTAAATTGTCTTTTCCCACGCAGCGACGATCGGCGCTGTGTCAGGGAACCAGCGCCCTTTTAAATGCCTGCAGAGAAACCACGGTGGGGAAACAAAAGAATCGTTCACAGAGCGTAAAGATTCGATAGCGTCCCTTGAAAAATGATGACGTTGCACCTATGATTGAACAGGTCGGCTCAGGTGCCAGCGCGAGCCGATGGGTGAGCGGCACGGGAAGGGGTTTACGGCACAGTAACTCGAGGGGGTCCCAGTGTGCTTTCAAGGATGGGGACTCTGTTTTGTCCGGGTGAGAACAAACGGACGTGCGGTTGAAAGGAGCTTTGCCGGTGCTGTACCACCCAGATGGTGAAGCCATCTGAACCACACCTCTGTGTTGAAATACGGCCCGTTAAGGAGAGGAGATTAATGCTGTAAATGCTGGGTTATCTTTCCGCTTCGACAGACGCTGTCAAGCACTTTTTAAGTAGCATTTAATTTAATTTTTTGTTACGGTTTCCTTCCCTTCTTCCCCCGCTGTCAAACATCTGTTTAAAAGATTGCAAGTAAGTGCGTTCCCTTCTGGGATGCTGTGTAGCAGAAGGGGTCTGCCCTGCTCCTCCCGGTCCGCTCCCGTCCCACGTGTGGGCTCTCCGAGCTCCTCCGCTCACCCGTTCTCTGTGCGGCCTTGGTGGGTCGCAGCGAAGGGGCTGACCGTCCAAGTTACAGAGCTGGCACCTTCCTTGCCCGCCTGCCCCCGGCTGAGTTCAGCTCGCTGTAGCAGCCTGTGTTTGTTTTTCCCTCCGCCTTGTGCGCGTGGGATGCGTAAGCCCGTCCCTCACGTTAACCAGAAGCGGCTGCGTCCCCTCCGGCCCGTTCCCCGCACCTCCAAACGTCACGTTTTTCCCCACGCCTTTTGCGAAAATATTATTCTGCCTTGCGTTAGGGGGTAGGGAAATTGGGGCATCCCCTTCTGTGCACGTGTATTTAAGCATCGTCATGAGCCTCGTTAAGGTTGCTGCCAGGACTGCCAGCCTCGCCGTGGTGTGAAGAGTGCGACGTCGCGGAGTTAGTAAGAATTAATATTCAGTGGCAGCTTGAGCGCCACTATCTTAAATTAAAAGGCTGATATAAATTTCAGAGGAAGTTCTGCTTGTCCAGGGTCAGGTGTAGGGGGAGCAAAGATGCAGAGAAGTGCTGAGCAAATAGCAGAAAATGTCTCTCATTAATATTCATTTGGTTCCCAGTACCATATTTTCAGTATAACTGTGCTCTCAGCTCTTGTGGGTTTATTTTCGCAAGCAGCGCGGTGCTCAAGCCTTATGCACCCGTGTGCTTGTAAGCAGCGCGCCTGTTTTGCTCAGCGTTAGCTGATCTTTAACTTTGGGGGGAAAATCTGCTCTTTGCAGGGTATGTGGTCAGGCGCGTGAGCCACAAGGAGCTCTTTCCACTCCTCAACTGGATTTCTTGTTCCCATTTAGCCACACGGTACCCCTGAAAAATACTCTAGTGGGGCAAAAAGTTACGAGGTCTGCCCTGTTTCGCCTGCCAGGAGGCGCTGACGTGAACCTCGCGTAGGTTGCTTTGGCTACACGTCAGACTTGCAGTTGAAGACATTAGCGCTCTTGGAATTATTTGCAGAATGAGTTAATGAACAATTCCAAGTTAAAAATAAATCGGTGAGTTTTGCGGTCTCTGTTCGAGCACAGTCAGGAAGGATGAAAGTCTCTGAGCAATTATTGTAATCCGCTTGGTGCTGGAGCGGTCTGAGGCTCTCCCTTTTCTGCGATTGACCTAATCCCACTGATGTCACCACGATCTTCTCTCTTGGTATCCCAAAAGGTGCCCGCAGCGTCGCGGGCGTTGTTCGGTGTTCATCCGTATGGGCTAGCGCTGCCCGGGTACCTGCGTCTCCGCAGACTGACAACAGTCTGTTTCCTGGTAGGTGTCGGGAGCTGGAGAAAGCTGCTTTGGGCCACGAGTGACCGCAGCCGTCTCTGTAGGGCTGGGAGGGGGACGGGCTGGTTAGGCTTTTGCCGGTTCCTTCTGCTTGTGGAGAGGGAGGATTTGTTCTGATGCCCATCGTGCTTTCATCCCCAGCTTAACATCTGCTGCTCTTCCTTTGCTCTTTTCCAGCTTACCAGCTCTTCAGATGTCAGCCTCCGACCATCGTTGCCAACGCAGAAATCATCACCGAGAACGAAGAATTTAACATAGGTAGCCTCTCCCGGTCCTCTTGGCCCTCCTTGCCCCCTCGCCGGCCGCTGGCAGTGCCCGCGGGGCGACACACGTGTGTTGTCACCCTACGTCTGCGGCTTCAGGACGCGTCTTCACGCGCGTAGTTGCGTGTGGCGTGGGGAGCTGCGCGTGACCTTGCTCGACACCTGACGTTCGCGTGGAGTCGAACTGATCTGATGGTCCTGAGGCTTTTCCTCTCTGTTAGTGCAGAAGAATTGGTTTGGCTTTTGTGGAAGCCTGGAGCTTGTCCGGAAACATTCAGAAATCTTTGCCACAATGATAGTTTTCAGGAGTTTCAAACAAAGCATTATGTGAAAGCTTAGAGGCCGTTACTCTCTTTTGAGAACCTTTCACCCATATCGACTGTGCTTTTTGTATTTTTTTTTTTTTTTTT